>NIVC01000538.1:385000-457500 GCA_002269645.1 Macrostomum lignano | reverse complement strand
CACCGAGGCTGGAGCCGACGAGGATGACGAAGAATTCGAGCACGCCGACGATGCCGACGAGGATGTCGATGTCGGAGTTGACGACGGCGCGTTTGAATTTGCGGCTGCCGATGCGGCGGCGGCAGCGGCGGCGGCTGCGGTGGCGGCGGCAGAATGGGCGAAGTGCAAATACTGGGTCAGCTGGTGCGGCATCGGGTAGGCCAGAGATCCAGGATGCTGCTGGTGCAGCTGGTGATGCAGCTGGTGCTGCAGCTGGTGATGCAGCTGGTGCTGCTGCTGGTGATGTTGCTGCTGGCCTATGAACGGCAGCGGCGGGCCCATAGACCGGTGGCCGCTAAGCAGCAGGTCGTGCAGCACAGCGTCAATGGGCGTCTTGCCAGTCATCTTGACGAAGAACAGCTGCTCGAGGACGGTGGCCGGCAGCCGGCGGAGCTGCGGCAGCCGCAGGAGCAGCTTGCCAAACCTGGCAGGCTGGTGCGGATACTGGTAGCGCACGTACTCTTCGAATGCGCACTGCACTTTCTCCTGGATACCGTCCACCTGCGCCGGGTCGGTGAGGCCGGGAACGTCTGCTCGATGGTGAGGGCGGTCGATGAGGTCAGTATTGTTTTTTATGGTACAATTCACGCCTATGGGGCCAAGCCCCTGAGTGCTGTACACCCTGTGTGCTGTACACCCTGTGTGCTGTACACCCTGTGTGCTGTACACCCTGTGTGCTGTACACCCTGTGTGCTGTACACCCTGTGTGCTGTACACCCTGTGTGCTGTGTACACCGTGTGTGCTGTGTAAACCGTGTGTGCTGTGTACACCCTGTGTGCTGTGTACACCCTGTGTGCTGTGTACACCCTGTGCCCTGTGTACACCCTATGTGCTGTGTACACCCTGTGTGCTGTGTACACCCTGTGTCCTGTGTACACCCCTGTGTGCTGTGGCCAGCGCAACGGGCCATACCTGCTTGCCTTCAACGGTGCCCACAGCCCCCTGCAAAACTATAAAAAACTATAAATCCGGTTGATCCAGTTTCTCAAGCATAGCAACCACCCGCCAGCAACTAAGCATCTCTAATGCAGAAGCCTCGCAGACCAGAGATCCATGCCCTGTGATCTGCACAGCTGCCCTCCATCACCGGCTCACCTGAGTTGAACAACGCGATGGCTTTCAGGCAGGAGAACTCGGCCGGGTCCACCCGCAGCGCTCGAAGCTTCTCCACCTGGTCGTGAAACAGCCTGGCGTACCCGGCGTACAATGCGGTCCTTTCTGGCGGCCCGCCGGCGGCTGCCGCAGCGGCCATGGCCGGTCCAGCATGAATTGGCGCGGCCGAGTGAGCGGCCGTCAAGATGAACAGCTCGGACCAGGAGTGGCTGAGCAGGGTGAGCTGGTCGGCCGGCTGCAGCTCCGGGTAGAATGGGATGTTCTTGATCCAGGCCACGGTGGTGAACAGCAGCTGGGCTGCCATCTCGCTGGCAGAGTCCGAGCTGCTGCTCAGGCTTCCAGATGTCGATGCGGGCGGTGGCGGCGGCGGCGGTGGCGGCGGCGGCGGCGGCGGCGGCGGTGGAGCTGCTGGCTGAGGCGGCGGTGCTGGTGGCTGAGATGGCGGAGGCGGCGGAGGCGGCGGCGGTTGCTGGGGCGGAGGCGGCGGCGGGTGCTGTGGGCGGGCATGAGAGCCGGCGGGTCCGGACTGCGCAAGTGGCTGATGGAACCGCGGCCGCGAAGTCGGCGTCGGAAGCGACGACGTAGCCGAAGACGGTGTGGCTGACGCGGAGGTCGACGCGGCAGCGGCGGCTGCGGCGGCGGCAGCGGCGGCTGCAGCGTGGGGAGCCTCGGCGCGCAGCAGCAAGTTGATGAAGGAGGAGAAGTAGGAGGGCGGCGCGAACGGCGGGAAGAGGCCCGCGTAGGCCTGCTGGAACGGCGGGATCCGGCCCTGCTGCACAGCTGCAATGAGCCCGGGGGGGTTTGGGGTGGGGCAGGCTTATAATTATTGTTTGCCTTTCGCCGGTGAGTTACCGACACTGAAAAGCAGAGAAAGAGAAAAAAGCAGAAAAAGAGACTTATGGTGTTTTTCTTTCGGTGCAATGAAGGAGTGGGTTGAGAAAGAAGAGCGAGCAGCGCCCGTGAAGCTTTCAGCGCGGAACGGCCGAGAGTCTCGTGGGGATGCCCCCCCCCCTGCCCTCCCCCTGGCAAGCCTTGGCCGAAGCGATCTATCAGGTGAGGAACCCGGCCAGCAATTTCACGGCCTGGGGACGCGCCGGGGGCCGATCTGTCACGGCCCTCCTCCGCTCCTCTCTCGTTCCTGTCGCCAAGGTGAAGCTTAAGGAGCGGCAAACCTTGTGTTTTAGGGGGCTGATAAATGAGGCCGCGGGAGCAGACTTGGGTGATGGGGAGCTGCCGAGGTTGAGAGGTGAGATCCTCCTGCCCCCATCAATCAGCCGTGGGGTCGCCAGAGACAGTGGAGGAGGTCTGTCTGGACGCCCCACACCTGTTGAGGCGGCAGCGATGCTGCGCTGGGGGTCGAACCGGTTAAAATAATCTTGCAAATTCGTTTAACCGCATTCGACACGTCAACTGGGCGACAGGCGAATGGCGTGACTCATCCCTGACTATCCGGCAGCGTTGCAAGCTCCAATCCCAGCATGTCACAAGCCAATCTGCCGCTGTGTTTTTTCTCACTCCTCGACTCCTCGCCAGCCTGTCATTTGCTTGGCTGAGTCCCCAGGACTCCCCTGGCCTCTTTGTGCTCTCGGCAGTTGTTAAGAGTGGCCTTTCCGGACTCGCCAGTTTGATGAGGCGGAGGCTGAGGCTTTGTCTGCCGCTACTACCTACGAGGGCGGAGCCTCTGATTAGGGGGGGGGGTTAGGCTGACAGAGATCCCACACTTTTTTCTCGCCCTGCTTGAGAAAGAAGATTCTCTGATCCCAGGCCGTTGAGTCGAAGGAAAGAGAAAGGTCCGGTGGCTCGCATACGCAGCCCGGACATCCCACGGGGCGGAGGTGGGGATGAAAATCCCCCTGGGGCCCGGTATAGCGCGGCGGGCAAGCATCCGTTAACAAGGTTTGCAAAGGTCCCAGGGTCCTCCGATGTCTCTCGATCTTCGCTCCCCGCCGGCGATATCCCCCCGTCGCGGCGGCCCCCTTTTTATCCCTCTACGCAGGCCGCCGCATCCCTCCTTGACTTTTTCTCCCCTTCTTATGTCTCTCCGCCTTTCACGCTTGGAGTCGCCTCCCCTGTCCTGCTCCAGTTTGCTGGCCGTGCGCAGCGGCGGCGGGCACAACAGTTAATGACATTGAAAGCCGCGGGAGCTGGGGCGGCGGGTGGAGGGACTCAGACTCGGCCCAATTAACCGGAGAGGCAACACTTTCACCTATATAGTAGGCTCAGGTTTGAGCAGGTCGGAGGGGCGGGGCACAGGTTCACTCCCGGAGAGGAAGGGGCAAAAGGCGCATACGTCTGGCTATTGTATGTCGCATCTCCCTGTCAATCTTTTGGCCCAGGGCTCGCACACGCCATCCCACTTAGTGAGATGGTAGTGCTCACAGCTCCTAACCGTCTACCGACAATTAACTGGGACATCCGGTAAGCAGTCTCGCACCGAGGCGAAGCTAAGCCAGCTAATGCAGCCTTGAGCCGGATGCGTGCAGACTCTACTCTGTGCGTGCGACTTCTCTGGTGGGCAAAACTGCCAAGCATTTCATGGGACACCAATTATTGCAGCCTGCCTTGACTGCGCGAGTCCTCCCTTAGCTGTGGCGTAGCTATTCTCAGAGAAAATGGTGTGCGCTTGAAGCGACTCCCAGGTGACCGGGCGGATTAATTGCGCCCGTAGGCCCTCCGATTGGGGATTTGCACCTTGCTAATAACTCGGCTTGGCTCTGTCTCTTTTTAACTCTCCGCAATCCTCAATGGAGCCTCTGCCGTAAACCGCCGCACGCGCGACGCCACCACCCCAGACGCACCGATTAATTTTTTTTTTGACTTTCGCCAGCCAAGCCTTTGAAGATTTTCCCCAATAAGCCCCGTCCTCTGAGACCCTGCTGGCCGGCTGCGGGAGGGAGGGACAGACAGATAATTAAAGACCCTCGTCCGACCGAGCCTTTTGTGTAGCTGAGCATCACAAAGTTTTTTCCTCATTTTTATCGATACGCCCATCAGAGTTGCAGCTCAGTGGGAGCCCCCCCCCAGGTGACTTGAGATGACCGCACGCTGGGCCGGTGAGAGGGGGGATCAGAGCATCAGATTTATCTGTCGTGCTGTTTTTAACAAACTTGGTCGATCCCACCAGACCACTCAAGCATTGTCCATACAGCCCCTCTGCTGTTAAGGACAGTGGCCAGTGTAAAGTGGTCCTCAGTTCGTTGAGAATAGGGCAGCGCTGTCTGTCGGCAGTCGACAAAGGCGCAGGTGTTCCCGATCACCTGTGCTCCAATCCCCTCGGGTTGTCCCAGTGGCCGCGGCTCGAGTTGAGACACGTGCTGCTAAACACAAAGGAGCCGAAGATAAACCAGGACTGCACAGACAACTCCTTGAGGATCTTATTATGAGTTCGAATCCAAGATTCACGCAACTGACCGGACTTATGTAGTAATGATCCCGGGCTGTTGCGATGAAGCTTCCTCGAGAGCGGTGGCAACACTTGGTGCTTCGAAATATTTCAGTTGAAGTGCGGTTGCCATGGGGAATTGCGCGCGGGGAAACCAAAGATAGAACTTTATGACTGAGGCTGTCATTAGGGAAGAGATAAAGCACATTTCCGCCACCCCAAATCCGCTCCTATCCGCCACGAATCCGCTCCTATCCGCCCCCGAATCCGCTTCTATCCGCCCCCGAATCCGCTCCTATCCTCCACGAATCCGCTCCTATCCGCCCCCGAATCCGCTCCTATCCGCCTCGAATCCGCTCCTATCCGGCCCCGAATCCGCTCCTATCCGCCACAAATCCGCTCCTATCCGCCTCGAATCCGCTCCTATCCGCCCCGAATCCGCTCCTATCCGCCACGAATCCGCTCCTATCCGCCCCAGAATCCGCTTCTATCCGCCCCGAATCCGCTCCTATCCGGCCCCGAATCCGCTCCTATCCGCCCCCTAATCATCTCCTATCCGCCTCGAATCCGCTCCTATCCTCCACGAATCCGCTTCTATCCGCCCCCGAATCCGCTCCTATCCGCCTTGAATCCGCTCCTATCCGGCCCCGAATCCGCTCCTATCCGCCCCCGAATCCGCTCCTATCCGCCCCCGAATCCGCTCCTATCCGCCTCGAATCCGCTCCTAACCGAATTCATCGAAATTCTTTATCTATGGCTTAGGCCCCACAAAGCTTAGCATTTTTATAATCCATAGTAACTTCGCAAACCCAGAAAGTCCATGAAGTTGAAAGACCGCAAAAACTTTGCATAAATTTTGGAAACCTCCCGTAAACCACAAGAGACTTCTTATAAACCATATAAATTTCCGGTAAGCCCCAGAAACTTCCGATAAGCCCCGGAAACTCACCTTCCTTCCGCATGCCGCTCTTCAGGCACTTCTGAAACCGGCAGTACTGGCACTGGTTCCGGTGGTGAATGTCCACCGGGCAGTTCCGGTTGCCACGGCACGTGTAGGACAGCTTCCGGCGGACTGAACGCTTGAAGAATGACTTACAGCCTTCGCACGTGTACTGGCCGTAGTGCTTGCCTGTGCGGTGATGGAGTGGGCCTCGATGTACGGTTTTGAGCACTGTTTAATTGCCTTTTCGTCCTTTTAAAGTGCCATTTTAAATGGATATACTCCATAAATGCCATGCTGTCTTCGATAAATTGGCACCCGACAACCTCACTCCCCTCAATGTACACCCAGTCTCTGACAACCTCGCTTCCCTCAATTTACATACAGTCCCCGACAACCTCGCTTCTCTCAATGTACATCCAGTCCCCGACAACCTCACTCCCCTCAATGTACACCCAAGTCCCCGACAACCTCACTCCCCTCAATGTACACCCAAGTCCCCGACAACCTCACTCCCCTCAATGTTCGCCCAAGTCCCCGACAACCTCACTCCCCTCAATGTTCACCCAAGTCCCCGACAACCTCACTCCCCTCAATGTTTACCCAAGTCCCCGACAGCCTCTCTCCCCTCAATTTACACCCAGTCCCCGACAACCTCACTCCCTTCAATGTACACTCAAGTCCCCGACAACCTCACCCCCCTCAATGTACACCCAAGTCCTCGACAACAAAGAATTTGCCACATCTGTGATTATTGCAACGCTAATCCATAGCATTATAATGAGACATTGGGAATTTCGTCAGCAGGCGAATTGAGTTGAGAAGCTGGAGTAAAGTAGATTAGTTTTCGATAACTTCATCTACCCCATGGTATTGGAATTAGAGATTTTAATCTAGTCCTCAAACTCTATGTTCCCCTCTCAAGTGGCTCAGTTTAGATATGGTTTATGTTAATGAATTCCCACAACTATAAATATACGAGTTAAAGCTTACAATTAAATGATTGGTACAAGTCTCTATTGTTTGTAACAATTGGCAGGTTTTTCGATAGCTGATGCTCTCAGCCAATCATTGGTATTTTGTTCTGACTGCTTGTTGATACGAGGTAGCTTAATTGTGGTTTTAGTCACTACTCGGTTACAGAAGGGTCTATGGTATCTATCCGCTCGCTATTCTGATTCGATCCGCTCCCTACTGTTTCGATCCGCTCCCTACTGTTTTGATCCGCTCCCTACTGTTTCGATCCGCTCCCTACTGTTTCGATCCGCTCCCTACTGTTTCGATCCGCTCCCTACTGTTTCGATCCGCTCCCTACTGTTTCGATCCGCTCCCTACTGTTTCGATCCGCTCCCTACTGTTTCGATCCGCTCCTCTGATCCGCTCCCTACAACATCTGAATTCGCTCCCTACAACATCTGAATTCGCTCCCTACAACATCTGAATCCGCTCCCTACAGCATCTGAATCCGCTCCCTATACAACATCTGAATCCGCTCCCTATACAACATCTGAATCCGCTCCCTACAGCATCTGAATCCGCTCCCTATACAACATCTGAATCCGCTCCCTATACAACATCTGAATCCGCTCCCTACAACATCTGAATCCGCTCCCTACAGCATCTGAATCCGCTCCCTATACAACATCTGAATCCGCTCCCTACACAACATCTGAATCCGCTTCCTATACAACATCTGAATCCGCTCCCTATACAACATCTGAATCCGCTCCCTATACAACATCTGAATCCGCTCCCTACAACATCTGAATCCGCTCCCTACAGCATCTGAATCCGCTCCCTACAACATCTGAATCCGCTCCCTATACAACATCTGAATCCGCTCCCTATACAACATCTGAATCCGCTCCCTACAACATCTGAATCCGCTCCCTATACAACATCTGAATCCGCTCCCTATACAACATCTGAATCCGCTCCCTATACAACATCTGAATCCGCTCCCTACAGCATCTGAATCCGCTCCCTACAGCATCTGAATCCGCTCCCTACAACATCTGAATCCGCTCCCTACAACATCTGAATCCGCTCCCTACCCGCCATTATCACCCGCTTACTCTCTGAGCAGCGCACGACCGATGGGGGGCACCTTACCTGAGCTCTTGTCGCCGCAGACCACGCACTCAACGTTGACGGCCTTCTCGGGATCTTCATCGTCGCAGTCGATGGAGCCTCCTCCGATGCTGGCGGGCGAGCCGGGCTCCGAGTTGGCCAGCAGCGGGGTCGAGTTGTGCAGCAGCATCGCCGTGGTGTCCCCGGCAGCTGAGCCGCCACTGCCGTCGACGGAGTCCCAGAACATCGGCTGATGCTGGTGCTGATGCTGGTGCTGATGCTGGTGCTGATGCTGGTGCCGACCTCCGTTTGACATTGCGTTCAAATTTGTCTCTGAGAGCTGGGCCAGAGATTTAGGAGATTGCTTGAGAGCGAAAGAGAAATCGGCGATCGCGAGTCCGCTGTCTTTTATGCCGGAGATTTCCCAACTCCCGCAACTTCAGAGCGGAGCTGGGGTGGGTGGAGGGCCAGAGAGCAAAAGAGCGCTGAACCCTCCGCCCCAACCCTCTCACCCCGGGACCCCCGCGGCCTCCCCTCCCCTCTCCATTCCACTCGCCTGATTCCCTGCAGTTGTCCCCCCGGCTCCGCCGCCGCCGCCGCCGCCCCGTCCCCTCCTCAGACCGGCGCTGATTTGCTGGGCCACCCCAGCCTACCGCTGAGGAATGCGGCCCAAGTCTCCTCTTTGTTGACCCCGTCTGGTCTGGTGGTAGCGGCAAGCAGCGACGGTGGTCACCACCCCCCCGGTTCCTTCTGACACTTTACCCCGGGGATTATCCCGTGGGATACAAACAGCAGCGGTTTGTTTGCTCCACTCTCCCCAAGCAGGAGAGGATCAGGGAGACTGATGGGGAAGAATTTCCCCGCCACGAGGCCGGGATTTACTACGCGGGACGCTTCTTGGGACAGCTAATCTTGGATTAAGCCAAGCGGCAATTACTGCGGGACACCAGATAAGGATTGGTAGGGGCGCTGCGAGCTCGACTTGATGGAGCATTGACTCTCTTCCAGCCTCCGAATCGAGCGCTTTTCACTGTTCCGCTTGGCCAGACTCAGTCGCCGCCCGAGCTTGCAGTGGGGGAATTCAGCGAGAGAGATAACGAGAAACAGAGAGCTGCATGGGCAGGGAAGATCCTCATTCTTGTTCTGTCTGTTTTATTGTGCAGACCTGTTGTATGCAAATGCAATGCTTGGGTGTCTTATCTCTGTAAGATCTGCGCTGAGAGAATAAATTTCTCAAGCGCATGCGCGTGTTATTTCTGCTGCAAATCAAAAATATAGTTATGGATTTCTGGCGGAATTGCAAGAATTTTTGTGTCAACATTATATGGGGGCAGAAGAAAAGCTTCAGTGAGGCGCCAGTGGAAGCAGTGAGGCGCCAGTGGAAGCAGTGAAGCGCCAGTGAAAGCAGTGAGGCGCCAGTGGAAGCAGTGAGGCGCCAGTGGAAGCAGTGAGGCGCCAGTGGAAGCAGTGAGGCGCCAGTGGAAGCAGTGAGGCGCCAGTGGAAGCAGTGAAGCGCCAGTGGAAGCAGTGAGGCGCCAGTGGAAGCAGTGAAGCTCAATAAACAGTCATTGTTACAATTGTTTAAATATCTAGAGCTATATAGCTAAGTTCCTGTGTGGTAAACTCTAAATAAAATGCTATTTAGTATATTAGTCGAACATTTGGCGTCCCAGCGGGACTCTGCTTCGACCAGAGCTGCCATAGTATAAAACTGACACAGCCGTTAATGAGCTGCGGACAATACTGATCTTAATGGGGATATTTTCACACATATCACCTAGTTCGCGACAGATCTCAGAGACTTCAACTGCACGCTTGGATACTGCGCATATAGCATTTTAACAGACACTAATTCCCAATCTCATTGACATCTGGTCCTGGCATGCATAATATATTCATATTTTATAATTCTACGCTCATATATGCCAATTGCATCACAGCCCAGTCCGTTGCAAAAGTGTGATGCAATTCTTACTCCCCCATTATCTTATAATAGAAGTTCGAGAAGAAACTTGAGACCACTAGCCGCATGGGAACTGCAGATCTGTATGGTTGCGGATATCTTAGAGACCAAAAGCCCCCCAACCCCCCCCCCCTGACTTTCGCTAATCATATTCCACGTCTGCCCGTCTAATACCGCTAATTGTCTATGGGCCAAAGCCAACCCACAGCCCCACCCTGTTGCATCAGGCGCGGGGTCTCCGAGGGCGCGGCGCCTCCCTAACTCTTCTAACCCATAGTGCCAGGGCAAATATTATGTATTGAACCGTTTTTAAATAGTGTTCGATTTCATGCCAATTTCATAAGACTCATTGCTCCACGGACTCATTGCTTACTTGATGAGGCTTGAGAGCCTGTTGCGCTCAACCTGTGACCCGCTTTATACCCGAGTTTCTCCTCTCCGTTCTCCCCGTTCTCTGTTCAGTCTGATTTTCTCTCCCAGACTGACTCAGACTCTCCCAGATTGACTCAGACTCTCCCAGACTGACTCAGACTCTCCCCGACTAACTCAGACTCTCTCAGACTGACTCAGACTCTCCCAGACTGACTCAGACTCTCCCAGACTGACTCAGACTCTCGCCCAGACTGACTCAGACTCTCCCAGGCAGACTCAGACTCTCCCAGACTGACTCAGACTCTCCCAGACTGACTCAGACTCTCCCAGACAGACTCAGACTCTCGCCCAGACTGACTCAGACTCTCCCAGACTGGCTCAGACTCTCCCAGACTGACTCAGACTCTCCCAGACTGACTCAGACTCTCCCAGATTGACTCAGACTCTCCCAGACTGACTCAGACTCTCCCAGACTGACTCAGACTCTCCCAGACTGACTCAGACTCTCCCAGACTGACTCAGACTCTCCCAGACTGACTCAGACTCTCCCAGACTGACTCAGACTCTCCCAGACTGACTCAGACTCTCCCAGACTGACTCAGACTCTCCCAGACTGACTCAGACTCTCCCAGATTGACTCAGACTCTCCCAGGCTGACTCAGACTCTCCCCGACTGACTCAGACTCTCCCCGACTGACTCAGACTCTTCCAGACTGACTCAGACTCTCCCAGACTGACTCAGACTCTCCCAGATTGACTCAGACTCTCCCAGACTGACTCAGACTCTCCCAGATTGACTCAGACTCTCCCAGACTGACTCAGACTCTCCCAGACTGACTCAGACTCTCCCAGACTGACTCGACTCTCACCGACTAACTCAGACTCTCCCAGACTGACTCAGACTCTCCCAGACTGACTCAGACTCTCCCAGACTGACTCAGACTCTCCCAGACAGACTCGACTCTCCCAGACAGACTCGACTCTCCCAGACAGACTCAGACTCTCCCAAACAGACTCAGACTCTTCCAGACTGACTCAGACCCTCCCTACAGTTTGTTGGATTTACTTAATATTTCACTCGGTCCCAACTAACCATAAAATATCTGATCCAACTATCTGCACTCTTCACTTGTCGATGAGAAAAAATTTACATTTGCGCCCAGGGTACAGACAGAGAGTTCAACTCAAAGTAATGACGCAATCAGCGCCGAGGGCCTGCCCAGCCAGCCCCGCAAGCGGTATTCGTCAGACTACAGCAGCATCAGGTGCGAAATTATTTCCCGTCTTTTCATCCTCTTTTTTCTCCCGCCGGCCACCACCCACCCACCTGAGAGGCACCTGGAGGCTGCATAGATTACCCCCACCTGCAGCACCAATTATCTTAATCGGTACACGTTCAAACTCTATAAACGAAGACTGGAATCTAGGTGCGCCAGTCAGGCCCATCATCATCAAATACCAATTTTTGCAATCGAGTGCAATTTTATAATCCTACTGCAGACACTGCAGCTACTAGCTTCACTACTAGCTCTACTACTAGCTTCACTACTAGCTCCAATACTAGCTTCACTACTAGCTCCACTACTAGCTCCAATACTAGCTTCACTACTAGCTCTACTACTAGCTCCACTACTAGCTCCAATACTAGCTTCACTACTAGCTTCACTACTTGCTCCACTACTAGCTCTACTACTAGCTCTACTACTAGCTTCACTACTAGCTTCACTACTAGCTCCACTACTAGCTCTACTACTAGCTCCACTACTAGCTCCACTACTAGCTTCACTACTAGCTCCACTACTAGCTCCACTACTAGCTCCAATACTAGCTTCACTACTAGCTTCACTACTAGCTTCACTACTAGCTCCAATACTAGCTCCACTACTAGCTCCACTACTAGCTCCAATACTAGCTCTACTACTAGCTCCACTACTAGCTCCACTACTAGCTCCAATACTAGCTTCACTACTAGCTTCACTACTTGCTCCACTACTAGCTCTACTACTAGCTCCACTACTAGCTCCACTACTAGCTCCACTACTAGCTCCACTACTAGCTCCACTACTAGCTCCACTACTAGCTCCACTACTAGCTCTACTAATAGCTCCACTACTAGCTCCACTACTAGCTCCAATACTAGCTCCACTACTAGCTCCACTACTAGCTTCACTACTAGCTCGACTACTAGCTCCAATACTAGCTCCACTACTAGCTCCACTACTAGCTCCAATACTAGCTCCAATACTAGCTCCAATACTAGCTCCACTAATAACTCCACTACTAGCTTCACTACCAGCACACACTTGGCAGCCCTTCACTTCCCCGCCCAGCCTCCTGAACACAACACGCAAACACAGTTTCAAATGGAACATAATGAGCCACTCCGTGCTGCCGCGCTGCCTTCCCAAGACGCAGGAAATGAAAAGTGATTGAACGAGTCGCTGGTTAAAGAAAATTTGACAAAAAAGGATGACGGCTATAGCAGCTATAGCCGGGTCGGCTATAGCTGCTATAGCCGACTTTCACTTGATGCTCGAGGCTCATGAAATATTAATAGCGGATCCGGCAGCCAGCTGCGTCTGGCCGCCACTCCCTCCCTCCCACAGGACCGCGGGTCGCCGCCGTCTCCGCTGGCGCCGCGGGGGGTGACTTATTAAAGCGATAATCCGGCCGGACAGGTCCCTCGCGCGCTGACACGCGGGATTTAGGGGGCCTGATAATTGCTCAATCAGTGAGAGGCAAGACAGCCAGCGTAAGGAGTGAAAATCTGTCCTCCGGACAAAACCGGCCGACACCAATTGGTCAAATTGATAGCGTATCCGGAACGGCAGATGCCGGGGGGGGATATTCGGCCAGGGATTCCTGAGCCCATAGGGATCTTCGTTATGCAAATCAGCCACCTCTCGGTCTTTGTCGGGCGGTCGCTTCGAGCTGAGAAGAATTTTTGTCCATTTCATTTTGCCAGGGCTGAGGGGGGGGGCTAGTAGGAGTTGGATGGATAATTGGGATTAGGGAACTGCCGCTTGGGAGTAGTTTGAGCATAGCTGAGGTCCGAGTCCTGCCTTGCTGGGCTGTGCGAGACATTCAAGCTGTGGGGTACCGCTGTTTGACTCTTGGAGTGAAATTCCCAAAGCTGAGAGGCTCAGGTGCTCGCAAGTGGGTCAATTGTTAAAATTGCCTTTTTTGGCTTAGAAAACTGACCGTAAGCATTCAGGCACTTTGCCTGCAGCTGTGCATGTCTGGCTGTGGAGTGCTTCCTACAGGTCAGTGACTGATTTCTGGCTATATTCTGTTCTGGGAAGTTTTGAATGTGAGAAGTTTTGAGTTGGTGTAGATTCGGGTTGGTGTAGATTCGGGTTGGTGTAGATTCGGGTTGGTGCAGATTCGGGTTGGTGTAGATTCGGGTTGGTGTAGATTCGGGTTGGTGTAGATTCGGGTTGGTGTAGATTCGGGTTGGTGTAGATTCGGGTTGGTGTAGATTCGGGTTGGTGTAGATTCGGGTTGGTGTAGATTCGGGTTGGTGTAGATTCGGGTTGGTGTAGATTCGGGTTGGTGTAGATTCGGGTTGGTGTAGATTCTGCATTTCAGTCTGCAGTCTGTCAATAGAGTGCAGTACAGACTGCTGGCAATAAGCATTCTAATGAGCCGGATAATCATAATGACTGGGGCAGTTTAGCTGTTTTGATTTCTCATTTCTACCCTCATTATATTAATATTTCACCGTTTCAAGTCTTTGTGTGTCATACACGCATGGCACAGACGGTCTTTGTTGATTTCAACAGCCATTGAGTGTGTCGAGGGTAGCAGATGACGCAATGCGATTTTCAATCTCAACGGGCGGGCCGGACCGGCCACGAGTTCCCTATAAGATGGGGAGATTTATCCCATGGCCAAGGAAGCGCTCTACGTGGCCAGATCATTATTAGGGAATCCGCTGTGGGCTCCTCCCATCGCGCCTCCTTAAGCATTCCCTTTGCAGTCGATAGCCCCAGCCAAGCTCCCATGTCACCTTGAGAAGCAGTGTCAGTTGGTGCTTCATCGATTGCACGGCTTGCGTAAGTTTTTGGATCCGAAAATCTAGTTGCCAGGCTATCGGGAATACTCGCTACTCGTTAGATAGAGGCACCGCTGAACAAGAGCTGCTCGCTGACATCCTGCATAGTGAGGAATCTTCTAATTATTACTATAAGCCGAACGGCTAACAGAATGGGTAAATGCCTACTAATTAGAGGCATTGATAACTGGGCTGCGCGCAAGCAGTGTCCGCAGCAGCACTTTGATAGTCGGCTTTTGTAAAAGCGGAACAACTTTTTATGCTTTTCTTGCTGTTCCTTGACAATGAATGCCAAAAGCTGTGGCTACAGGGAGTGAGTAAGTCACTGGAGAGGCCTGATGCCCTGTGACGGCTTCCTGGCAGGGCTGAAGGTCTAATGGTCTGCTGGCCGTGCGATGCAGCAGGTCTTTTTGAGCCACACGACACCAGCGGCGATGAGGGGAGCTGGGTCTGGGACTGCCCGAAGGCTTTCTCCGTTCCCTGCTCTCTTCCCCTTTTCCCTAAAAAAATAGTGGGAAGACAGATAGATAGAGCGAATGAGACAGCAACAGGGTTGAGCTGGAGGCTCCTCCATTCACTCGCCCTGTCACCCCAGAGAAACACACGGTAGTGAAATCCCCACTGACTCTGGGTTGAGGTTCGGGTTACAAAGACTGGGAGATATACTGGCATAGTTGGGAGGGAAGAAGGCGGAGATCTTTGTAAAGAAATAAAGTTGACATCTTTCCACTTGGTCGGAGCCGCGGGGGTCGCAGGATTACTATGGGATACTATGGGATACTATGGGATACGAGGAGGGGAGGGAAGGGGTTGGTGGTGGAATCACAATTTTTGGCATATGTTGGATATGGCGAAGGAGAGAGGCATGGAGGAAGGGCTCTGCAGGGTTGGCTGGCCTGATGAGTTACAGGTGGAGTTGAAGGAAGTGAGATAAGCAAAAAGACGACAGGAAGAAACAGTATGAGAGAGTAGAGGGAGAGTAGGGGTGAGAGGTAGATTAGGGATAAGAGGTAGAGTAGGGATGGTAGGTAAAGTAGGGATGAGAGGTAGAGTAGGGGTGAGGGGAGAGCAGGGATGAGAGGTAGAGTAGGGGTGAGGGGAGAGTAGGGATGAGAGGTAGAGTAGGGGTGAGGGGAGAGTAGGGATGAGAGGTAGAGTAGGGGTGAGGGGAGATTAGGGATGAGAGGTAGAGTAGGGGTGAGGGGAGAGTAGGGATGAGAGGTAGAGTAGGGGTGAGGGGAGATTAGGGATGAGAGGTAGAGTAGGGGTGAGGGGAGATTAGGGATGAGAGGTAGAGTAGGGGTGAGGGGAGATTAGGGATGAGAGGTAGAGTAGGGGTGAGGGAGAGTAGGGATGAGAGGTAGAGTAGGGGTGAGGGGAGAGTAGGGATGAGAGGTAGAGTAGGGGTGAGGGGAGAGTAGGGATGAGAGGTAGAGTAGGGGTGAGGGGAGATTAGGGATGAGAGGTAGAGTAGGGGTGAGGGGAGATTAGGGATGAGAGGTAGAGTAGGGGTGAGGGGAGAGTAGGGATGAGAGGTAGAGTAGGGGTGAGGGGAGAGTAGGGATGAGAGGTAGAGTAGGGGTGAGGGGAGAGTAGGGATGAGAGGTAGAGTAGGGGTGAGGGGAGATTAGGGATGAGAGGTAGAGAAGCGCCAGCAGGTCCAGTCGGAGTCAGTGAGGGATGGTGGCAAGCCAATGAACGGGGCAGAAGCCGGTGTGTCAGGAGGATGACCGGCCTTGACGCTTTTTAAGCAGCAGCGAGTCTCCATCAACCTCTACGCCTCATCAATCTTAAAAGCCCGGATTGCAGAGCTGGGCATTGGGAAGGCAGTGGGGGGGGGAGGTCGCAGCGGCCGCTATCCATCTCGCCCCCTTGGACTGACACTTGCATAGATTAAAGTTCAGTTCGAAATTGGTTTGAGCCCAAATTGAGTGGCCGAGTAGCTTTTTCTATGAGATATTAATTGGACCTCCGGCTGCCTGACGAACCGGGGGTACTGGGGAAACTTTGGGGAACCACAGTGGGAAAAACACGGTGGGGATTGGAGATCTTCAGACATTGAGAATGAGGGATCGGCAGACACTGGGAATGAGGGATCTGCAGACATTGGGAATGAGGGGTCTGCAGACACTGGGAATGAGGGATCTGCAGACATTGGGAATGAGGGGTCTGCAGACACTGGGAATGAGGGATCTGCAGACATTGGGAATGAGGGGTCTGCAGACACTGGGAATGAGGGATCTGCAGACATTGGGAATGAGGGGTCTGCAGACACTGGGAATGAGGGATCTACAGACACTGGGAATGAGGGATCTGCAGACACTGGGAATGAGGGATCTGCAGACATTGAGAATGAGGGATCTGCAGACATTGAGAATGAGGGATCTGCAGACATTGAGAATGAGGGATCTGCAGACATTGAGAATGAGGGATCTGCAGACATTGAGAATGAGGGATCTGCAGACACTGGGAATGAGGGATCTGCAGACATTGAGAATGAGGGATCTGCAGACATTGAGAATGAGGGATCTGCAGACACTGGGAATGAGGGATCTGCAGACACTGAGAATGAGGAATGAGGCATCTACAGACACTGGGAATGAGGGATCTGCAGACACTGGGAATGAGGGATCTGCAGACACTGGGAATGAGGGATCTGCAGACACTGAGAATGAGGAATCTGGGATCTACAGACACTGGGAATGAGGAATCTGGGATCTACAGACATTGGGAATGAGGGATCTGGGATCTACAGACATTGGGAATGAGGGATCTAGGATCTACGGATATTGGAAATGAATGAGTTGGGTCAGCAGTTGGGTCAGCAGTTGGGTCAGCAGTTGGGTCAGCATTTGGGTCAGCAGTTGGGTCAGCATTTGGGTCAGCAGTTAGGTCAGCAGTTGGGTCAGCAGTTGGGTCAGCAGTTGGGTCAGCAGTTGGGTCAGCATTTGGGTCAGCAGTTAGGTCAGCAGTTGGGTCAGCAGTTGGGTCAGCAGTTGGGTCAGCAGTTGGGTCAGCAGTTGGGTCAGCAGTTGGGTCAGCAGTTGGGTCAGCAGTTGGGTCAGCAGTTGGGTCAGCAGTTGGGTCAGCAGTTTGGTCAGCTCCAAAGCGATCACAGGAAAATAATTGTCTATTCCAACTGACTGACCAATTAAAGTGGAGACAGTCGCTAATGGGGAGCCAAACTTCACTATTGGGGATCATATTTCCCATGGCTAGCGTGTGGGCACTCGGGCGGGTTGCCATTCCACGAGGGAGGGGCGGTTGGGATAATATTCCCCTAACGTCCGTGGGCGGAGACAACGGGCCACAGTGTTGCGTACAGCATTCTAAGAGTTCAGTCTTAGGCCATTGTCTCCGCCTGAGTCTGTTGCGCAAGCAGCTAGTTAATGCTGGGGCTTGGAAACATGGGCTGAGAGTGGGCTGTTCAAAGCATAACTGTTTGTTAATTCGCACTATTTTCTGTTTTCTATCAACTTTTCTTTTAATAATTCCACAACAATTTTTTACACTATAGGACTGTGATTTCACGCTTTTAATTGGCACCCTTTCAATTTCAAGTTTCGGCGCATTTTCACTCCTTTCTAGTGCATTTTCACTCTCACTTCTAGTGCATTTTCACTCTCACTTCTAGTGCATTTTCACTCTCACTTCTAGTGCATTTTCACTCTCACTTCTAGTGCATTTTCACTCTCACTTCTAGTGCATTTTCACTCTCACTTCTAGTGCATTTTCACTCTCACTTCTAGTGCATTTTCACTTTCACTTCTAGTGCATTTTCTCTCTCACTTCTAGTGCATTTTCACTCTCACTTCTAGTGCATTTTCACTCCCACTTCTAGTGCATTTTCACTCTCACTTCTAGTGCATTTTCTCTCTCACTTCTAGTGCATTTTCACTCTCACTTCTAGTGCATTTTCACTCTCACTTCTAGTGCATTTTCACTTTCACTTCTAGTGCATTTTCACTCTCACTTCTAGTGCATTTTCACTCTCACTTCTAGTGCATTTTCACTCTCACTTCTAGTGCATTTTCTCTCTCACTTCTAGTTCATTTTCACTCTCACTTCTAGTGCATTTTCACTCTCACTTCTAGTGCATTTTCTCTCTCACTTCTAGTTCATTTTCACTCTCACTTCTAGTGCATTTTCACTCTCACTTCTAGTGCATTTTCACTCTCACTTCTAGTGCATTTTCACTCTCACTTCTAGTGCATTTTCACTCTCACTTCTAGTGCATTTTCACTCTCACTTCTAGTGCATTTTCACTCTCACTTCTAGTGCATTTTCACTCTCACTTCTAGTGCATTTTCACTCTCACTTCTAGTGCATTTTCACTCTCACTTCTAGTGCATTTTCACTCTCACTTCTAGTGCATTTTCTCTCTCACTTCTAGTGCATTTTCACTCTCACTTCTAGTGCATTTTCACTCTCACTTCTAGTGCATTTTCTCTCTCACTTCTAGTGCATTTTCACTCTCACTTCTAGTGCATTTTCACTCTCACTTCTAGTGCATTTTCACTCTCACTTCTAGTGCATTTTCACTCTCACTTCTAGTGCATTTTCACTCTCACTTCTAGTGCATTTTCACTCTCACTTCTAGTGCATTTTCACTCTCACTTCTAGTGCATTTTCACTCTCACTTCTAGTGCATTTTCTCTCTCACTTCTAGTGCATTTTCGCTCACCTCAAGCGCATTTCCCTCTCCCTGTATTTGCAGATCCCCGAATTTTTAAAATCTTTCAAAACCTTTTTTGATCCTGGTAAAATGAACCCTCACCCATTTGCCGTTTTATTACGGGAAAATTGCCCTCCGCACCTGGGCAGGCAGAGCAAATTAAAGCAATTATTGATTGCTAAATTTCTTAAATGCCACCTGTGACAGCTTTTTTCGCGAATTTTCTTCGACCGCTTGGTGTTTTATTTTTCTATTAAGAAAAATAGGATAAAAGTCTTGCCACTCTACTTATTTGACTTGGCCTAGTAGTGCGATGATAACATTGTGTACTTATTTTCATTACTTACTGGGTAAACAGATAAATAGAGAATTCAGAATTCATATTTCACACCCTTTCTTAACGCACTTCCTGCCAAGGCACTCGTCCAGTTGCCAACCGGAAATGAACGGGCTGTTGTGAGGCAGATATTTGCTTTCTAATTTGTAATTTTAGATTTGAGAAGTCGCTCTCAGTCAGTATCCACTTTGCTGTCCATTCTGACTTTTATGGAGATTGATTTCGAGTTTTCTCTCTGTCAGTGAGATTGAGGACCTACTGCCAGTCAGATTGAGGACCTACTGCCAGTCAGATTGAGGACCTACTGCCAGTCAGATTGAGGACCTAATGTCGGTCAGATTGAGGACCTACTGCCAGTCAGATTGAGGACCTAATGTCGGTCAGATTGAGGACCTACTGTCAGTCAGATTGAGGATCTACTGCCAATCAGATTGAGGACCTACTGTTGGTCAGATTGAGGACCTACTGTTGGTCAGATTGAGGACCTACTGTCAGTCAGATTGAGGACCTACTGTTGGTCAGATTGAGGACCTACTGTTGGTCAGATTGAGGACCTACTGCCAATCAGATTGAGGACCTACTGTTGGTCAGATTGAGGACCTACTGTCAGTCAGATTGAGGACCTACTGCCAGTCAGATTGAGGACCTACTGTCAGTCAGATTGAGGACCTACTGTCAGTCAGATTGAGGACCTACTGCCAGTCAGATTGAGGACCTACTGTCAGTGAGATTGAGGACCTACTGCCAGTCAGATTGAGGACCTACTGCCAGTCAGATTGAGGACCTACTGTCAGTCAGATTGAGGACCTACTGTCAGTCAGATTGAGGACCTACTGCCAGTCAGATTGAGGACCTACTGTCAGTGAGATTGAGGACCTACTGCCAGTCAGATTGAGGACCTACTGCCAGTCAGATTGAGGACCTACTGTCAGTCAGATTGAGGACCTACTGTCAGTCAGATTGAGGACCCACTGCCAGTCAGATTGAGGACCTACTGTCGGTGTGATAGTATCACAGCAGTGGGTATTTTCTCGAGGACACAGCAAACCGAGGGAGATCCGGGAGGGACACCAGCGCACCAACCACTGGTAATCAAGTGTCAGAAATTGAGTTTTCCCAGCAGGGATTCCCAGCAGTCTCTGCCTCTCCATCCCGTATCTCCTAATCCCTTGCCGCTTCATTAGTACGAGTCCCGACTGAAATTGGTCAGCAAATTGGGCCTGACCAGGGCTGAGTGGCTGAAAGAGACTCGCACAGGAGAACTTTCTTCTTCTATTTTCTGCAGCGCTTGCTTAACAGGACGAGTTGTCAGCACAGTAGTTGGGAGGGCTTCCCTTGAGAGAGGGGCAGCGAGCCTGTTCTTAAATGATGCATGCTGGCTTGATGCAGCTCACACTGCTGTGCCTTTTGCCTCTCTCGGTGTTGCTCGAGGCCCGCTTATCGCATTATATATCAGGAATGGCTGAGCCAAAGAGACAAGATTCGCGTGTCAAAGGAAGCGAACGAACCCAAGGCAAGTCTGGGGCTGCTCTGATGAATTTTTCAGCGGGCCCGGGGGAGCGGCACGCACTTTGGCTCTTTGCGACTGCGGAGCAGGGTGGCAAAAGGAGCGGGAGGATGGCATGGCAGCAGAGCGATACACAGGGGTGAGATAGACATGGGAGAGATAGACATGGGAGAGATAGACATGGGAGAGATAGGCATGGGAGAGATAGGCATGGGAGAGATAGGCATGGGAGAGATAGGCATGGGAGAGATAGGCATGGGAGAGATAGGCATGGGAGAGATAGGCATGGGAGAGATAGGCATGGGAGAGATAGGCATGGGAGAGATAGGCATGGGAGAGATAGGCATGGGAGAGATAGGCATGGGAGAGATAGGCATGGGAGAGATAGGCATGGGAGAGATAGGCATGGGAGAGATAGGCATGGGAGAGATAGGCATGGGAGAGATAGGCATGGGAGAGATAGGCATGGGAGAGATAGGCATGGGAGAGATAGGCATGGGAGAGATAGGCATGGGAGAGATAGACATGGGAGAGATAGGCATGGGAGAGATAGACATGGGGGAGATAGACATGGGAGAGATAGACATGGGAGAGATAGACATGGGAGAGATAGACATGGGAGAGATAGACATGGGAGAGATAGACATGGGAGAGATAGACATGGGAGAGATAGACATGGGAGAGATAGACATGGGAGAGATAGACATGGGAGAGATAGACATGGGAGAGATAGACATGGGAGAGATAGACATGGGAGAGATAGACATGGGAGAGATAGACATGGGAGAGATAGACATGGGAGAGATAGACATGGGAGAGATAGACATGGGAGAGATAGACATGGGAGAGATAGACATGGGAGAGATAGACATGGGAGAGATAGACATGGGAGAGATAGACATGGGAGAGATAGACATGGGAGAGATAGACATGGGAGAGATAGACATGGGAGAGATAGACATGGGAGAGATAGACATGGGAGAGATAGACATGGGAGAGATAGACATGGGAGAGATAGACATGGGAGAGATAGACATGGGAGGGATAGACATGGGAGAGATAGACATGGGAGAGATAGACATGGGAGAGATAGGCATGGGAGAGATAGACATGGGAGAGATAGGCATGGGGGAGATAGACATGGGAGAGATAGACATGGGAGAGATAGGCATGGGAGAGATAGACATGGGAGAGATAGACATGGGAGAGATAGGCATGGGAGAGATAGACATGGGAGAGATAGGCATGGGAGAGATAGACATGGGGGAGATAGACATGGGAGAGATAGACATGGGAGAGATAGACATGGGAGAGATAGACATGGGAGAGATAGACGGAGTCGGAGATCTGTGGGGTCTGTGGCGCCCCCCAGCCAGCTCACAATCCAGGCCGCTCTGCAGTCCGAAGTGCAGCTGAGGCGCCACCCAATGCCAGCCAATAGGCGGAGGCCAAGCTATTCGAGAGACCTGCTTTTAGAAATTTGCCAACTCAGCGTGAGAAGACTGGGGAGTCTTCCGGAGAGAACAGTGGTTTCCATGGCAACACAGCTGGTTGCGCTGCCGCTGCTCATCCTGGGCGCCGCGGCGGCTTCGGCGAAGCTTCTGACGCTGCCAGCACGGGGGTGCCTGCTGGGCACTCCTGCAGTCTCCCGGCTTCTTGTCAGGCCGACCCTACCCCACCACGCCCGGCCTGCCGCCTCAAGTATGGCAGATTCGAAACCGCGACCTTACCAGCCCAGTAGTAGCCGACTTTACCGACCTGCAGCTGCACCCGGCCTCCAGGCTGGAGATCTTCGATGGCGACCCGGTGAACTTCCGGCTGGCGAGGTCGGCCCGGCTGCTGCGGCGATACGAGGCCGGGGCCGACAACTCGCAGCGGCAGCGGCTGCTGGCCGACGGCACCGGCATCCTGACTGTCCTCTTCCACGCACTCGACCCCGACGGTGCGCTGGCGGACATCCGAGACTCGGCGCCGTCGTTGGGCTTCCAGTTGAATGTCTCGACAGCGGTGCTGGAGGCCGAAAATGGCTCAACGACGTCGATGGTGACTCAGTGCGGCTGGCCAGCGGTGGTTGCTACGGGGAACTCCTCCAGCGGCGGCGCCTGGCTGTTCTTGGCGACGCCTCCATCGGCGACAAGATTCGATTGCGTCTGGCTGCTTCGCCCGCTGCCGGCAGCCGCGGAGCTGCTGGCGGATGCCGGCTTCGACAGCCAGTTTGAGCTGGAGGCGCGGGCCGGCCCGACATCGGCGTCGCCGCGGCTGCCGGTGCAGCTGCGACACCAAACTACCGGCGTCGTTGCCTCGGTGGCGCTCGGAGTTGCTGAGCCCCCGCTGCCAGCTGTTTATCTCCGACTGCGAGGCCGCTGCAACCAACAGGCCGGCCGCTGCCTCCGCCTGCGGTACCGCCTGGACCCAGCAGCCGCGGTCAGCGGGCCGTGCACCGGGCCGGCGCCAGTGAACCTCTGCCCGGATGGCGACAGCAGCTGGAGCTGCGTGCCGCTGAACCGGACCTGCCCGAGGAGGCCCGCAACGGAGCCGCCAACTTCAAAGAAGGCTTCACCGCCGCCGCCGCCGCCGCCGCCGCCGCCGCCGCCGAGTTTTTCCGGCTTCGACGAAACCGACGGCTCGAATTCGCGGGACAGTCGGCGTCGCCGGGACCCGCACTATCTCGGCCGCCTGAACGCCGTGGTGGCCGCGACCTCCTCGCTGCTGCTGGCCCTCGGGCTCGGCCTGCTGATCCTGTGGACCCGGGCTCGCCGCCTGAGGGCAGCCGCCGCCGCGGCCGGCACTCCGTCCTCTGCCGACGTAGTAGCCGACGGTGGCGTCGGCGGCATCAACCGCTCCGAAACGATCGTCAGCAGCCTGCTGGCCGCGATTCGGCGGCCGCCGACTCCGCCTCCAGCCTACTCCGAGGCATGCGGCGGAACTGGCACCGGAAACTGGGCCGGAAACGGAAATGGATTCGAAAGCGGAACTAGAACCGGAACCGGAACAGGAACCGAAACTGGAGCCCAAATCTGGACGAGAAACGGAACTGGAACCGGAACCGGAACCGGAACCCAAATCTGGATGAGAAATGAGACAGGAACCGAAACTGGAACCGGAACCGGAACCGGAACCCGAACTGGAACCGGAGCCGGAACCGGAATTGGAAGCGAGTCCACGGAACCAATGCTAACAGAAAGACAATCGCAGTATTTAAACTCAAGCATCAATTCAGTTTTTAATCGCAGTTCGATATGATTTGCAATTTTATTCAAAAGGCTGCTTTGATGTAAAAATGAAAATTTGCGCTCCCTCTGTCACTGAAAACAAATTCTGCAAAATTGTTTGGATTATTAGATTAAAGTAATTCCTTTACATGAGATAACTTTTACTTTCACTTTGATTTAAGTTTAAGGTTGAACACTCGCTCACACAGGGAGTGTGTGAGCATAGCGGTCCTGACTTTCACATCGTAAGTTGAGGTCAAATATAGTTGAACAGAAACTGTAGGTCATAGACCATAGGTCATCGACTATAGGTCATAGACCATAGGTCATAGACCATAGGTCATAGACCATAGGTCATAGACCATAGGTCATAGACCATAGGTCATAGACCATAGGTCATAGACCATAGGTCATAGACCATAGGTCATAGACCATAGGTCATAGACCATAGGTCATAGACCATAGGTCATAGGCCATAGGTCATAGACCATAGGTCATAGACCATAGGTCATAGACCATAGGTCATAGACCATAGACCATAGACCATAGGCCATAGACAGTGGAAGCTTGCTCCAGACTCGAAGAGATTAGAAAAAGAGCAAGTTTCCCCAATTGCAATAATATTCAGTTACTCAACTGGAAGGCGGTGACCACGAAAAGTTCAAATCGATTTTCAGCCCTCAATCCCAGGGGAAATTTGGCCAGTGTGAAAATTTCGAGTCCCAGTCAACCTCGATTCGAGTTTGACTAACATAAATGCTCCCCAAAACCTTTGAGCAGTCAGTCAACAAACCAATGGTTCTCAGTCATTTACTTTCCCCTCTGTTCTCGGCCTTTCTCGGGGATAAAAATCCCATCCCCCCCCCCGAGATTCGTATTTCCCCGAGAGAGGCGACTGCTGTTGCTTCTGAACCCCTGCCGTGATTGATGCTGTTAGCGAGGAGCGGGCGAAGAGAGATTGGGGGCAACTTGGCAAATAGAAATTCTGCGAGAGTTGCATACAAATTAACTGGGTAGAAGGCAGGAGGAACTGCTGCTGAGATCGCGATAGGAGAGAGATGGGGTGAGGGAGATGGGGTGAGGGAGAGGGGGTGAGGGAGATGGGGTGAGGGAGATGGGGTGAGGGAGATGGGGTGAGGGAGAGGGAGATGAGGGAGAGGGAGATGAGGGAGAGGGAGATGGGGTAAGGGAGATGGGGTGAGGGAGAGGGAGATGAGGGAGAGGGAGATGAGAGAGATGGGGTGAGGGAGATGGGGGGAGGGTGAGGGAGATGAGGGAGATAGGGTGAGAGAGATGAGGGAAAGGGAGATGAGGGAGAGGGGGATGAGGGAGAGGGAGATGAGGGAGATAGGGTGAGAGAGATGAGGGAAAGGGAGATGAGGGAGAGGGGGATGAGGGAGAGGGAGATGAGGGAGAGGGAGATGGATGAGGGAGATGGGTGAGTGAGATGGGTGAGTGAGATGGGGTGAGTAAGATGGGTGAGGGAGATGGGGTGAGGGAGATGGGGTGAGGGAGATGGGTGAGGGAGATGGGTGAGTGAGATGGGGTGAGTAAGATGGGTGAGGGAGATGGGGTGAGGGAGATGGGTGAGGGAGATGGGTGAGGGAGATGGGGTGAGGGAGATGGGTGAGGGAGATGGGTGAGGGAGATGGGGTGAGGGAGATGTGTGAGGGAGATGGGGTGAGGGAGATGGGTGAGGGAGATGGGGTGAGGGAGATGGGTGAGGGAGATGGGTGAGGGAGATGGGGTGAGGGAGATGGGTGAGGGAGATGGGTGAGTGAGATGGGGTGAGTAAGATGGGTGAGGGAGATGGGGTGAGGGAGATGGGTGAGGGAGATGGGGTGAGGGAGATGGGTGAGGGAGATGGGTGAGGGAGATGGGGTGAGGGAGATGGGTGAGGGAGATGGGTGAGTGAGATGGGGTGAGTAAGATGGGTGAGGGAGATGGGGTGAGGGAGATGGGTGAGGGAGATGGGGTGAGGGAGATGGGGTGAGGGAGATGGGTGAGGGAGATGGGGTGAGGGAGATGGGTGAGGGAGAGGAAGTCGCAGTGAGGGAGACACACCGATAAAAAGCCAATAGAATCCCATGCAGGCTCATCACACAGCCTCCCGCACCTTGAGAACAAAGAGTTGGCAGTCAGTAAGTAAGATTTTAGCAGATCTCAGTAGGGGATATCCAGCCATAGGGAGAAGTTGAGCATCGGTTAAAGCTGGAGCTCAATCTGTGTAGCTGGAGCTCAGTCTGTCCCGGACACTACTGAGACTTTAATGCAGATACGGAGAGAGAAGGAGCAACGGAGAGATTGAGAGACATTCGGAACCGGGCTTCGCGTGCTCGAAGGGCTGAAGCAAGAGAGGCACTATTTGGTATCCGAGGCTCTGAGAGCATTCCTCAGCTGAGAGTTTGAGCAGCCTGAGCAGAGCAGCTAATTAATGCCTAATTGTGCGACTTGCAGTGCACTTTCTGACTGACCCCCCGCCAGCCCCCGAAACAGGATATCTCAGTGCCGGCCGCTGGGGGCAGAGAGTCATGGATGGCTGGTTGGCGGGAGTAACCAACTGTCTTCTCAATTAGTATTTGTGCGCATATGCGTACTCGTTTATAGTAATATATGCATCACCATATTTATGTGAGGATCAATAAACTTTATAGTAACGGCTTATTCCCATTTAGTAGGGTGCAGTAGGGGATGCACTGGGCCACATTTATTGTCAGGAGTGCCATTTCTACTATCAGGATTGCCATTTTACTATCAGGAGTGCCATTTTTACAATTAGGAGTGCCCTTTTCACTATTAGAGTGCCATTATTACTATTAGGAGTGCCATTTCACTATCAGGAGTGCCATTTTTACAATTAGGAGTGCCATTTTCACTATTAGAGTGCCATTATTACTATTAGGAGTACCATTTCACTATCAGGAGTGCCATTTTTACAATCAGGAGTGCCATTTTTACAATTAGGAGTGCCATTTTCACTATTAGAGTGCCATTATTACAATTAGGAGTGCCATTTTTACAATCAGGAGTGCCATTTTCACTATCAGGAGTGCCATTTTTACAATTAGGAGTGCCATTTTTACAATCAGGAGTGCCATTTTTACAATTAGGAGTGCCATTTTCACTATTAGAGTGCCATTATTACTATTAGGAGTGCCATTTCACTATCAGGAGTGCCATTTTTACAATCAGGAGTGCCATTTTTACAATCAGGAGTGCCATTTTCACTATCAGGAGTGCCATTATTACAATTAGGAGTGCCATTTTTACAATCAGGAGTGCCATTTTCACTATCAGGAGTGCCATTTTTACAATTAGGAGTGCCATTTTTACAATCAGGAGTGCCATTTTTTACAATCCAGAGTGCCATTTTCACTATCAGGAGTGCCATTTCTACAATTAGGAGTGCCATTTTCAATATCAGGAGTGCCTTTTTCACTATCAGGAGTGCCATTTCTACAATCAGGAGTGCCATTTTCACTATCAGGAGTGCCATTTCTACAATCAGGAGTGCCATTTTCACTATCAGGAGTGCCATTTCTACAATTAGGAGTGCCATTTAAGATCAGGCAGTGAGCCGTCTGGAAAATAAATCGATTCCCACGCAAAGACACGCGAGGAGCTCATCAGACGGTAGCAAAATATTTATGGAATTATTTACTGGGCCATAAAAGGACGCAGGAGCAAAGCAGTTATAAATTAATAACCAGGCTGCCGGACCTGCTGGCGAATGTGCGTGCTCGTTTTGGATCGATTTCTAAGAATTCCTCTTCCCGTCCTAAACTTGAGACGCAAAAAACCCAGGCAGATAAAATCCTAATCCATTAAGGTAGCAGCGTGCACTGATTGCTACCTTTTAAAGTGGGGGCGACAGTGAGAGTCAGGAAGGAGACATGGAGAGTCAGGAGGAGACATGGAGAGTCAGGAAGGAGACATGGAGAGTCAGGAAGGAGACATGGAGAGTCAGGAAGGAGACATGGAGAGTCAGGAGGAGACATGGAGAGTCAGGAAGGAGACATGGAAAGTCAGGAAGAAGACACGGAGAGTCAGGAGGGAGACATGGAGAGTCAGGAGGGAGACATGGAGAGTCAGAAGGAGACATAGAGAGTCAAGAGGGGACATGGAGAGTCAGTAGGGAGACATGGAGAGTCAGGAAGGAGACATGGAGAGTCAGGAGGAGACATGGAGAGTCAGGAAGGAGACATGGAGAGTCAGGAAGAAGACAGGGAGAGTCAGGAGGGAGACATGGAGAGTCAGGAGGGAGACATGGAGAGTCAGAAGGAGACATAGAGAGTCAAGAGGGGACATGGAGAGTCAGGAGGGAGACATGGAGAGTCAGGATGGAGACATAGAGAGTCAGGAGGGAGACATGGAGAGTCAGGAGGGAGACATGGAGAGTCAGGAGGGAGACAGGGAGAGTCAGGAGGAGACATAGAGAGTCAGGGGGAGACATGGAGAGTCAGGAGGGAGACAGGGAGAGTCAGGAAGAAGGCATTGAGAGTCAGTAGGGAGACATGGAGAGTCAGGATGGAGACATGGAGAGTCAGGAGAGTGGCACATGGAGAGTCAGGAGGGAGACATGGAGAGTCAGGAGGGAGACATAGAGAGTCAGGAGGGAGACATGGAGAGTCAGGAGGGAGACATAGAGAGTCAGGAGGGAGACATGGAGAGTCAGGATGGAGACAGGGAGAGTCAGGAGGAGACATAGAGAGTCAGGGGGAGACATGGAGAGTCAGGAGGGAGACATGGAGAGTCAGGAAGAAGACATTGAGAGTCAGTAGGGAGACATGGAGAGTCAGGAGAGTGGCACATGGAGAGTCGGTAGGGAGACATGGAGAGTCAGGAGAGTGTCATGGAGAGTCAGGAGAGTGTCACGGAGAGTCAGGAGAGTGGCATGGAGAGTCAGATGTTGAAACTGAGACCCTATTTGAGCTAACTATATTACATGTTGCAAATATTGCAGCATCAAGCAAGCACTGCCTCAAAATGCTTATTTAGTGAAATGCCTACCCAGAATACGCACGCAGTTGCAGGTTAAACTTAGGCAGCACTGTTAGCACCCAGATTTAGTCAATTTAGCATTTAGCGCTGAATTCTTATCTTTCCGTTTCATTCCAACTTGCACGTCGAGTCGAGTCAGATTGTAAAGTGAATGGAAAACTACCAGAAACGATCGCACCTGGCTTCTTGTCACTCGCTGCTGTACAGCCCCGATGACCGAGACCCTCCTCCTGACCTTGGACTGCGTGTTCTAATCAGAACTGGCTCTGCATTCTCGCACAGCCAGAAATGCTTTAGCCTGAGCATAGAAGGCGGAGTGTGCAGAGCCGCACCTTGGGGTGTTATCTCAAATCCGCACCCACCCCAGCCCCAGGCGGCTCTGCATTATCAAG
This sequence comes from Macrostomum lignano, assembly GCA_002269645.1. Taxonomy (NCBI): domain Eukaryota; kingdom Metazoa; phylum Platyhelminthes; family Macrostomidae; genus Macrostomum; species Macrostomum lignano. The sequence goes on along the minus strand of NIVC01000538.1, from coordinate 428,442 downwards.
ACCGAGAGCAGGAGCCTCCTGACTGCTGCTTTACTTCTGAGGCCTTGGGTCACTGTGCTGCTCACAGCTTCAGCCCACAGCTCAGGCTCGACATGTCCAACTCGAACATTCGCCGGGGCAGCAGCAGCGGCGGCGGCAAGCTGGGCAGCTACAGCCGCAGGAACTCGCTGCTCCGGTCCGGCACCACCACGCCAAGATTGCCGCCGCCGCAGGGCGCCGAGCTGCCAGCCGAGGACGCGGAGAATCGGCTGCGCCGAACCCTGGAGAATATCGTCCTGCCGTCGGTGCACCGGCTGGCGCTCCGGCGGGAAGCGGCGGCGGCGGCGGCGGCGGCGGCGGCCGGGGAGGTGCAGGCCAGTCCGGACCCATCGGGGTGGAGGGCGAGAACGTGATGGAGTCGGTGTCGCCCTGGCCCGGGGAGGTGGGCATGGTGGAGATCAAGCGGCCAGTTTACTCGCAGCACAAATTCGAGAACGTCTTCCAGGAGGACGAGGAGGAGCCGCTGCGCAAGCGGTTCATCGACAGCGTCTTCGTGCCGAGCGGCCCGAGGCGCAACTGCTCAGACATCGCCGCCCAGCTGCTGCCCTGCATGCGGATGCTCAGAGAGTACCGGGTGCGCGAGTACCTGCCGCTGGACCTGGTCTCTGGACTCTCCACCGGCATCATGCGCATCCCGCAGAGCATGGCCTACGCCCTGCTGGCATACCTGTCGCCCGTGTACGGCCTGTACACCGCCTTCGTGGCCGGGGTCATCTACTGCATTCTGGGCACCTCGCCGCATCTGGTCATGTCCTGCCAGGGCGTCGTGTCGCTCATGGTCGGCCAGGTGGCCATGCGGTTCATGGACCGCACCTACCCGACGGTGCCGCACAGCAACTTGAGCGTCAACGCCACGACGCCAGACGGTGGCGAGCTGTCGGCGGCATCAGCCGAGGTCATACTTGACACGGTGCTCGTGGTGTCCCTGCTGGTGGGGATTTTTCAGCTGGGGTTCAGCCTGCTCCGGCTGGGGATGCTCACCAACTATCTGAGCGACCCGCTTATCGGCGGCTTCACCACCGGGGCCGCCATCGAGGTGATCTCCAGCCAGGTGTCGGCCGTTGTCGGCTACAAGGTGACAGTGCCGAAGGGCACCCCGCCAGAGGGCATCTTCGAGATCTTCAAAACGTTCTACTTCGCGCTGGCGAACGTTGCCAGCTTCAACGTGCCGACGCTGATCATCTCTGGGTGCTCGATGGTGTTCCTGGTGCTGTGCAAGATGGCCAACAGCCGGCTGAACCGCTACTGCAAGGCGCCGATCCCGGGCGAGCTCATCATCACGGTGGTCGTGACGCTGATCTCCTACCTGGCCGACTTCAACGATTTCGGCGTCGACCAGGTCGGCCACGTGCCGCAGGGCTTCAAGGAGCCGCGGGTGCCGCAGCTGCAGCTGGCTGACGGCAAGCTGGTGCAGGACTCCGTCGTCATCGCCATCGTTGCTTTCGCGGTCTCCGTGTCGGTCGCCAAGAAGTTCGCCCTGGAGTACGACACCGAGATCGATGCGAACCAGGAGTTCCTGGCCTACGGCGCCGGCAACCTGGTTGGCAGCTTCACGAACTGCTTCGTGTCCACCAGCTCGATGTCCTGCTCGGCTCTGCACGAGTCCCTGGGCGGCCGCACTCAGGTGGCGAACCTGTTCGCGTCCGCGCTTGTCCTGGTGACCATCCTGTTCTTGGGACCGACATTCAAAACCACCCCGAACTGCGTGCTGTCAGCCATCATCCTGGTGAACCTGAAGAGCATGCTGTGGCAGTTCGGCGACCTGCCTCAACTCTGGGACGTCAGCAAAATCGACTTCCTGCTCTGGGTGGTCACCTGCGCGTCCGTCATCTGCTTCAGCGTTGACACAGGCCTGATCATCGGGGTGGCCTTCTCCCTGCTGACCATTGTGTTCCGCTCGCAGTGGCCGTACGCCTGCATCCTGGGCCGCATCCCGCACACGGACATCTACAAGAACATAGTGGTGACGCCAGACGCCAAGGAGATCGAGGGCATCAAGATCTTCCGCTACGAGGGCTCGCTGTACTTCGCCTCGGCGGATCACTTCAGGAACTCGCTGTACCTGCTGACCGGCTGCAACCCCCGCCAGCTCGCCATCAAGCAGCACGCCTACGACCAGAAGCTGCGCAACCTGCGCCTGACTGTCAAGGAGGCCATCCCGATCCTGCAGAACCCGGCGCCTGGCGCCACCACCTGGGAGGTGGAGGCGCAGGAGTCGCGCCAGACGAACTACGGCTCCGTGTCGGCCGCGCTGACCGTCGGCGACCTGCGGCCTTCGACCAGCCTTCATCACGTGATCATCGACTTCTCCTGCTGCAGCTTCGTCGACTCCGTGGGCCTCCGGATGCTCAACCAGGTGCTGGACGACTACCGCGAGGCCGGGGTGACGGTATACCTGTCTAACACGCGAGCCGCCGTCCGCCTGATGCTCGGCAAGCCGCGGGTCAGCAAGGTGGACATGAAGAAGATCTTCCTCACCAATCACGACGCCGTCAGCGCGGCGCTGAGCGAGGCGCAGAAGATCGAGGAGAAGAACTGGCTGGACTTCGACTCGATGGCGCGGCAGCGAATGAACCTCGTCAAGCAGCACTGCGTGTCCCGGCTGCCCAGCGAGATCGACGAGGGCGAGGATTACGACGAGGATGAAGTCGAATCGACCACGGCGAGCACCTCGCAGTCGCTGCCGCCGAGGTCCCGGTACGCCAGCCAGACCTCGCAGCGAGCGCCGCTGCTCAACCATTGAGGGGTGAGGCGAGTGACGGGCATTTCTGGTGGGGCCGAACCCAAGCCAAACAGCATTGCGCTTTTTGTCTTTAGATATTTCCTGCATGTGCCTGACTTTACAAGATGGTTGATCATCTAATGTCCATTAAATACTGTCCACTGTCCACTGTCTACTGTCTAATGTCTACTGTCTACTGTCCACTGTCTACTGTCCACTATCCACTGTCTACTGTCTAATGCCTACTGTCTACTGTCTACTGTCTACTGTCCACTGTCTACTGTCTACTGTCCACTGTCTAATGTCTACTGTCTACTGTCTACTGTCTACTGTCCACTGTCTAATGTCTACTGTCTACTGTCTACTGTCTACTGTCTACTGTCCACTGTCTACTGTCTACTGTCCACTGTCTACTGTCTAATGTCTACTGTCCACTGTCCACTGTCTACTGTCTAATGCCTACTGTCTACTGTCTACTGTCCACTGTCTACTGTCTACTGTCCACTGTCTAATGTCTACTGTCTACTGTCTAATGTCTACTGTCCACTGTCCACTGTCTACTGTCTACTGTCTACTGTCCACTGTCTACTGTCTACTGTCTACTGTCTACTGTCTACTGTCTACTGTCTACTGTCTACTGTCTACTGTCTACTGTCTACTGTCTAATGTCTACTGTCTACTGTCTACTGTCTAATGTCTACTGTCCACTGTCCACTGTCTACTGTCTACTGTCCACTGTCTACTGTCTACTGTCCACTGTCTAATGTCTACTGTCTACTGTCTACTGTCTAATGTCTACTGTCCACTGTCCACTGTCTACTGTCTACTGTCTACTGTCCACTGTCTAATGTCTACTGTCTACTGTCTACTGTCTAATGTCTACTGTCCACTGTCCACTGTCTACTGTCTAATGTCCACTGTCTACTGTCTACTGTCTACTGTCTAATGTCTAATGTCTACTGTCTACTGTCTACTGTCTACTGTCTACTGTCTAATGTCTAATGTCTACTGTCTAATGTCCACTGTCCACTGTCTACTATCTACTGTCCACTGTCCACTGTCCACTGTCTACTGTCTACTGTCTACTGTCTACTCTCTACTGTCTACTATCTACTGTCCTTTGTCTACTTTCTACTACCTGCTATCTATAATCTGCTGTCTAATATCTGCTGTCTAATATTGACTATCTACTATCTACTGTCTACTATCTACCGTCTACTGTCTACTATGTACTATCTACTGTCAACTAGTCATACTGTCCAAAGTATGATTCCAACTGTTTTTACCCTAAACTTCTCTGTCCCTCAAATTGCCCTGCGCTGCCCTTATCAAACAAAGCCCGGTTTTTAACCATCGCTGTGTCAACAATTGTCACCTCTGTGCAACATTCCAAAGCACTTGATTGAGACAATATCGCGGATATTATAATAATAAGCTGCTGTGGGACACGCAAACCAGCTTTGAGGTTGCACAGAAACTCGCAAACAAACTCTGTAATCAGCTAATTGGCGCTGAAGGTTCATTACATTAATTAATTTCATTCCCTTGTCACCTGCTCATGTGTGCAATATTGCATCATCGGTCATCAACAACCCTTACTCATTAGCTTTGTAGCAAATTAACTCAACTTATGAACAAATAAACTGATACCTGATGACGCACCGTTTGCTGCACACTTGTCAGCATTCCAAACTCATTTCACTGCAAGATTCTAGGGCGCGAAACACTAATTATACTACTATTCAGTAAAACCGGATTGCTAGTAATATATGAAAGGTTTTTTGATATTTTTATTTTTGTGTCAATATCAATAAAGGAATAGAATGGATTGCTAATCTAGCCAGCATCACTGATGAAGGAATAGAGTGGATTGCTAATCTAGCCAGCATCACTGATGAAGGAATAGAATGGATTGCTAATCTAGCCAGCATCACTGATGAAGGAATAGAATGGATTGCTAATCTAGCCAGCATCACAAATAAAAGAATAGAATGGATTGCTAATCTAGCCAGCATCACTGATGAAGGAATAGAATGGATTGCTAATCTAGCCAGCATCACTGATGAAGGAATAGAATGGATTGCTAATCTAGCTAGCATCACTGATGAAGGAATAGAATGGATTGCTAATCTAGCCAGCATCAATGATGAAGGAATAGAATGGATTGCTAATCTAGCCAGTCACTGATGAAGGAATAGAGTGGATTGCTAATCTAGCCAGCATCACTGATGAAGGAATAGAATGGATTGCTAATCTAGCCAGCATCACTGATGAAGGAATAGAATGGATTGCTAACCTAGCCAGCATCACTGATGAAGGAATAGAATGGATTGCTAATCTAGCCAGCATCACTGATGAAGGAATAGAATGGATTGCTAATCTAGCCAGCATCACTGATGAAGGAATAGAATGGATTGCTAATCTAGCCAGCATCAATGATGATGGAATAGAATGGATTGCTAATCTAGCCAGCATCACAAATAAAAGAATAGAATGGATTGCTAATCTAGCCTGCATCACTGATGAAGGAATAGAATGGATTGCTAATCTAGCCAGCATCACTGATGAAGGAATAAAACGGATTGCTAATCTAGCCAGCATCAATGATGAAGGAATAGAATGGATTGCTAATCTAGCCAGTCACTGATGAAGGAATAGAATGGATTGCTAATCTAGCCAACATCACTGATGAAGGAATAGAATGGATTGCTAATCTAGCCAAAATCACTGATGAAGGAATAGAATGGATTGCTAATCTAGCCAGCATCACTGATGATGGAATAGAATGGATTGCTAATCTAGCCAATATCACTGATGAAGGAATAGAATGGATTGCTAATCTAGCCAGCATCACTGATGAAGGAATAGAATGGATTGCTAATCTAGCTAGCATCACTGATGAAGGAATAGAGTGGATTGCTAATCTAGCCAGCATCAATGATGAAGGAATAGAATGGATTGCTAATCTAGCCAGTCACTGATGAAGGAATAGAGTGGATTGCTAATCTAGCCAGCATCAATGATGAAGGAATAGAATGGATTGCTAATCTAGCCAGTCACTGATGAAGGAATAGAGTGGATTGCTAATCTAGCCAGCATCACTGATGAAGGAATAGAATGGATTGCTAATCTAGCTAGCATCACTGATGAAGGAATAGAATGGATTGCTAATCTAGCCAGCATCAATGATGAAGGAATAGAATGGATTGCTAATCTAGCCAGTCACTGATGAAGGAATAGAATGGATTGCTAATCTAGCCAGCATCACTGATGAAGGAATAGAATGGATTGCTAATCTAGCTAGCATCACTGATGAAGGAATAGAATGGATTGCTAATCTAGCCAGCATCACTGATGAAGGAATAGAATGGATTGCTAATCTAGCCAGCATCACTGATGAAGGAATAGAATGGATTGCTAATCTAGCCAACATCACTGATGAAGGAATAGAATGGATTGCTAATCTAGCCAACATCACTGATGAAGGAGTAGAATGGATTGCTAATCTAGCCAACATCACTGATGATGGAATAGAATGGATTGCTAATCTAGCCAGCATCACTGATGAAGGAATAGAATGGATTGCTAATCTAGCCAACATCATAAATGAAGGAATAGAATGGATTGCTAATCTAGCCAACATCATAAATGAAGGAATAGAATGGATTGCTAATCTAGCCAACATCATAAATGAAGGAATAGAATGGATTGCTAATCTAGCCAACATCATAAATGAAGGAATAGAATGGATTGCTAATCTAGCCAACATCACTGATGAAGGAATAGAATGGTTTGCTAATCTAGCCAACATCACTGATGAAGGAATAGAATGGATTGCTAATCTAGCCAGCATCACTGATGAAGGAATAGAATGGATTGCTAATCTAGCCAGCATCACTGATGAAGGAATAGAATGGATTGCTAATCTAACCAACATCATAAATGAAGGAATAGAATGGTTTGCTAATCTAGCCAGCATCACTGATGAAGGAATAGAATGGTTTGCTAATCTAGCCAACATTGTACCACAATGAAATGAATATTTCCGAAAAATTCAAATAAAGGACAAAAGGAGACGGTGCTGCATTTTTATCTAGGGGCTTTTATTTTAAAACTTGGCTACTGACAAAAAAAGCCAAAACTCCAGTCAAGGCAAAACACAATTCTGAATTCACTGCAAATTTTAGCCTCAAGCTTTCCAAGAAATCCAAAACTAACAAAGGCAAAAGTTTTAAGCTTTGACTTCGGCGGCGGCGGGGGGGAGGTTCAAATTTAAATAAAACAACAGCAGTAAAACAAAACTGATTTCTGGGTTGCATTGGGTTGGCAGGTAATAAATATAGCAAAGCAATGCCAGTACGGCCGACTTATGCTAAATATACTACTGCTGCTAGTATAGCAAGGGTTTTCACTGTTCGGTTGGGTTAGAATGGCTGACACCTCAGAGTAAAGGATAAATAGGAAATGAATAACATGGCAAAAAGCAAATCATATTCGAATTTTACAAACTTGATTTGGAGACATGCAATGACGAGAACTGCGCACCTGGTAGGCAAGGAAAGTACAAAACCAGCCACTTTTTATTTTATTTTATTTTATTTATTTTCTAGGTCAAGCTTTTCAAAAATGTGGCACTAATCATTCTGCAGAAACAAATATAACACTGCACTTGGTCTTCACCCTCCTTCTCCCCTCCTCTCTCTCCTCTCTCCTTCTCTCCCTCGTCTCTCCTTCTCTCCCCCCTCTCTCCTTCTCTCCCTCGTCTCTCCCTCTCTTCCCCCTCTCTCCTTCTCTCCCTCCTCTCTCCTTCTCTCCCCCCTCTCTCCTTCTCTCCCTCGTCTCTCCTTCTCTCCCCCCTCTCTCCTTCTCTCCCTCCTCTCTCCTTCTCTCCCTCCTCTCTCCTTCTCTCCCTCGTCTCTCCTTCTCTCCCCCCTCTCTCCTTCTCTCCCTCCTCTCTCCTTCTCTCCCTCGTCTCTCCTTCTCTCCCCCCTCTCTCCTTCTCTCCCTCCTCTCTCCTTCTCTCCCTCCTCTCTCCTTCTCTCCCTCGTCTCTCCTTCTCTCCCTCGTCTCTCCTTCTCTCCCTCGTCTCTCCTTCTCTCCCTCGTCTCTCCTTCTCTCCCCCCTCTCTCCTTCTCTCCCTCGTCTCTCCTTCTCTCCCCCCTCTCTCCTTCTCTCCCTCGTCTCTCCTTCTCTCCCCCCTCTCTCCTTCTCTCCCTCCTCTCTCCTTCTCTCCCTCGTCTCTCCTTCTCTCCCTCCTCTCTCCTTCTCTCCCCCCTCTCTCCTTCTCTCCCTCGTCTCTCCTTCTCTCCCCCCTCTCTCCTTCTCTCCCTCCTCTCTCCTTCTCTCCCTCGTCTCTCCTTCTCTCCCTCGTCTCTCCTTCTCTCCCTCCTCTCTCCTTCTCTCCTTCCTCTCTCCTTCTCTCCCTCCTCTCTCCTTCTCTCCCTCCTCTCTCCTTCTCTCCTTCCTCTCTCCTTCTCTCCTTCCTCTCTCCTTCTCTCCCCCCTCTCTCCTTCTCTCCCTCCTCTCTCCTTCTCTCCCTCCTCTCTCCTTCTCTCCCTCGTCTCTCCTTCTCTCCCTCCTCTCTCCTTCTCTCCTTCCTCTCTCCTTCTCTCCCTCCTCTCTCCTTCTCTCCTTCCTCTCTCCTTCTCTCCCTCCTCTCTCCTTCTCTCATTCCTCTCTCCTTCTCTCCCTCCTCTCTCCTTCTCTCCTTCCTCTCTCCTTCTCTCCCTCCTCTCCTTCTCTCATCCTCTCCCTTTATTTTTGATATGCCTGCTTTCACTCTCTACACGAAATATCTTCTTAGAAAAAGAATAGCAATCGCAGGAACGATATTTTAGTAATCAACTGGCCGACAGCAACCTTTTCAAAAGAAAGTGAATCTTAATAAGCAAAAATATGGATAGCCCGCTTTGCGTCACGCAAGAGAAAGCAGCACAAAACTTTTAATCAGGGTTGTCAGAAAGCCACTATACCACCAACAAACCACCAAGACTATCTGCATAAAAATCTCATAAAATACTAAAAATAGTCTGGCCAGAAAGCTGTTTCCGTGGCAACCAGAAAGCCTTTCGTCCCGATTAAGGCTCAATTTCCAGCTGCACCTGAGTGATTCTGCTCCTGCAAGGTTTTGTTTGTTAAAGAGATATTAGACTAATCTATTCAGACAGTCTCAGAACACCTGACACCAGCGTGTCATCAAGACTCACTGTCCGAAGTTCTCCCCGTCCTCGATGGTCTCCGGCAGCGGCTGGCGCAGAGTTTCTGGCAGCAGCAGAGCGAGAAGTCCGGCGCTGACGGCCAGGGCGCCGATCAGCACAAACGGCAGCGGCTGCCAGAAAGCATTCTGCAGCGATAGAGGCCGGTTTTGCTTTGATTCCTACTGCCAGAAGGCAAACTAGCGATTTTTACTTATATTTCTACTTTTAGTAGGCAAAATAGCGATTTTAACTGATATTTCTACTGCCAGTAGACAAAAAGCGATTTTCACTTATATTTATATTGCCCGTAAGCAAAATAGCGATTTTAACTGATATTTCTACTTTCAGTAGGCAATTTCGCAGCTCACCAGCAGCACAATCTGCGGAGCCAGCAGGCCGCCAATCCTGGCGCAGGTGGAGGCCATACCGACACCAGCGTTGCGGATAACAGTGGGGAACACCTCCGCCGAGTACACGTAGATGATGGCGAAGGCTGCCGAGACGGCGAACTTGCCAAGGCTGGCCAAAGTGATCTTCAGCCAAAAAATGTCTGCGGTGAAGTTGAAGTGCGGTGAAATCTTCCCGAATCTTTCAGACCCTTGCCGAATCCCTCAGACCCCTGCCGAATCCCTCAGACCCCTGCCGAATCCCTCAGACCCCTGCCGAATCCCTCAGACCCCTGCCGAATCCCTCAGACCCCTGCCGAATCCCTCAGACCCCTGCCGAATCCCTCAGACCCCTGCCGAATCCCTCAGACCCCTGCCGAATCCCTCAGACCCCTGCCGAATCCCTCAGACCCCTGCCGAATCCCTCAGACCCCTGCCGAATCCCTCAGACCCCTGCCGAATCCCTCAGACCCCTGCCGAATCCCTCAGACCCCTGCCGAATCCCTCAGACCCTTGCCGAATCCCTCAGACCCCTGCCGAATCCCTCAGACCCCTGCCGAATCCCTCAGACCCCTGCCGAATCCCTCAGACCCCTGCCGAATCCACTCGTCAGCAGCTCACCGACAAAGGCGGCAGCGATGCAGCCCACGCCGCCAGTCACCATGCTGGCCACGTGAATGCGCACCCGGCCGAACCGGTTCAGAGTGACGCAGCACATCGCGTAGGCGGGAAACTCCACCAGCCCGGAGATGATGGTGTTGACGTATACGCTGCCGCCGAGGTCCTCCGCGTTCAGCGACAGGCCGTAGTAGCACAGGCTGACCACGAACCTGAGATTGATTCAGGGAGGGTGAGACTGATGCAGGGAGGGTGAGACTGATGCAGGGAGGGTGAGACTGATGCAGGGAGGGTGAGACTGATGCAGGGAGGGTGAGACTGATGCAGGGAGGGTGAGACTGATGCAGGAAGGGTGAGACTGATGCAGGGAGGGTGAGACTGATGCAGGGAGGGTGAGACTGATGCAGGGAGGGTGAGACTCTCACCAGCTAAAAAAGACGTTCAGAGTTCGCTTCCGCATGTTGGGCGTCCTCAGCAGGTCAAGGATGGTGCCTCTCTGCTTCTTCTCCTGCGGCTTGTGGACCTCCTTGGCCTTCACTTTTTTGTCCGGTATGTCCTAAATTGTCAATTCAAAATAAAAAATCCTTGCGAAAACCATATGATACTACTCAAACACTTGATTAGCTAGCTGCCAAGGAGCGCACCATCTCAAACGGCTCCTCTGTGATGGAGAAGTTTTCTGGCAGCTCTCTGCCGTTGAGTTTGGCCAGCCTCTTGCAGATTTCGCTGGCCTCCTCGTAGCGACCCTGCGACAGCAGCCAGCGGGGCGACTCGGGGTAGAACCTTGGAGGCGGGCGGGTGGCTGAGTGAGTGCCTGAGTGGCTGGGTGGCTGAGTGAGTGCCTGAGTGGCTGGGTGGCTGAATGAGTGCCTGGGTGGCTGAGTGAGTGCCTGAGTGGCTGGGTGGTTGAATGAGTGCCTGGTGGCTGAGTGAGTGCCTGAGTTACTGAGTCACCGAGTTAGCTGGCTGAGTTGCTGAGTGAGCTGGCTGAGTTGCTGGGTGATGTGGCTGAGTTGCTGAGTGAGCTGGCTAAGTAAGTGAGTGAGTGAGGTGGCTGAGTTGCTGAGTGAGCTGGCTAAGTAAGTGACTGAGTGAGGTGGCTGAGTTGCTGAGTGAGCTGGCTAAGTAAGTGACTGAGTGATGTGGCTGAGTTGCTGAGTGAGCTGGCTAAGTAAGTGAGTGAGTGAGGTGGCTGAGTTGCTGAGTGAGCTGGCTAAGTAAGTGACTGAGTGAGGGAGTAGCTAATTTTGAGGGAGTAGCTAATTAAGTAGCTAATAGTTGATGGCAAACTAAACACTTAGATAAGAGTCTGGGCAGTTCGTTACGCTGCTCAGAGCAAACTGTATTGCTTCTGACATTTCTAACCTCAGCGCATTCCTCGGCGCCGGTTTTTGCGATTTTTCTACTCACCAGTAGTATAGCACGAAAATAAGCGGCTGCAGAGCCACGACAATTTGCAGGGTCACGTGATTTCTAATGAAGTAGGCCAGACAGGCAATTAGAATGAAGCCGGCAGCGAAGAAGCCCTGAACAAAGATACCGGGCTGCATGCGGTACTTGGGCCCGATAATTTCCATGGCTGCGGGAAGGTTTTTCATTATTAAATGAACCTATGCTTCGAATACAAATTTGCCACAAAAAATCTAACTGCGCTTATCACTTAAACTTTTCTCTCAAGAAGTGGTAATGCGGGAAAATTTAATATTATTATCAGATAAAAAGAAATAGGAAACGAAGCAAAACCCCCAAAAATATAGATATATTTAGGAACCTCTTTCTATTTAACTCGCATTAGCAGAAAATCTTCATTCAATTATTTTTTAGCAACGATTTTCGCAAGATCCTCCTTAGCTAGACTGTAATGGCACAATGTACATAGGGCAGGGGCTGTCTGTTTAGCTGGCTGAAAAACAAACAACCCCCCTCTATGTCCATCACTTCACTCTATCCCTTGAAACGTGTACTCGTACATCAACCAAGCAATGTACATTTAGTCCGCCGAAATAGTCTAATGATGATAACAACTCTTCTCTCCCCTCTCCCCACTATTCTTGTAGTCTGCATACACTCTGCATTGTACATCAACCCACCGAAGCATGTACAAGCAAAACTAGATAGTGGGGAGAGGGGAGAGAAGAGTTGTTATCATCATAGACTATTTCGGCGGACTAAATGTACATTGCTTGGTGTACATGTACACATGGCAAGGGGTAGACGTAGAGTGAGGGGACGGAAATAGGGGGGTTGTTTAATATCTATCTTATCAAGCCAACTCAACCAGCCCCACGGGCCCATGTACAATTGTATATAAACCCAGCCATGCGCAAGCGAAACTCACAGATAACGAAGGCAGTGGTGAAAGTGCCGGCCGTGCAGGCTCCAACCAAAAATCGGCAGGCGATGTGGATGCCCAGGACAGGAATCAGAGCGGCCAATAGGCCGAATACCGCTTGGCCAACCGCTGTGATGGCCACCGTTTTGATGCGCCCGATTCTGATGGATCCAATATCAAGAGAAATTACTGTGTAACGCATCAGCAACAAATTTAGGCTGGTTTATTAAAATTAACGTTACATTAACTTTAATTAAACGAGTGTCTAAATCAGTTTGATAACATTTGAAGGTTGTTGAATATTTAGCAATACTGAATTCGAGTTCGATGTAATCTACCAAACAAAAGTAAACGATAAGTTATGCAAAAGACGAAAGAACAGAGAACAGTGTGACAGGTGCGACAGATCGCGCACAACATTAATAGAATTTCAGACAGTTCAGTTACTTATGATCAATTTTGTTTTACTGAAGTGATTAATAAATGGTTTCGACTAATTCAACGTTGACTAAGGCTTTGGAACGGAAAGTCAGTAAGTAGTACAGTACAATCGACCCCAGTACTTTCTTACCTGTCGGACACCAGGCCGCTTAGGGTGCACCCCAGGAGGAAGCCGGACATGTAGATCGAGGTGATCATCTTGACGGCGAACGAGCGTTTGCAGACCAGATTGAACTGGGGAAGGCGGAACAGAGACCAGTGTTGGTCAGTTGGCAATGAACAGGCTCAATGGCTCCGAAAATCTCACCTGTGATCCCACCGTAGAGTAGATTGAAGTCCGGTCATATTCCCATTCCTGGCAGTCCAGCAGCATCCGCTTGGCCGAGGAATTGCCACCGGCGCCATCGTCGGTTGAGTAGCCGACAGTGGACCCGTTGCTGAGCAGCAGGTCGATGTCCGCGAACCGGCGGCATCGCTCGAAGGAGCCGTCGCTACCCAGCGGGATGCTGATGTTCTTGCGAGTCTCCACGGGCAGGTGCTCCAGCTGGGCCACGCGGCACCAGTGCTCCTGGGAGGCGCCGGTGAACACCGAGGACAAGTTCTGCTCACCAGTCGGGATGCCGCAAATCCCAATGAGGATGTAGAGCAGAATCTGGGCCTTGCCGAATTCGCCAATGCGGCGAAGGACATTGTCGAAATTGACCATTTCAAACCTGACTAAAGAGGGTCTCGTAGATAGGGGCTGTTGTTTGTCCTGACAATTGGCAAGGGAGTTGCGAGCGAGTTTGCTGGTTCAAGCCGGCTAGCTGGATTTAAATAGGTCAGGCAAAGCGCCTGGCAACAACTTGACTGGCTGCCTGTGCTGGTCGCCCAATCAGGACAGTCCTGGCTGCTCTCCAGCTGCTCAGAATAATCTTTTCTACGAGAAATTTAATTTTCTTGCTTGCCTGTTTGTTAACCAAAGTTGCTGCTGTCCTTGATATGTTTATTCGGCAATTAAGGTTTGTCAGGCGAAAATGCTTAAGTAGTCATATGAAACTAGTTCGCTAAGAGCTGCCTACCAAGTGCAGTTGGCTATTCGAATGACACTTTACTGGCATTAATAAGCGCACAACACAATGAGAAGGCAGGCAAATTTAAACAAATTGAAACTGACCCCAACTGAGTTTTAAAAAAATCGAGGCCGGGGGGGCGGTCCCAGCCGAGTTGCCCCCCCCCCCGCCTATGAGTTTAGATAATGAAGAGAATGAGTTTGTGGCGAAAAAATTCCAGGTCCAGGGCGCGTGGAAAAAGAAAGAAAAAGCAGGTAAAGTTGTACAGACAGTCCCAGCCAGGGGCTTTAGCAGCACGGCTCTGCTGTGTGAGGCAGTCTAGCGGCTCGCCTTGAAGGCGATGGCGAGACAATGCGACCTCCATTGTGCACCCTCTTGCTATTCTCCGATGAGCTGGGCCCCTAGCAGCTATTTAACAATTGAGCATCTTAGGTCTTGCGTGCTATGCGAACTGCCCCCCCCCCTCACCCCGAGTCATCGGCTCACTTGAGAGTGGAAAAATCCCAACACCTGCTGGTGACCTTTTTGGTCTCTTGGGGTAGTCAACGGGGCGATTCCAGGAAAGTTGTGCAAAGAAATTGCCTGCAGCAGCAACTGGAACTCAGACTGAAACGGATCAAAACCCCCAGTCCCAGCAGTCTGCGGTCGAGCGCGACTCTGCAACATGAATAGCGACTTGAAATAATAACTCAGTTGGACCTGCCAATCAACAGAGAGTCAGCGGGTGGGTGCGGACTGAGTCCTGCTCATTCTGGTCTGAACAGTGCCCCTTCTCCGCAGCAACATTGGGAGAGGCCAGCTCAAACTGGATCAATATAGAAAGTTCCCTAAAAGCAGAGTGTGGCGCTAAGAATGGGGAAGGATATTATTCTCTCACGTGGTTTCCGCTTGGCTCTACTCAAAAAAGACAAAAGAATAAGAAGAGCTTTTGTCAATTTTGATGCCAATTCTTTTAGCAAACGCCAGCGGCCAGGGCGCCGGTTTGAGGAGATTAACCAACCGCACGCGATGCCGCCCAGACCGTCAAGGCGTTTCTGGTTCTCTGGTTAAATTCATGCAGTCGGTGCACTTCTAGAATCCGGTTTCCGCGATCACTGCAACTGGCACGGCCCCTGAGCACTCAGCACTTTATTCTCATGTTCTAGTTTTCCAGGAAGCGCATGATCCAGCACAGTGACTGACAAGTGGAGACTTTTTAACTGCTGCCTTTGAACTGGACTGCATTGCAATCCTTTCTCTTTATATTTTCACGGCGTTGGCTAGATCAGCAATCCATTCTATTCCTTCATCATTGATGCTGGCTAGATCAGCAATCCATTCTATTCCTTCATCATTGATGCTGGCTGGATTAGCAATCCATTCTATTCTTTTATTTGTGATGTTGGCTAGATTAGCAATCCATTCTATTCTTTTATTTGTGATGCTGGCTAGACTAGCAATCCATTCTATTCTTTTATTTGTGATGCTGGCTAGATTAGCAATCCATTCTATTCTTTTATTTGTGATGCTGGCTAGATTAGCAATCCATTCTATTCTTTTATTTGTGATGCTGGCTAGATTAGCAATCCATTCTATTCTTTTATTTGTGATGTTGGCTAGATTAGCAATCCATTCTATTCTTTTATTTGTGATGCTGGCTAGATTAGCAATCCATTCTATTCTTTTATTTGTGATGCTGGCTAGATTAGCAATCCATTCTATTCTTTTATTTGTGATGCTGGCTAGATTAGCAATCCATTCTATTCTTTTATTTGTGATGCTGGCTAGATTAGCAATCCATTCTATTCTTTTATTTGTGATGCTGGCTAGATTAGCAATCCATTATATTCTCAGCAAGCGCAGATCACAATGCAGTCGCGTGCAGTGCAGTGAGAGCAGCGCCCCTGCTTATCTCTATTGTTAATCTCTGGCAGCATTTTTACAAGCGTGAGCTTTGGCACCTGGTTCACTGTCATTAAGAGACAGCCCGCTCTCAACACCTGGCATTATCAGCAGACCGTGATTTATTCCGCTGACAAGCAACGGAAAAGATTCAGTAGCTGAAAAAACACAGGTAAAAAAGGTGGCGGAAAACGGGTCGCACAGAGACCTGTCATGAGGTGTTTTATTAGGAGCAGGAAAGCACTGATAAAGAAGTTTTATAGTGCCAACACAAGCACCTGACGCAGTAGATAGACTGCAAAAAGGGTGTAAAATAAGATAATCTATCTGCTAATTTGCTTGACCCCTTTTCAGAACTAAATTTGGCCGACCTTTCGAACTTTTGAATTGGCTCGAAAACTGCAACTTCATTCAATACGGAATCCAGGGCTCACCCGCGGGGTCAGCACAGTGAATCAGATATTTCGGGGTCAGGGATGGGACAGTGGGTTCAGGGATGGGACAGTGGGGTCAAGGATGGGACAGTGGGGTCAGGGATGGGACAGTGGGGTCAGGGATGGGACAGTGGGGTCAAGGATGGGACAGTGGGGTCAGGGATGGGACAGTGGGGTCAGGGATGGGACAGTGGGGTCAGGGATGGGACAGTGGGGTCAGGGATGGGACAGTGGGGTCAGGGATGGGACAGTGGGGTCAGGGATGGGACAGTGGGATCAAGGATGGGACAGTGGGGTCAGGGATGGGACAGTGGGGTCAGGGATGGGACAGTGGGGTCAGGGATGGGACAGTGGGGTCAGGGATGGGACAGTGGGGTCAGGGATGGGACAGTGGGGTCAGGGATGGGACAGTGGGATCAAGGATGGGACAGTGGGGTCAGGGATGGGACAGTGGGGTCAGGGATGGGACAGTGGGGTCAGGGATGGGACAGTGGGGTCAGGGATGGGACAGCGGGATCAGGGATGGGACAGTGGGGTCAGGGATGGGACAGTGGGGTCAGGGATGGGACAGTGGGGTCAAGGATGGGACAGTGGGGTCAGGGATGGGACAGTGGGGTCAGGGATGGGACAGTGGGGTCAGGGATGGGACAGCGGGGTCAGGGATGGGACAGTGGGGTCAGGGATGGGACAGCGGGGTCAGGGATGGGACAGTGGGATCAAGGATGGGACAGTGGGGTCAAGGATGGGACAGTGGGGTCAGGGATGGGACAGTGTGGTCAGGGATGGGACAGTGGGGTCAGGGATGGGACAGTGGGTTCAGGGATGGGACAGTGGGTTCAGGGATGGGACAGTGGGTTCAGGGATGGGACAGTGGGTTCAGGGATGGGACAGTGGGGTCAGGGATGGGACAGAGGATCAGAGATGGGACAATGGGATCAGGGATGGGACAGTGGGATCAGAGATGGTACAATGGGATCAGGGATGGGACAGTGGGGTCAGGGATCGGATAGTGGGGTTAGGGATGGGATCGGATAGTGGGGTTAGGGATGGGATCGGATAGTGGGGTCAGGGATCGGATAGTAGTGGGATTTCGGCAAGTAAACAAAGCGGCAGAAGAGCCCTAATGCAAAGAGCAGTTAAGGTTTATAGGATCTCACGAGTAAGAAGTATGTATGCAGAGTATATTTGTGCATTCAGATATCACGGCCATCTCAATAAAATCTAAAGTGACGTTACTTTGATTCAACTTGAACCAGAAGAACTTTTCACTAAACAGCCTGATGAACAAAGATAAATGAAATGAAATTATTATAAAAATCTCAGACAACACAAAAACAGTTGCACTAAACAATCGACAAGAACAGCTGACAGATAAATAAGGTTAACAGAAATGCAGCGCACACGGACACGGCTGGACTATGTAAGTACGAAGCTGACTAGTAAACTTGTCAGCTGGGAATCACAGAGAAGAAACAACAGGAAAAAATGAACACCAAAAGACCAAAAAAGCGGCACGATAAATAATGAAAAAACACGGGACAAGATGAGCACACTGCTTGGCATTCGGTCTGATTGCGAAACTTTGCGCTGGACATGGCAGCTGCTTCATGCCTCATCTCACTCCCTCCTGGCCCTCTCCCTCCTTACTATTCTATTCATCGTTACCCTCTCTCTCTCTTTCCCCTCTCTATCTTTCCCCTCTCTCTCTCTCTTTCCCCTCTCTATCTTTCCCCTCTCTCTCTCTCTTTCCCCTCTCTCTATCTTTCCCCTCTCTCTCTCTCCTTCCCCTCTCTATCTTTCCCCCTCTCTCTCTTTCCCCCCTCTCTCTCTCTTTCCCCTCTCTATCTTTCCCCCCTCTCTCTCTTTCCCCCTCTCTCTCTCTTTCCCCTCTCTATCTTTCCCCTCTCTCTCTCTTTCCCCCTCTCTCTCTCTTTCCCCTCTCTATCTTTCCCCTCTCTCTCTCTTTCCCCCCTCTCTCTCTCTTTCCCCTCTCTATCTTTCCCCTCTCTCTCTCTTTCCCCCCTCTCTCTCTCTTTCCCCTCTCTATCTTTCCCCCTCTCTCTCTCTTTCCCCCTCTCTCTCTCTTTCCCCTCTCTATCTTTCCCCCCTCTCTCTCTCTTTCCCCCCTCTCTCTCTCTTTCCCCTCTCTATCTTTCCCCTCTCTCTCTCTTTCCCCCTCTCTCTCTCTTTCCCCTCTCTATCTTTCCCCTCTCTCTCTCTTTCCCCCTCTCTCTCTCTTTCCCCTCTCTATCTTTCCCCTCTCTCTCTCTTTCCCCCCTCTCTCTCTCTTTCCCCTCTCTCTATCTTTCCCCTCTCTCTCCTTCCCCTCTCTCTCTCTTTCCCCCCTCTCTCTCTCTTTCCCCTCTCTATCTTTCCCCTCTCTCTCTCTTTCCCCCCTCTCTCTCTCTTTCCCCTCTCTATCTTTCCCCTCTCTCTCTCTTTCCCCCCTCTCTCTCTCTTTCCCCTCTCTATCTTTCCCCTCTCTCTTTCCCCCCTCTCTCTCTCTTTCCCCTCTCTATCTTTCCCCTCTCTCTCTCTTTCCCCCCTCTCTCTCTCTTTCCCCTCTCTATCTTTCCCCTCTCTCTCTCTTTCCCCTCTCTCTATCTTTCCCCTCTCTCTCTCCTTCCCCTCTCTCTCTCTTTCCCCTCTCTCTCTTTCCCCTCTCTCTTTCCCCTCTCTCTTTCCCCTCTCTCTCTCCTTCCCCTCTCTCTCTATCTTTCCCCTCTCTATCTTTCCCCTCTTTCTTTCCCCTCTCTCTCTCTTTCCCCCCTCTCTCCCTCTTTCCCCTCCCTCCCTCTTTCTCCTCTCTCCCTCTTTCTCCTCTCTCCCTCTTTCTCCTCTCTCCCTCTTTCTCCTCTCTCCCTCTTACTCTCCCTTAAAGTCACCTTACTATCTCTCATACTTTTCTTCTCCCTATCTTTCCTTCATCTCATTTGCCGGAATCCACTTTAGAATAATCAATAGTATTATTGGCAGTCATACACACGCGAACGCACACAGACACAACGATACATAGGAACATATACATGATCTATACTGACTGTGCTATGGCAAGAACTACAGGTAAATGATGGCATGCGCGTAATGAGCGGCCTAAATTCCTGTTAATAAATTAACTGCTACTTGGATTTGCTATCAATCTGAGAGCTCGGATAAAGAGCCACAGAGACGGGAATGCCAACATAGATAGACTCAAGCAAAATGGGGACAGAGAATAAGTGACAGACTCTGGGGACAGGGACACATGGACAGACTCTGCGGACAGGGACACATGGACAGACTCTGGGGACAGGGACACATGGACAGACTCTGCGGACAGGGACACATTGACAGACTCTGGAAACAAAGATACGGACAAAGATTTCGGGAACAAAAACACCTGGACAGACTCTGGGAACAGACAGGGACAGACTCTGGGGACAGAGACACACGGAAAAAAACTCTGGGAACAAAGACACACGGACAAAGACTCTGGGAACAAAGAGACACGGACAAAGACTCTGAGAACAAAGACTCTGAGAACAAAGACACACAGACAAAGACTATGGGAACAAAGACGCGGACAAAGACTATGGGAACAAAGACGCGGACAAAGACTATGGGAACAAAGACGCGGACAAAGACTATGGGAACAAAGACGCGGACAAAGACTATGGGAACAAAGACGCGGACAAAGACTATGGGAACAAAGACGCGGACAAAGACTATGGGAACAAAGACGCGGACAAAGACTATGGGAACAAAGACGCAGACAAAGACTATGGGAACAAAGACGCGGACAAAGACTATGGTAACAAAGACGCGGGCAAAGACTATGGGAACAAAGACGCGGACAAAGACTATGGGAACAAAGACGCGGACAAAGACTATGAGAACAAAGACACTCAGCCAGCGGGCAGGTCAAACGCCAGCACTGGCTGCTGCCGGGTGTCTAGCAAGTCGGCCACAATGCGGTGCCATGGCAGCGACACGTAAGTGAGGCATGCGCTCAGCGACACGGAGCCGGCACGCCGCCGCTCCTTGAACCAGTGCCACGCCTGCCCGAACGACTTGCCGATCTGCCAGACACCGCCGCTGCCACCGCCGGCAGCTCCGCCGTCGTCAGCCGCTGGCTCGGCGGCCTCGCCGTCGCCGTCTTCGTCGCCAAATTCTTCTTCGATGTCGCGGGCCTCGACTTCGCTGCTGGCTGGCCGAAATCGGGCCCGTCGGGAGCGCCGGACTGCGGGGGCACCTCGCCGCCGCCGCCGCCTCCCGTCGAGTCGATATTGGCGGAGTCCGAGCGCGACTTCTTCATCCCGCCGCCGCGGAAGCCGCCGACGCCGCCGACTCCCCCCGACAGTCGCCGCTCCCGCCTGGACTCCCGCTGAGAGGCGCCGTCTTCACCGACTGGCGCCGGCGCCGCCGTCACGGCGACCTCGGCGTGGCCCTTGCCGTGCGGCCCGCGCATCCGCAGGAACTCCACCCGGCGCCGGCCAACCGAGGCAGAGGAAGCGGCCGAGACTGACCGGAATAGCCAGCCGGACGGCGCCTGACCGCCGGCCGGGGCGGACGAAGAGCTGCCGCCTCTGGTGCCGCCGCCAGCCCTGGCCTGGTACACCTCCAGCACCGACTCGTACCGGATGCTGCCCAGGAACAGAACTCCCTGATTGGCGAGGCAATTTCAGTTTTTTAGATTTATGACCCAGTGTGCTGTACCACTCTGTTTAGACTCGCACACCTGCTTCTCCGCTCCTGTCTCTATGAGTACTCCTGTCTCTCCGCTCCTCTCCGCTCCTGTCTCTATGAGTACTCCTGTCTCTCCGCTCCTCTCCGCTCCTGTCTCTATCTACATGCATGTACCTACCTACTTCTCCCAATCTCTACCTACTTCTCCCAGTCCCCATACCTACTTCTCCCAGTCCCCATACCTACTTCTCCCAGTCCCCATACCTACTTCTCCCAGTCCCCATACCTACTTCTCCCAGTCCCCATACCTACTTCTCTTAGTCCCCATACCTACTTCTCCCCACCAATCGCACCTGCAGGCGTCCCCGCCGGTCGCAGGCCACCAGCTCAACGCAGAGCAGCTCGGAGTCCCTAACAACACAGTCGGCGAATAGCTCATCATAGTTGTGCACGCTGAAGAAGATGTTCGGGTAGGTGATCTCCTCCCTGCAGGCCTTGCCGTCCATGCAGTGCCGGCTGGGACTGGCGAACACCCGGCTGGTGAACCGGCGCAGGATCTGCAGCTCCCGGGCCCCGGTGCGAGTGCACACGGCGCAGGTCACGGTGTACGCGAACCGCTGCATGATCAGGTTCAGGTACACGCTCTCCTCCAGGTCTATCAGCTGATCGGCCAGGATCAGTCTGTAGTTGTGCTTGTGCTTGCGGTGCACCTGAGGGGATTTGGGAATGGTAAGGTACTTAGCTCACGCTTCTCTCGTTGGGATTGGCTGTCATGAGAATCTCATTGTGGCACTGAGATCTGTTTCTCATGAGAATCTCACTGTCCCTGTGACACTGAGATCTGTTTCTCATGAGAATCTCACTGTCCCTGTGACACTGAGATGTTTTTCATGAGAATCTCACTGCACTGAGATCTGCTTCTCATGAGAATCTCACGGCACTGAGATCTGTTTCTCATGAGAATCTCACTGCACTGAGATCTGTTTCTCATGAGAATCTCACTGTCCCTGTGACACTAAGATCTGTTTCTCATGAGAATCTCACGGCACTGAGATCTGTTTCTCATGAGAATCTCACGGCACTAAGATCTGTTTCTCATGAGAATCTCACGGCACTGAGATCTGTTTCTCATGAGAATCTCACGGCACTGAGATCTGTTTCTCATGAGAATCTCACGGCACTAAGATCTGTTTCTCATGAGAATCTCACGGCACTGAGATCTGTTTCTCATGAGCATCTCACGGCACTAAGATCTGTTTCTCATGAGAATCTCACGGCACTGAGATCTGTTTCTCATGAGAATCTCACGGCACTGAGATCTGTTCCATTCTAAACCCATCTGACTAGAAAAGTTTCCACCTGACAAATTCAGTTAGAATGTCAAAGTTCAGAAAGCATCCAAAAAATCTTTCTTGTGGCAGGCGAAGAGCGAGCTATTATTGCAACAAACTTCATCAGTTGGTACTTTATAAGAACAGCAGGTGTGAACCCAACAGTCAGGATGGATACACAAAGTTCGACAGATGCCAAGGACATTCCTCCAGAATTTCAATCAGCACTTTGCTGCCTAAACCTCTCATCCCGACTGGTCCAGCAACTGCTGTCAGAATAGGCAGACCAACAGACAGATACGGGCTGCAAGTCAAGACCCCCCGTGCATCAAATCTCATATCGATCATCTAAAAACAACAGCTCCAAATGCAATTGCACCTTCAACTGCACTGCGTTTACATTTCAATTCAAACTGAAGTGAAAAAATGGCAGTTGTCGATCACGTGAAAGCGCGCCAAGGAACACTTAGCGGCAGTCAATCAAGCAGTGCATGTGCTGCCAGCTGCTGTCACGTGCCCAGCCTGGGTGACCTTGACTTTTGTCGCGCACTAGGCCGGAGCCATTGTTGCACTGTCTGACTCTGAATATGATTATGGCTATCACACTGCAGCTGTCACTCTCTGACCAGTTCTCTCTGACCAGTTCTCTCTGACCAGTTCTCTGTCTGACCAGTTCTCTCTGACCAGTTCTCTCTGACCAGTTCTCTCTGACCAGTTCTCCCAGTTCTCTCTGACCAGTTCTCTCTGACCAGTTCTCTCTGACCAGTTCTCCCAGTTCTCTCTGACCAGTTCTCTCTGACCAGTTCTCTGTCTGACCAGTTCTCTCTGACCAGTTCTCCCAGTTCTCTCTGACCAGTTCTCTCTGACCAGTTCTCTCTGACCAGTTCTCTCTGACCAGTTCTCTGTCTGACCAGTTCTCTCTGACCAGTTCTCTCTGACCAGTTCTCTCTGACCAGTTCTCCCAGTTCTCTCTGACCAGTTCTCTCTGACCAGTTCTCTCTGACCAGTTCTCCCAGTTCTCTCTGACCAGTTCTCTCTGACCAGTTCTCTGTCTGACCAGTTCTCTCTGACCAGTTCTCCCAGTTCTCTCTGACCAGTTCTCTCTGACCAGTTCTCTCTGACCAGTTCTCTCTGACCAGTTCTCCCAGTTCTCTCTGACCAGTTCTCTGTCTGACCAGTTCTCTCTGACCAGTTCGCTCTCTGACTCTCACTCTGCGACTCTCTCTCTCTCTGACTCTCACTCTGCGACTCTCTCTCTGACTCTCACTCTGCGACTCTCTCTCTGACTCTCACTCTGCGACTCTCTCTCTGACTCTCACTCTGCGACTCTCTCTCTGACTCTCACTCTGCGACTCTCTCTCTGACTCTCACTCTGCGACTCTCTCTCTGACTCTCACTCTGCGACTCTCTCTCTGACTCTCACTCTGCGACTCTCTCTCTGACTCTCACTCTGCGACTCTCTCTCTGACTCTCACTCTGCGACTCTCTCTCTGACTCTCACTCTGCGACTCTCTCTCTGACTCTCACTCTGCGACTCTCTCTCTGACTCTCACTCTGCGACTCTATGCAACTCCTACTCTTGCGACTCACTCTGATTCTGAGCCTCTGACTCTCAGTCTCCAAAGTTCAAAACTCCCAGGCCATCATTCCCTCTCCCTGACCCTCTCTGTCCCAGAGCCGCAGTACAGCAGGGCGCACCTCAACCGTAGTACCAATCGAAGAAGAGCTGCTGGCAGCGGCCGCCTCTCCCCGATCCGGCAGTCTTCGGCGAACATAAAACACGAGATCGTCCTTGAACTCGTCACCGTCCTTGATCTCGCCGCCGCCGCCTCCGTCCTCAAGAAAGTGCTGCACCAGCAGCTGGCTCCAGAACTTGTTTCGACTCGGCCGGGTCTGCGACGCCGTTGTCGCCGAAGTCGAAGTCGACAACGAGGACGACAAACGACGCTCAACGGAGATTGAGGCGAGGATGCGCTGCAGCGAGCTGCTCCTGCTCATTGCGTCTCTGGCAGCCTCCGACTCGGCATCATTGTAATAACCATCGCTCTCCTCGTCTGCGCCCGCCCGCTGTTCCGGCAGTTCGCCTTCGAGATCGTCGGAGTCGCTTTGGCAGCCGATGTTGAATCGAACTGGATTGGCCGGGTCCATTGTCCGCCGGTTGCTGCTGCGGCTGCTGACTGCGGCTGGAAATTGGGGAACTGCGAGCTGCACTGCCGGCAGTGAACTGCGAATGCAAGACACAAGGGTGGGATGAAGACCCAAGGGTAGGATGAAGACCCAAGGGTGGGATGAAGACCCAAGGGTGGCATGAAGACCCAAGGGTGGGATGAAGACCCAAGGGTGGCATGAAGACCCAAGGGTGGGATGAAGACCCAAGGGTGGCATGAAGACCCAAGGGTGGGATGAAGACCCAATGATGGCATGAAGACCCAATGGTGGCATGAACACCCAATGATGGCATGAAGACCCAAGGGTAGGATGAAGACCCAAGGGTGGGATGAAGACCCAAGGGTGGGATGAAGACCCAAGGGTGGGATGAAGACCCAAGGGTAGGATGAAGACCCAAGGGTAGGATGAAGACCCAACGATCGCATGAAGACCCAATGGTGGCATGAAGACCCAAGGGTGGCACAAAGACCCAAGGGTGGCATGAAGACCCAAGGGTGGCATGAAGACCCAAGGGTAGGATGAAGACCCAAGGGTGGGATGAAGACCCAAGGGTGGGATGAAGACCCAAGGGTGGGATGAAGACCCAAGGGTAGGATGAAGACCCAATGATCGCATGAAGACCCAATGGTGGCATGAAGACCCAATGATGGCATGAAGACCCAAGGGTGGCATGAAGACCCAAGGGTGGCACAAAGACCCAAGGGTAGCATGAAGACCCAAGGGTGGCATGAAGACCCAAGGGTGGCATGAAGACCCAAGGGTGGCATGAAGACCCAAGGGTAGGATGAAGACCCAAGGGTGGGATGAAGACCCAAGGGTGGCATGAAGACCCAAGGGTAGGATGAAGACCCAAGGGTGGCATGAAGACCCAAGGGTGGCATGAAGACCCAAGGGTGGCATGAAGACCCAAGGATGGCATGAAGACCCAAGGGTAGGATGAAGACCCAAGGGTGGCATGAAGACCCAAGGGTGGCATGAAGACCCAAGGGTAGGATGAAGACCCAAGGGTGGGATGAAGACCCAAGGGTGGCATGAAGACCCAAGGGTAGGATGAAGACCCAAGGGTGGCATGAAGACCCAAGGGTGGCATGAAGACCCAAGGGTGGCATGAAGACCCAAGGATGGCATGAAGACCCAACGATGGCATGAAGACCCAAGGATGGCATGAAGACCCAACGATGGCATGAAGACCCAACGATGGCATGAAGACCCAACGATGGCATGAAGACCCAACGATGGCATGAAGACCCAACGATGGCATGAAGACCCAAGGATGGCATGAAGACCCAACGATGGCATTAACCGTTAACACTGATAAGCTACAGATCCTCGAAAACTTGAATTAGAATTCTGTTCTACGCGCCAGAATCTATTTATCCTACTAACAGTAGACAAAAAGCAAATGAAAAAAGTAAAAAAAAAGTTATTTTCACAGAGCTAGTTATCATACAATTTTAAGATAAATGCAATCATATCATATAATTAGCTGCAGACAAGATGACGCAATCATCATTTCAACTGAAAGTGACGCCGTTTCCGTTCTCCACAGGCCCGGCCGCCATCATAGTTGGCGTACAGCAGACGGTACAGGTGGTTGAAGTACAGCAGCAGGTTGTCGTACCGACCGTCGTACTCGTCCGCGCCGGGCCAGTAGCCCAGCTGGCGCAGTGCCAGGTGCAGATCAACGGCCAGGTAGTAGATTGCCTCTATGGTGGACAGGTGGCTGGGGCTCAGGCCCGCCTCGTAGCGCCAGTAGTGGCTTGAGTGGTTGCTAAGGGCAACGCGGGGCAGGCTTCGGAGACGATCGTCGTTAATCATGCCATTGGCCTGGTGCCAGGTGGCGTCCAGGAACAGCACCGTCCACCGCCTGCGGGGCCAGCTGGCTCGGGTTAACGTCTGACTATTCCCCAGTCTCACTGTCTGACTATTCCTCAGTCTCAGTGTCTGACTATTCCTCAGTCTCACTGTCTGACTATTCCTCAGTCTCACTGTCTGACTATTCCTCAGTCTCAGTGTCTGACTATTCCTCAGTCTCACTGTCTGACTATTCCTCAGTCTCAGTGTCTGACTATTCCTCAGTCTCAGTGTCAGTCAGTCAGTCAGTCAGTCAGTCAGTCAGTCAGTCAGTCAGTCAGTCAGTCAGTCAGTCAGTCAGTCAGTCAGTCAGTCAGTCAGTCAGTCAGTCAGTCAGTCAGTCAGTCAGTCAGTCAGTCAGTCAGTCAGTCAGTCAGTCAGTCAGTCAGTCAGTCAGTCAGTCAGTCAGTCAGTCAGTCAGTCAGTCAGTCAGTCAGTCAGTCAGTCAGTCAGTCAGTCAGTCAGTCAGTCAGTCAGTCAGTCAGTCAGTCAGTCAGTCAGTCAGTCAGTCAGTCAGTCAGTCAGTCAGTCAGTCAGTCAGTCAGTCAGTCAGTCAGTCAGTCAGTCAGTCAGTCAGTCAGTCAGTCAGTCAGTCAGTCAGTCAGTCAGTCAGTCAGTCAGTCAGTCAGTCAGTCAGTCAGTCAGTCAGTCAGTCAGTCAGTCAGTCAGTCAGTCAGTCAGTCAGTCAGTCAGTCAGTCAGTCAGTCAGTCAGTCAGTCAGTCAGTCAGTCAGTCAGTCAGTCAGTCAGTCAGTCAGTCAGTCAGTCAGTCAGTCAGTCAGTCAGTCAGTCAGTCAGTCAGTCAGTCAGTCAGTCAGTCAGTCAGTCAGTCAGTCAGTCAGTCAGTCAGTCAGTCAGTCAGTCAGTCAGTCAGTCAGTCAGTCAGTCAGTCAGTCAGTCAGTCAGTCAGTCAGTCAGTCAGTCAGTCAGTCAGTCAGTCAGTCAGTCAGTCAGTCAGTCAGTCAGTCAGTCAGTCAGTCAGTCAGTCAGTCAGTCAGTCAGTCAGTCAGTCAGTCAGTCAGTCAGTCAGTCAGTCAGTCAGTCAGTCAGTCAGTCAGTCAGTCAGTCAGTCAGTCAGTCAGTCAGTCAGTCAGTCAGTCAGTCAGTCAGTCAGTCAGTCAGTCAGTCAGTCAGTCAGTCAGTCAGTCAGTCAGTCAGTCAGTCAGTCAGTCAGTCAGTCAGTCAGTCAGTCAGTCAGTCAGTCAGTCAGTCAGTCAGTCAGTCAGTCAGTCAGTCTTGCCTCATGCTCTCCTCCGGCAGTTTCTGACGGCTGTCGCCAGTATCGTCAGTCTCGCAGGTGCTGTCAGACGGCGGTGCCATCCTGACGGCGAGCTCCGCAACTGACAGGGCGCCAGGCGCGGGGTACACCACCGCGACACAGCCAGAGCTGAGGTCCGGCAGCAGCGGGTATCGCACAATCCGACAGTCGGGAGAGAGCAGCACCGCGTGCGGTCAAGTCGACTTGCCGTGGAACTCGGCGGGGTGCTTGAGCACGCAAACGGAGAACGGCAGGCGAACAGAGGGCAGCGGCTGTGAGCTGGGCACGGGCACGCAGCAGACGGGGCAGTAGAACTTGCGAGAGCGGCCGCACACGGTGCAGGCCGACCGACCGCTGGACGCTACGGCGTCAAGGAAGTCGCCAGAGCTGAGGCCGCGGAGATGCGCAAACGGGCGCTCGGCCGGCTGCTGCAGGTCTTTGTTCGGCTCGCAACTTTGTTTTGGATCTTGGTTTGAACCAGCGGAGCCTTTTTCGCTTCTAAGGTCTTGGTCTTTGTCGCTTCTTAGGTCCTGGTCTTTGTCGCTTCTTAGGTCCTGGTCTTTGTCGCTTCTTAGGTCCTGGTCTTTGTCGCTTCTTAGTTCCTGGTCTTTGTCGCTTCTTAGGTCCTGGTCTTTGTCGCTTCTTAGTTCCTGGTCTTTGTCGCTTCTTAGTTCCTGGTCTTTGTCGCTTCTTAGATCCGAGTCTTTGTCACTTCTAGGATCTTGGTCTTTGTCAGTTTTAAGAAGATCTTTGTCGTTATCGGGATCTTTGTCGCGAGATTTACAACTATGCTGCTCAATCAGATTTAGTTGATCACTAGATTTTATCGGATTATCAATACCGTTTGCTTCCATAGTCTGAAAAATTGACAAAAAGCAAATCCAGTTTAAAAAAATTAATGCCCATCACAAGAATCGCCATTTTAATTTGACGCTTTTGTAGAAATTTTCAAAGACAGCCAACACCAATTGGAATTGTTGACAAAATCAAAGGAATTAACAGAAAGATTATAGGAACGGGAGCAAGCGGCTTTAACTAACGGCATAATTCTGTAAGCACAATTACTTTATTATTAACAATAATATAGCGCATTTACAAGCGCATGATTGCAGAAGAAGCTCGAGGTTCGAGGAAATTCAAACAAATCCGACACTTCGAATTCTGCTGCTCGAATTCGCTCGTTAATCCTGCTAATCCTGTTAATCCAAGCGGACAGGATTGGGGCAAATTTATGCAGATTGAGAGGCCGTGCGCTCAATGAGTTTGACTGTTAGTGCCAAACAGTGATTGCTTTGAGAGACACTAAAAATGAAGGGAAGTTGGATTTTGACACTGGCCACATGGATTTTGACACTGGCCACATGGATTTTGACACTGGCCACATGGATTTTGACACTGGCCACATGGATTTTGACACTGGCCACATGGATTTTGACACTGGCCACATGGATTTTGACACTGGCCACATGGATTTTGACACTGGCCACATGGATTTTGACACTGGCCACATGGATTTTGACACTGGCCACATGGATTTTGAAACTGTCCACATGGATTTTGACACTGGCCACATGGATTTTGACACTGGCCACATGGATTTTGAAACTGTCCACATGGATTTTGAAACTGTCCACATGGATTTTGACACTGGCAGTTATTTGTTGAAGAGAGCTGCCTGGAGATGTGAGATATTTAAAAGCAACAGGATTCGAACAAGCAATCAGTCAGCCTTGTCCCTGTCAGGCGCTGGTCTGCCAGCGGTCCCCGATGGCGTTGTCTCCAAGCAGACCAGGCAGAAGCCGGCCAGCACCAAACCGGACCCGGCGAGCCACCGGAGGCCAACCGGCTCGCCGAAGATCAGCCAGCCGGCCAGTCCGGACAACAGGAAGTTGACCGCCGAGTTGACGAGGGTGGCCCGGCCAGCTGACTGGCAGGCGTGCATCGCCCTCACGAACAACGGCCACATGAGCGCATTGCAGCCCAGCCAGGCCGCCGCCCCGGCCACGGCCACTGGCCAGTTAGAGTGGCCGATGGCCGAGCCGGCCAGCTTACCGGACAGGGAGGCGCCTGCGGCTGCGGCACCAGACAGAATTGCCCACACTGGCGGCGGGGGCGGCTGCGGGCAAGAACGGAATGGCGCTGTGGCACCTGGGAGGCTGGCCCAGCAACTGAGGATCTGAGAGGCTGGCCCAGCAACTGAGGATCTGGGAGGCTGGCCCAGCAACTGAGGATCTGAGAGGCTGGCCCAGCAACTGAGGATCTGGGAGGCTGGCCCAGCAACTGAGGATCTGAGAGGCTGGCCCAGCAACTGAGGATCTGAGAGGCTGGCCCAGCAACTGAGGATCTGGGAGGCTGGCCCAGCAACTGAGGATCTGAGAGGCTGGCCCAGCAACTGAGGATCTGGGAGGCTGGTGGCCCAGCAACTGAGGATCTGGGAGGCTGGTGGCCCAGCAACTGAGGATCTGGGAGGCTGGCCCAACAACTCAGGATCTGGGAGGCTGGCCCAGCAACTGAGGATCTCGGAGGCTGGCCCAGCAACTGAGGATCTGGGAGGCTGGCCCAGCAACTGAGGATCTGGGAGGCTGGCCCAGCAACTGAGGATCTGAGAGGCTGGCCCAGCAACTGAGGATCTCGGAGGCTGGCCCAGCAACTGAGGATCTGGGAGGCTGGCCCAGCAACTGAGGATTTGGGAGGCTGGCCCAGCAACTGAGGATCTGGGAGGCTGGCCCAGCAACTGGGGATCTGGGAGGCTGGCCCAGCAACTGACACTCTGGGAGGCTGGCCCAGCAACTAACACTGGGAAGCTGGCTGTCTAAACTAAATGCCTTAAAGATAGTAAGTGGCCAACTATAGTATCTAGGATAGCTAAAAGTCTAACCTTAGGACATGATGCTACATGCATTAGCATAGCCTAAACATTTTAACAATAAGATATGCAGCCTGATCAATATATTATAATATAGTTTAAATGCCCTATTCAATTCTAACAATAATTCTAATATAATAATAATATTGCTAAAATATATTATCAGTTTTGATCATTTCTTATCCATTTAGCTAGCCAAAAGAGCACAATATAAAACATGAAAATAATATTAGGAAGTAGAATTAATGCAAGAGTACAATTTATTTGAACAAATCACTTGTCCATGATCCTAAGATTGTCCAGGATCCTATAAATATATTTGTATAATTTAAATTTTGCATAATAATAAACTATTAAGAAAGTGATTAGTTTTGTTAAAATAATGACTCACTTACTTTATCTTGAAACTTAAAAAGCTACGAGCGTAGTGGCTACGATTCTAGAAATTATGCCAACAAATAAATCTAAAACTCTATTCATGATTAAAACTCCCAAGCAGAACAAGAAGGTAGCTTTCCAAATGTCAAAATTATACAGTATAAAGACACATAATTAACTAATCTAAAACCAAAATTTCTAAAACTTTACTAAGGCCACTGTTTAACGAATTAAAGTTTATCTAATTAAATCAGAAAGATTTTGACTATAAATAATAGCGAATAAAGTTTATTAATGTTAAAATTAAGATTAAAATATTTTAATATGTGAGTAAGCAATCAATCACCACCACCACAATTTCCCACAATTTTTAAATCAACTTGCAGCTTTCTGACTAGGCTACTTAGAAAGGTAGCATGTCTCATTCAAGACTACAGTTAGCAAGCTTACATTGCATTGCTGATTCAACTACACAAGATGAGAAGTTTTGACCCTTTCTTAGAAAGTTCCTTTTTAAAATGTAAGAATTTTAGAAATATTACCAGATTCTTCTAGCTTATAATGAGAATTAATGTTGATAAAAACAAACTTTTTGTAAATATCTTTAATTAAATCTACAGCAAAATAGTAAAAACGATTATTTCTAGGTTGACTTGTTTTTATACACATGTATCGCGCTTCGAATTCAAAGTGCTTATTTTCTTCGATACACAGAAAACTTTAATTCGTATAAAGTTCTACATACATTCGTCCAATGTTGCTAACTAACAAATTTTAGGGTAAATAAAACAACGAATACAAGTATTTATTTTAAACTCATTTTATTTAGTAAAATATTGTTCAAATTCGAATAAAAGAACGAGTACCTGCAATAATTATTACCGTAGGTGTACCTTCTTCTTAAGATAAATTTTGAATGTTGATTTATTCACTTTTTTGGGGGGCTATGAAGTAACTGCTGTAACTATTTCATACTATCAATAAAAATTTCAGAATTTTAGCTTCGCCGCACAAGTATTTTACCGCATTTGTCGAAATGGAGTCAATCACGCAACAAGGTCAAAATGCAAAAGCAACTGCCCAAAACTTATTGGGCAGTGTCGCCTCTATGTTTCAAGTGAGTGAATTTTTTTATAGTCTAACTGAGCTAAGTAAAAATAATTTTCAACAGGTCAGCTATAGTCAATTATTTTATTTTTTGATAGAGAAAAAATTGTTTTATACAGATTAACAGTCAAAGAGCATACTTTTTGACTTAAAAATACATTGACCAGTAGTATACGAATATACTGAATGCATTGACGTTTGCTATAACTTTATCAAACATAGTGCGATCATATGTAGCAAAATTTTGCGCCATCAAAGTCTCGGGGAGAAATCAGTGTACTTTTTTTGCGCATCAAAATAGCACAAAATATTTGAGTTGCATGCGAGACATGCCATGACTGCTCGAACTCAGGAACTCAGGATCAGTTCTCGCTGGCTCCGGTGGAGATTAACTAGGGTATATAGCAGGGGAAGTCAGGCGGAGAACTGGGATAGAAATCCTTTCTTTTAGAGAGAGAGAAGCAGAGAAGGGGAGTGCATGCCCCCCCCCCGTTACCTCATGCTGTTTTGTAGTTAGCATGGAGCTTTCTGTATAGCCTCATCACAGGAGTTCCTCTCAGCTTCCCCGATTCCCCAGTAAGCAGCGCCCAGTAATTATTCTTGTGCATCCCCACCAACAGCAGCGCCTCTCTCCAGTTCAGTAGACATGGAAGTGGCCCCAAAGCTTGCTAAAAAGCTCACAATTGTACTTTTATCTTGGCTTGGCAAAATTTTGCAAGACACAATTTTTCTCTGCTTCTTCTGGTTGCAGAAAATTGCGCCAAACAGCAACTCGCCGGCGGAGGGCTGGGGCTACGATAATGAAAATGGTGAGGCCGCCTGACTCCCACATGAGCTGGTAACGAGTTCCTCATCGTTAATTCTCATCCCCTTCTGGGAGAAATACTGTCCCACCGGTCCGAGGTGAGGAGACGAAAATGTGCAACTCGCCCGCGCGGTCACGTGATGCAGTGTCGCGGAGAGGCATGACTTTGCCTAAGGCTGCACCAGAGTCCGCGGGGGGGGGGGTACGCAGTGGGCCGCCACGCCGTGATCAGAGAGATGGGACTGAACAGGGAGGAAAAAGGAGAGGGAAGGATTCGCAAAGTAGCCAAGAAGCGGCAGATTCGCGTGCTGCAGAGGCAGAAGCAAAGGAGATCAAGCCTTTCGCATTCAATCAGCCTCAATCAGTAATATTTCAGCCATTCGCTTTTTTGTCTTTTCTGATTAGAATAAAACCAATTTTTAATCGAAAAGTGGAATTTTTAGCAGCGGGGCGTTTGTTGTCTGTTGTTGACCTCCAATTAATCCTAATGGCTGCTTAACAACTATGTTACCAAATTTTTACCGAAATAAACGAAGAAGAGTAGATGCGAGAGTAGAGAGGAGAGTAGAGTGGAGAGTAGAGGAGAGAGTAGATGGGAGAGTAGAGGGGAGAGTAGAGGGGAGAGTAGATGAGAGAATAGATGGGAGAGTAGAGGGGAGAGTAGAGAGGAGAGGAGAGATGAGAGTAGAGGGAGAGTAGAGGGGAGAGTAGAGAGGAGAGTAGAGGGGAGAATAGAGGGGAGAGTAGAGGGGAGAGTAGAGGGGAGAGTAGAGAGGAGAGTAGAGGGAGAGTATAGGGAGAGTATAGGGAGAGTAGAGGGAGAGTATAGGGAGAGTATAGGGAGAGTAGAGGGAGAGTAGAGGGAGAGTAGAGGGAGAGTAGAGGGAGAGTAGAGAGGAGAGTAGAGGGAGAGTAGAGGGAGAGTAGAGAGGAGAGTAGAGAGGAGAGTAGAGGGAGAGTAGAGGGAGAGTAGAGAGGAGAGTAGAGAGGAGAGTAGAGGGAGAGTAGGCAGGCAGGCCAGAGCAGAAGCTGCAGCTCGCAGTCGCTGCCCGCAGGCCCGCACACATGGAGCCGGCATTTTCCCTTGGCGGCGGGCAGCCTGCAGTCGCCGGTGCACATCCAGTCCCAGCGGGCTGTCTACTCGCCGGAGCTGGCGGCCCGGCCGCTGACGCTGCGGCAGCCGCCGCTCGCTGGCTGCCGGCTGAGCAACACCGGCGTCGGCTTCCAGGTCAGCGCCGCCGCCGACCATGTCGGGACGGCTGCAGCGCGTGAGTTGAGATACCGCTGACCGCCTGGGCTGGGCGCGAATGAGGATTTTTTTAATTTGGTTGTTTAAATCCCATGTTTCCATGCATCTGCTCCGGATATGATCACCCTGCTGTCTCCCGTCTATCTCCCCTTTACTTTATCATTTACTCTCATATATACTCTCCCCTCTTCTCTCCCCTATACTCTTTCATCTACTCTCCCGTCTACTCTCCTCACTTATCTCCCTCTACTGCACCCGTTCGCCACTCCGTCCCCCGCTGAAACTCCTCACGCCGAGCGCGCAGACCCTACTGGAATTCCCACTCCGCCACCCAGTTCAAAATTCGATTCTGCCTCCGCCTCGAGTTCAATTCAGGCCATCGTGACTGAGAGAGCGAGTGAGCAGTTTCCAAGTACTCGTGAAAGTGCAGCTAGCTGGCGCACTCAGGAGCTGCAATCCGCCGAGTCGGTCAGCCAGTTTCTGTCGCTTGCCCATCGATCATGGGTTGCCCTGTTGTAGCTGCGGGATTGCGGAATCCGCTAAGATAAAAGTACATGTGTTCCGGAATCTCCACCCTCCCTCTCTACTCCTCCCTCTACTCTCTATACTCCTCGGCCTCTACTCTCTACACTCCTCCCTCTACTCTCTATACTCCTCGGCCTCTACTCTCTACACTCCTCCCTCTACTCTCTATACTCCTCGGCCTCTACTCTCTACACTCCTCCCTCTACTCTCTATACTTCTCCCTTTAGTCTTTACACTCCTCCCTCTACTTTCTACTCCTCCCTCTACTCTTTACTCCTCCCTCTACTCTATACTCCTCCTTCTACTCTCTACTCCTCCATCTTCTCTCTACTCCTCTCTTTACTTTCAACCCCTCCCTTTAATCTCTACTCTCGCTTTACTCTGTACACATACTGCATACACCATTGTATGTACATGATGTATGCCATCATCCATTCACCATCACCATTGCACACCACTGCCGCTGTACTTCAATCTCCATCCCCTCCCAGAGATCGAAGGCGGTCCACTGGAAGCGGTGCACGACTTCGCCCAGTTCCACATGCACTGGGGCGCCTGCGACACGTCAGGCAGCGAGCACGTGCTCAACGGCCGGCTGTACCCGGCTGAGCTGCACTTGGTCCACTGGTGCCGCGGCAGTCACGCCAGCTTCGACGCGGCCGCGTCGGCCAGCTCCGGCGATCGACTGGCGGTGCTGGCCGTGTTCGTTGAGGTGAGAAACTAAGAGCGATATATACTACTGACAACTATAAAAGCAGTAAGTAGTTGCATGGTCAGAAGTTAGAAATAAAGCTTTAAATTAAATACACCTATATTTCCTGACATACTAATTGTACCAGTATAAATTGAATTTCTTTATTATACAAATGTGTGTTATGATCAGGCTCGTTAAATTTAATTTTCGCGCCAGTTCAAAAGTGGTTTTCTAAGAATTCGTAAGAAACTTCTGTTTTTGCTAGTAAACTAAGATTGTGCCTCTAGATTGTGGATCTCCGCTTGAACTGCATGTAGGTGAAAATTGCATAAAGCTTGCAAAAGCAAATGCTGTGTTTGATAAACATAAACTAAGTGAGAAACAGTCAATTCAAGCACAAAGAGAACTTCAAATGATCGCAATAAATGGCGAGACAATCCCTGGCTCGATTTTCAGGTTGGCCGAGCCAACCAAGAGCTGGGCCAGATTCTGGACAACTTCGGCGACATTAGGGAGGCCGGCTCAACCGACGTGACCCTGACCGCGCCAGTGAACCTGAGCGCCCTCATGCCGAGCAGCGCCAATGATTATTTCACCTATGCTGGCTCGCTGACCACGCCTCCGTGCTTTGAGTCTGTGCGATGGATTGTCTTTAAGGAGCCAATCAGCATCAGTAGAGAGCAGGTTTGTATTTAGCGGGAATTGCAGCAGCCAATCAACAGAGAGCAGTTTGTATTTAACGAGACTCCCAGCAGCCAATCAACAGAGAGCAGTTTGTATTTAGTGGAAATCCCAGCAGCCAATCAACAGAGAGCAGTTTGTATTTAACGGGAATCGCAGCAGCCAATCAGCAAAGAGCAGTTTGTATTTAACGAGACTCCCAGCAGCCAATCAACAGAGAGCAGTTTTTACCTAGTGGGAATCCCAGCAGCCAATCAACAGAGAGCAGTTTGTATTTAACGGGAATCGCAGCAGCCAATCAGCAAAGAGCAGTTTTTACCTAGTGGGAATCCCAACAGCCAATCAACAGAGAGCAGTTTGCATTTAACTGGAATCCCAGCAGCCAATCAGCAGAGAGCAGTTTGTATGTAGCAGGAATCGCAGCAGCCAATCAGCATAAAGCAGCAACACCCTACAGCTGCAGGCGCTGCGCAGCCTGGAGAGCAACCGCGGCAACCAGCCGGGCAAGGCTGTGGACAATTTTCGACACTTGATGCCGCTGGGCAGACGGGAACTACTGGCCTCGCAACCGATTAGCAACAGCGGTTCCGAATAGCTTAACGATGTTATAAATAAACTCGAAGCAGCACCTGGCCCACACTAGTCTATAGAAATAGCTCATACTTTTAGCAATAGATTTTTTATACTTAATACTCAGTTAGACTCCAGTAGGTTTTCACAGTTTTTTGTTTTTAATGTTTTCTGTTGATGCGTAGATACGCAAATACTAAGAAATTCTCAGTTTCAAAGCTCTTTTTACAATATTATTAGCATTTTGTTAAGAGTTGAAGTAGTTAGATGCAATACGTGTTGTAATCAGTCACAGGAGTGGCACAGCGACCTGTAAGGTGAATGGCAGAGTGACCTGTAAGGTGAATGGGAGAGTGAACTGTAAGGTGAATGGCAGAGTGACCAGTAAGGTGAATGGCAGATCGACCTGCTAGGTGAATGGCAGAGTGACTAGTTAGGTGAATGGCAGAGTGACCTGTAAGGTGAATGGCAGAGTGACCAGTAAGGTGAATGGCAGAGTGAACTGTAAGGTGAATGGCAGAGTGACCAGGTGAATGGCAGAGTGACCTGTAAGGTGAATGGCAGAGTGACCAGTAAGGTGAAGGGCAGAGTGAACTGTAAGGTGAATGGCAGAGTGACCAGGTGAATGGCAGAGTGACCTGTTAGGTGAATGGCAGAGTGACCTGTTAGGTGAATGGCAGAGTGACCTGTAAGGTGAATGGGAGACTGAACTGTAAGGTGAATGGCAGAGTGACCTGTTAGGTGAATGGCAGAGTGACCTGTTAGGTGAATGGCAGAGTGACCTGTAAGGTGAATGGGAGACTGAACTGTAAGGTGAATGGCAGAGTGACCTGTTAGGTGAATGGCAGAGTGACCTGTTAGGTGAATGGCAGAGTGACCTGTAAGGTGAATGGCAGACTGAACTGTAAGGTGAATGGCAGAGTGACCTGTTAGGTGAATGGCAGAGTGACCTGTTAGGTGAATGGCAGAGTGACCTGTAAGGTGAATGGGAGACTGAACTTTAAGGTGAAAGGCAGAGTGACTAGTAAGGTGAATGGCAGAGTGACCTGTAAGGTGAATGGCAGAGTGACCTGTAAGGTGAATGGCAGAGTGACCTGTAAGGTGAATGGCAGAGTGACCTGTAAGGTGAATGGCAGAGTGACCTGTAAGGTGAATGGCAGAATGACCTGTAAGGTGAATGGCAGAGTGACCTGTAAGGTGAATGGCAGAGTGACCTGTAAGGTGAATGGCAGAGTGACCTGTAAGGTGAATGGCAGAATGACCTGTAAGGTGAATGGCAGAGTGACCTGTAAGGTGAATGGCAGAGTGACCTGTCAGATATACACTGAGTGACCCGCACAGTGATGATACACTGAAAGCATAATATTTAGCCATGTGCTGGCAAATCTCTCAACCAGTTTTTAGATTGCATGCAACTCAAAATTTTCTATTTTTATTTTGCACTCTACATTCGTAGACCAAAGTATTAATTTGTGTTTTTACACTTTTTGCTAATCGTAGAAATATACATTTAATCCAGTCTACACCAAATGACTAAGTCAACAAGTTTTAAGAGAGCACAGATAAAAATGTTTTTAGACTAAACTGAATGAAAAGCCTGAAGAATCAGCAAGTCTAAGCTATGGTAGCTAATTCAGACACTGCCTGTGTATTTAATTTTGCATCCGGCAATACCACGGGGCGCGCGTGCAATGATCTCACTGACGAGGGAGCGAAAACAGAAATACTCGAAAATATGACTCAAACAAAAAACTGACAAAACTTTAACGAATCCAACGAATGCGGTGCAGTGTGGGTTGGGCAGCGGAGTGGGGTGGTTGAGAAGCGGAGTGGGGTGGTTGGCCAGCGGAGTGGGGTGGTTGAGA
This sequence comes from Macrostomum lignano, assembly GCA_002269645.1. Classification (NCBI taxonomy): domain Eukaryota; kingdom Metazoa; phylum Platyhelminthes; family Macrostomidae; genus Macrostomum; species Macrostomum lignano. Next base: position 390,324 of record NIVC01000538.1, on the reverse strand, counting down.
AGCGGAGTGAGGTGGTTGGCCAGCGGAGTGGGGTGGTTGAGAAGCGGAGTGAGGTGGTTGGCCAGCGGATTGGGGTGGTTGGCCAGCGGAGTGGGGTGGTTGGCTAGCGGAGTGGGGTGGTTGGGCAGCTGAGTGGGGAGGTTGGGTGGGTAATTAAATTAATTACTGGCAAAATTAATATTTTAACCCTTGTTTTTTAATAATTAGTTACAAGAATATTGGAAAAAAGCAATATATTTTTACAACACGCAAATCAGACTACTGTCAGTAGAGCAAGGGAAAACTAGGCTGTATAAAAATCAGAATTCTAATCAGCGTGCACGGGAAGAGCATCTAATGGTGGTCAGAATCTTACTAATATATATGATATAGCTTCTAAGCTGAAGTCTAATGCTGAATATGCGAATATACTACTATAATAATAGAAACATTCTGTCTAATATTGTGCTCAGAAATGAATAAATAAATCAATTAATATATATGAAAAAGTATCACAAAATAAAAGTACGGAACTTGCAGAAATATTCAAGAGCAAATTATTATGCAATAAAAATGAAAATTAGGCTGTTGGAATTCAAAAAGCAAATTTTCTAGTGCCAAGTCAGCTGTTCAAGGATACTGCAGTAAGGGCTGAGACCAGAGCCGAAGCACTACTCTTTCAACTACGGAATCAGCTGCTTCAACTCCGACTGACGCAAGCCAAAAATAAAGACAATTAGCACAAAAATTATAAACAAAATGCCAAAAATAACAACTATTTGAATGTTGCTAGTGAGTGTGCAACAAGACTAGGTGGCCATTACAATTATGGGCGGCTCGGGAGTCTGGAGTAAAGTAGCTGAAATTATTTATGGCCAACTCAAACTAGCTGCCAAACTCATTCGAACACTTGAGGTGGGTGGTTAGCTGGTAGGTGGTTAGCTGAGTGAGGTGGGTGGCGGAGTGAGGTGGTTAGCGGAGTGAGGTGATTGGTGGAGTGAGGTGGGTGGCGGAGTGAGGTGATTGGTGGAGTGAGGTGGGTGGCGGAGTGAGGTGGGTGGCGGAATGAGGTGGGTGGCGGAGTGAGGTGGGTGGCGGAGTGAGGTGATTGGTGGAGTGAGGTGGGTGGCGGAGTGAGGTGATTGGTGGAATGAGGTGGGTGGCGGAATGAGGTGGGTGGCGGAGTGAGGTGGGTGGCGGAGTGAGGCGGATGTTAAAGCAAAAAAAATCGAATGAGGGGCAGCAAGCGGTCGAGCTGGTTAATTTTGATTTAAAAACATTCGAAAACAGAAATTTTTATTAAAGCAAAATCACACAAGCGAAGAAAGTACAAAACTACAACAACATTAAACGATAGCGCACAACAACAGTGGTATATGTTTTGTCTGCAGTGAAACGGCGGCGCTCAGCCGTCTTGAATAGCGGTCCGCCGCTCTTCCAACGCAGATGGCGAGGCGGTCCCCGCTGCCAGACAGGAGAACACGCACAGCACTGTGTAGCAAATCTGATCCGCCTACGGCGCGAAGACAAGAATTTACGTCTTATAATATTGTTTCGATACATATCGGCCAGATTGTATCAAGGAGAATGAAATTTCCGATATATATCGGCTAGAAGATGTCAAGGAGGATATTTTCGATACATATCGGCAAGAAGACATCAAGAAGAATGAAATTTTCGATACATCGGCTAGAAAAAATCAAGGAGAATGACATTTTTCGATACATATTGACCAGAAGGTATTAAGGAGGATATTTTCGATACATATCGGTTATAAGTCTTTCACGATACATTTAATCGAGAATGTTGACTTTTATTTTGTTTATCAATTAAATGCTAATTCAAAGCATAAGTTATAAAATTAGAAGAAATTATACTTAATGCACTAAGACTAAAATGATAAGGGAGTCTCAAAAAGGTTATGTAAGCCAGGTTAACAAAAACTGCAAAAACGCAGCAGATTGAAAAATACGAATGCTGCCAGCAGAGCTACCATTATGCTAGAAGTTCTAATTAATGCGCAACACGCCATACACGGAAAGAATCGATACGCGATCACCCCAATTTGACAAGCAGCATGACAAACTGACTCAACCAATTGATGCTGCAAACAACAAACTAGTGACTCTAGAGACTCTTGTGACTCTGAGTTGCAGAATCGGAAAAGAGTCGCGAAAGAGACATCCAAGAATATTTTTGTTAGCGCCTAACTTTCTACTTACTAAGTAGGCTAGTTCGAGTGCAAGTGGTTCTTGAGCGACTCTTCGACCACTTTTTGGCGACTTGTACCGCGACATCTGGTCGTTTTTTTAAGTCGTTTAGAGTCACTTCCTACCTACTTTACCTGTGCCACCTGCAACTACTACTCTGAAGCGTGACTCTAATCACTCGGGGGGAAGGGGGTGTCCAAACAGAGTGGAGAATGTCTACAACCACAACACGGCAATCAAATCATGAGTCTGCTGTGAACAGCCACAGATACGGCCCGATGAAACAGGAAGAGAAGACTGGACACCTGGGACAGTGCAGGAATATTCAATTCAATAGGAAAGTTCAATTCTGGCTACTATGAGTAACAAATGAAGACGACGCCAATCACACAACTATATATACATTTAAGATTGCAAATGACTCACTTTTTGCGATTGAAACTTCATTTGTTTGATTTGGCGAGATCCAGGATCTGAAATTCGTGTTTAAAGTGCATCATTGTTTTCTATTATTTTCCTGCTAATGATATCTTGACACTATTTAGTTCACGACGCAAAGATTCGGTGCAAAGTGCCAATTTTAATAATCTTAAATTTTATAAATCATTTAAAATTTGGAAATGGAATTTACAAAAATACTTAGGACTTACTTACTTAGTTTCTCAATTCAGGGCGCCCTTTTGAGATTCAGTGGGCATTCTGAGATTCACAGTCCCAGTTTTAGATTCACAGTGCCAGTTCGAGATTCACAATGACATTCTGAGATTCACAGTGCCCTTTTGAGATTCACAGTGACACTTCAAGATTCACAATAACATTCTGAGATTCACAGTGACATTCTGAGATTCACAGTGACATTCTGAGATTCACAGTGACATTCTGAGATTCACAGTGACATTCTGAGATTCACAGTGACATTCTGAGATTCACAGTCCCAGTTTTAGATTCACAGTGCCAGTTTAAAATTAACAATTGACAATTCTCAGTGACATTTTGAGATTAAAAATGACATTCTAAGATTCACAGTGCCATTTTGAGATTAAAAATGACATTCTAAGATTCACAGTGCCATTTTGAGATTAACAATGACATTCTAAGATTCACAGTGACATTCTGACATTCTAAGATTCACAGTGCCAGTTCGAGATTCACAGTGACATTCTGATATTCACAGTGACATTCTGAGATTTACAGTCCCAGTTTTAGATTCACAGTGCCAGTTTAAGATTAACAATGACATTCTGAGATTCACAGTGACATTTTGAGATTCACAGTGCTATTTTGAGATTAAAAATGACATTCTAAGATTCACAGTGACATTTTGAGATTAACAATGACATTCTAAGATTCATAGTGACATTCTGATATTCACAGTGATATTCTGAGATTCACAGTGCCATTTTGAGATTCACAGTGACACTTGGAGATTCACAGTGCCATTTTGAGATTCACAGTGCCATTTTGAGATTCACAGTGACATTTTGAGATTCACAGTGACATTTTGAGATTCACAGTGACATTTTGAGATAATTCAGAGCGTTATTTTTGTAACTCAGTGATATTGTAAATTTTAAAATGTGCCTCACTATATCCTATCTAATTATAATTTACGAGCATGTTTAAAAATTAAACGCAGGTTAAATTAATTCTAATTATCAGCAGACGAACAACTGTTTGCCAGGTGTAAGACATCAAACAGTTCACAGTGTCTTGAACATTAATGAAAAAGCTGATGTGCAATCCAATTAGCAGTCCAGTTAAAGATCCAATTCCTTGCACTCGCAAATTAATTTACTGCAAGTCAGATATCGGACTTGAAGTCCATGACGCAATATTATTAATGGCTAATTATTATATCACAAAGCTAAAAGTCACGAACAGCACAGTCGCTGTGCAAGTCATGCTTAGAAAAACGCCAAGTGCTCAACCGACACCAATATTGATTAATTTATGTTAATAAAGCGCTGCTTCAATTGAACTATTGAATCTGAGAGAGTTATAAAACAGATTACCTGTCATTTCAATTATAAACTGGCCCTGCTGTACAAAGCAGCGCTTAATGCAGGACATTTCAATGAACGACTTTAATGTTGTTGAGGCGGGCGAGAGAGGAGAGGTTAGTTATGTTAGTACATAATATACTAAAGTACACTATACAGATAGTAATCTATACATTAGTTAGTGACAAGTTCGAGACAAGCCAATACGTCCGTTTATAGATCTATCAGTATAGATCAGACGGATCTATAGATCGTCTACAGAACATACCGGTAGATTAGATCTATAGATCATGTCTACAGAATACCGATAGATTAGATCTATAGCTCATGTCTACAGAACACACTAATAAATTAGATCTATAGATCGTCTACAGAACATACCGATAAATTAGATCTATAGATCATGTCTACAGAACATACCGATAGATTAGATCTATAGCTTATGTCTATAGAACATACCGATAGATTAGATCTATAGATCATGTCTACAGAACGTACCGATAGATTAGATCTATAGATCAAGTCTACAGAACATACCGATAGATTAGATCTATAGATCATGTCTACAGAACGTACCGATAGATTAGATCTATAGATCAAGTCTACAGAACATACCGATAGATTAGATCTATAGATCATGTCTACAGAACATACCGATAGATTAGATCTATAGATCATGTCTACAGAATACCGATAGATTAGATCTATAGATCATGTCTACAGAATACCGATAGATTAGATCTATAGCGCATGTCTACAGAACACACTAATAAATTAGATCTATAGATCATGTCTACAGAACATACCGATAGATTAGATCTATAGATCATGTCTACAGAAAACACTAATAAATTAGATCTATAGATTATGTCTACAGAACATACCGATAGATTAGATCTATAGATCATGTCTACAGAAAACACTAATAAATTAGATCTATAGATCATGTCTACAGAAAATACCGATAGATTAGATCTATAGATCATGTCTACAGAACACACTAATAGATTATATCTATAGATCATGTCTACAGAACACACTAATAAATTAAATCTATAGATCATGTCTACAGAATACCGATAAATTAGATCTATAGATCATGTCTACAGAACACACTAATAGATTATATCTATAG
>NIVC01000538.1:370000-380000 GCA_002269645.1 Macrostomum lignano | reverse complement strand
TGTGGGATTTAGGGTAATGGGTGTGGGATTTAGGGTAATGGTGTGGGATTTAGGGTAATGGTGTGGGATTTAGGGTAATGGTGTGGGATTTAGGGTAATGGTGTGGGATTTAGGGTAATGGTGTGGGATTTAGGGTAATGGGTGTGAGATTTAGGGTAATGAGTGTGGGATTTAGGCTAATGAGTGTGTGATTTAGGGTATGTTTGTGAGCTTTAAAGTTATGCAGTGAAAAGATGTTAGTATGAATCATTACTAAGATAAGAATAAGCTTCAGGGCAGCATTTGCCGTGCCATCACAGGTGCGTACCCGTCCACCCCTTACGAGGGGCTGAACACTATCCTTAACCTACCTCCGCTTCACCTATTTATTAGGGCGGAGGCTATGAAGTCTGCCTCCCGGCTTATCAGAGATAAAACGTTAAATAACGCGCCCTCTGGCTTTATGCCAATGAAAACATTAATCCCGCATATGGACTTTGTCCGCCGCGACCTTAACAACATCCACATGGACCTGGGCAATGTGGATAGACGACCTCCCGCCCTCAACATCAGGAGGGGCTTCAAGACCGCCATCCCTGGCCGAGACAACATTCCGCTGGATGTCGGTGTGAACCGGCGCAGCCAGGGCATTCACTGCTTCACCGACGGCTCGCTGTTCAACGGCCGCGCTGGAGCGGGTATTGCCATTTTCCACGAGGGTAAGATGCTTCTCCAGGAAAGTCTGCACCTCGGTGAGAACACCTCAGTTTTCCAAGCTGAAATTTGCGCCATTGAGCAGTGTGCCCAGCAACTGTTTCAGGCGAACATTAATAATTTTGACATTAATTTCTACACTGATAGCCAAGCTGCTATTAAGGCCTTAACCACTGAGAATATCTCCGCTGCTACAGTATCTCAATGCCACCGCAGTGTGCAATCTCTCTCAGTCCTTAACAGGATTAGAATTATCTGGACACCTGGTCACAGCAACATCCTGGGCAACGAGCTCGCGGACTCTCTCGCCAAGGAGGGCAGCAACCCAGACGGCAACCACCGTCTGATGAGGCTACCCACCCCCAGGTCGCAAGTCACCCGCCATATCAACAGGTGGCTCCATCAGCAGCACCAGCTCCACTGGAACAGCTGCACCGAGTACAGGCAGAGCCGCTCTGCCATGCCTAACCTGAACAGGAAAGTCTCTGATTATCTGATTTCGCTTAACAGAACCGACCTCAGGGAGATGTGCATGGTCCTAACCGGCCACGGATTCTTCCAGAGACATATATCGTTGCAAACCGGTTGCCCTCCCACCTGTCCCTTCTGTGGCATAGGAGAGGAGACCGCGGAGCATCACGTCACCTTCTGCCCTTACTTCAACAAGGCGCGGCACAAATACCTCGGCCACCCCCAGCGGATGGACGAGCTGACCACCGCGGACAATATCCGAGACCTCCGCGCCTTCGTCCGGGACTCCGGCCGGATGAGGGTCGCCGATGCCTCCACTGCGGACCTGCCGACTACTGGCGGGGACTGGGCGCACCCCCAAGGCTAATCCTTGTGCTCTTTTACCTTGGGGTTGCGATAGGGGCCTCGCGGCCTATTCGCGGCGCCTGCGCCCCCCGTCAGTAGTAAGTAAGTAAGTAAGTAGGGTAATGGGTGTGGGATTAGGGTAATGGTGTGGGATTTAGGGTAATGGGTGTGGGATTTAGGGTAATGGGTGTGGGATTTAGGGTAATGGTGTGGGATTTAGGGTAATGGGTGTGGGATTTAGGGTATTGGTGTGGGATTTAGGGTAATGGTGTGGGATTTAGGGTAATGGTGTGGGATTTAGGGTAATGGTGTGGGATTTAGGGTAATGGGTGTGGGATTGAGGGTAATGGGTGTGAGATTTAGGGTAATGAGTGTGGGATTTAGGCTAATGAGTGTGTGATTTAGGGTATGTTTGTGAGCTTTAAAGTTATGCAGTGAAAAGATGTTAGTATGAATCATTACTAAGATAAGAACACATTTTACTTTCAGCACAACAACAAATATTACAATTTCGATCGCACAAATAAGTATGCATAAAAAATTTTATGTTGGGCCTTCAAATTTAACGTAGTAATAGAAAAAAATCAGACCCATTCATGATGCAAATGGCTTCCTCTATCGGAAATCTTGTAAGCGGAACAGGTTCTAGAAGACAACATTGATAAATAGACAACATTTCTAAAGCATGCCAATCATGCCAACGCTAAAGCATGACTACCAATAGGCTACAGGCTACTAGCTAGATAAGTAAAATATAAATTTATACAAGTAAGCAACATGTAAAAAGAGCTTATTGCAAACAAATAAGCACGACGTGGACAGACAACCCTGTGAGCCTACAAACACCCCCGATGGTGTACAAGAGACCCTCTGAGCCTACAAACACCCCTGATGGTGTACAAGAGACCCTCTGAGCCTACAAACACCCCCCGATGGTGTACAAGAGACCCTCTGAGCCTACAAACACCCCCGATGGTGTACAAGAGATCCTCAAGAGGCTACAAAAATCTAGTGTACAAAAACCCAGACAACCCCACCCCTAAGATAACCAGAAAAGCACACAAACACCTGCACGGGTATGAACATCTTAAACACAAAACCTCTGAACCCCTAAATGCCTAAGCCCCAACATCCAAAATTATGAATTCCCGGAAGTGTAGAGGTTCAAGCAGGGAAGCAGCATCAAAGGCAGCACAAACCTCGACTCTGTTTCCGGGGGCTGGCACCCCGGCTGCCGGCGTTACTGGCGACCTCTCGGATGTCCTTAAACCAACCGGCTGGACAAGAATGAGAGACAAGATAAAAACAACACGTGCATTAACGGACAAATACTTTAGACACACCTCAAGAGCACGTGAAAAACATAGGAAGTTAAACAATATGGATAAAACACAAATTTTCACCATAGGGTAGGTATGGTAGTTTTATAGGTCAGTTTTTCGTTACCGCGTGGCGGTAATATGATAGTTAAGATAGTTATAAGCATAAAACTGCCTATTATCTTTGTCTTTGTTTGAAATTTAAATGAACTATATGAAAGATAAAATACAATGCTGCATCTTTATAGACTTTGGATTTAGTAGACTGTAGTGGACTAGCACACTGACCCTCTCTGGGGGAGCTCAATTAACAACTAGTTCAGATGATTTAGTATAGTGGACTAGCACACTGACCCTCTCTGGGGGAGCTCAATTAACAACTAGTTCAGATGATTTAGTATAGTGGACTAGCACACTGACCCTCTCTGGGGAGCTCAATTAACAACTAGTTCAGATAACGATTTAGTATAGTGGACTAGCACACTGACCCTCTCTGGGGGAGCTTATTAACAACTAGTTCAGATAACGATTTAGTATAGTGGACTAGCAGACTGACCCTCTCTGGGGAGCTCAATTAACAACTAGTTCAGATAACGATTTAGTATAGTGGACTAGCAGACCGACCCTCTCTGGAGGAGCTCAATTATTTAGTCAATGCAAATAGAATAAAACAAGTGGATAAAAACTAAAACTGTATTAAACATGACTTTGACCAGGATTTTTTTCGGGAAAAACGCAATAACGCATACTGTTTAATAATGAATATGATCGCAGCTAATGCATTTGGCAACACCAAGATTTAGTCTGGTACCCAGTTAGCCAATGCGAGCTGGATGAAGGTTCAACCGTGAAGCTATCTAAATTTATCGTTTAAAAATACCTGACCCTTCGGTCGCGAGTAAAATAGAACTAGGCCGGCTCATGGTGGCCCGCTTCGGAGCTCCAACGATGGCCGACTCCCTAGCAACGCCACGGTGGCCGCTGAGCAGACTCAACAGTCGGAGCAGCATCCATGAGCTGCTGTTGGCAGAGACCGACGATTTGTCGTTTGACAACAGATTCTTGGTGGACTCGGCTGAGACAGATTTCATATTGAATTTCGTTGCAATATCTTCATTGTTTATTAATTATCAGGGTGTCATAAAAGATGGGACAAGCAGAAAAGGGAAGCCCGGAAAAAAGCTGGCATTTTAAAGAGCCACATTGAGCACGAGACCGATGGAATTATGCAATATGTAGCTTATCAAGCTTACCAACGGTAGTGACCAGCTTGGATGGGTCCAGGTCACCGCCAGCCGAATTTGAAGCCGAATTCGATAAACTGTCCTCGCTGCCAAATGGCGACAGGCGCTGGCGGATTGTGCAGTGGGGGTGGTGGAAACAGTGTGACCACACAGCGAATTTTGAAAATAATTGAGCAGGACAAAATTTTTTGAGCAGCAGCAACATTAGGCATTGTTTTTTTCATATAAAATAATTAACAAACAGAAAACAAAAAATTAACATTTCCAGTCATAAAAACCTTAAAAGTTTTTTTTGAATCCAGTGACATTTTTTTTGAAGTCAGACAACGGCCCTCTGACACTGACGATTTTTGTATTTTCAAATTCCAGACTCCCCACTTCACTGCGCCGGTTTCAAATCATATTCAAATCAAATTATTCAGTCTCACATCATATCTCAAATCATGTCTTAACTCAAATTAATATAGACTTTAAGTTTTTACTGGTATTATCGTCCAGCAATTCACTTCTTTTTCTTCGCAGCTGGCGCTTTTTTAGCCTGGCTGCTTTGGCGCTTCCGCAGTTGTTGATTTTGAGTTGTTGTTCCGCCTTTTGCAGCATCTCCTGTGCCGCTTCTTATTTCGTCGATTACCTTTTGCTCAGCAGCTTTGTCCTCTTGATTTTTTGTCTTCTCCCGCTCATTGGCCTTCTGACGCTGCATGTTTAGCTTTTTCTGAAGGCGGTTCATTACTTCTTCATGCTCCTTTGCCTTAGCACGTGCTTCGGCATTTGCACGGGCATCGAAGCTGAGGACCAACAGCAGGTTGTCTAGACGAGCGGGTTCAATTACAGTCGGCATAGCCTTAGCAATTAGGATGACTGTCTCTTCCAAATTCAATTGGTGATCGAGCAGTTGTTTTGCTCGATCACCAAGCGCAAGCCTCGTAGAAGTTTGCTTTCCAACGGCAGGTAGGCAAAGAAGCGACTGGTAAGCTCAACATAGAAGTCTCGCACTGCCTTAAAAAGCCCACTCGATCTATTTTGGGCAGGCGGCCAATAGTGGTCCTGGTGTTGGCTCCTATTATAAGGTCAGCGTTGACTGGCTGGTTAGAGCGATCCTTTGCAGCAGTGAAGAGATCGGAGAGTGATGTTGCCGCCTCCACCACGTCAGGACGAACAAATCTGAGCAGCATGTCGCTACAAAGCTGGTCAAGAGCGGCTAATAACAGGTGGATTTGCGTAGCTTCATGCTGAACCAACTTCTCAAAAATTGTTTTGAGCAGATAGTGACATTTATGAGTATATTTCAAAAAAATTTGCGCAATTGAGCAGAAAAATATAATAGTGCAAAATACTAAAATAGTGCAGGTGTTGTCCCCATGGGTGGGAACGACCTTCCATAAATTTATGACGGGCAAGCTGTACATTCCTAGAAAATCCTGATGTCATTGCTATTTTTAGAAAGTGCCTACAAATTCTAAGACGGACACACTATGCATTCCTAGACGCCGCCGTTGTTGTTAAAAGCTGTCTATGCACTCCAATGGGGAGTGCATTCCTAGAATACTCAATGACGTCACTGTTATTTTTAGAAATGAGCACGAAAATTTAAAATAAGACCAACCTGCGCCGACTCCTGATTCCTAGCCAATCCACCAGCCTCCCTCTGCCAGTAGTGCGTGTGGGCCACCTCCAGCAGCACCAAGGCCGAGGCCAGGCCGCCTTTGCCGCGGCTGGCAAAGCTCTGCTCCAGGCCAGCAACCATGGAGCGCAGCACGGAGAGCAGGCCTTTAAATACGGCTTTGCGCAGCGGCACATCGGCCAGGTGCTGATCGTGACTCGTATCGCTGAGCTTGTCGCCAAGATTGTGGTTCAACCGGGACAGCAGCAGGTTTCTATAGTTCTCATTCTCCATTAGGCCGCGCAGCCGATTGGCTTTGAGAAAGCTGACACCCTGGCCGTCTAAAACACTGCTAGCCATGTCCTTTAGGAAGGCCTGGATTGGTTAGAGATTAGTAAAATTCATTGTCAGACACTCACAGGCTGTCTGATAGCATGCTTGGGCGCAACCTAGGGATTCACCTGGCCGTTTCTATTGGCAACACACACATGTAAGTCGCTATTGGACGGAATAGTAGTCACGTGACTGCTCTCAGCCAATAGCGACTTACATGTGTGTGTTGCCAATAGAAACGGCCAGGTGAATCCCTAGGTTGCGCATGTATGTACGATAGGTTAGGTACATAATGCCTGCAGAGCGGTCTACGCTCGTATTTTACGTCAAATAACCAATCTTTCAATGAAATGAACACTTTTTTCGACAATGATCCAGTCTCACCGCTATGATTTTCTCTATCCCTTCGCTATGATTTCTCGATCCCTTTGTTATGATCTTCTCTATCCCTTCGCTATAATCTCTATCCCTTCGTTATGATCCTCCGTTCCCATCCACAATGATCCCATCGCCCTACCTGATCAGCAGCCGAAGTGTCCGGGCCCTTCTTGGCGCCGGGAGACACGCCAGTAGCGGAGGCCGCGGCCGCAGCCGCCGCATTGGCAGCCTTGGAGAAGCCACCGGCTGCCGCCCTGCTGAGCTGCTGCTCCCGCTGCTTCACCACCTCCTGCGCTTGGCGCATCAGCGCGGAGCTCTCCACTACGGAGCGCTTGGCTCCCAATGGGGTAAACTGCTTCTGCTGCGGCTGCTGCTGCGAGTGGGGCAGCCGGGTATTCTGGCCGATGGCACCGCCGCTCCCGCTGTTGCCGCCTGGGAGTTTGAGTGGCTTGCAATAATAATGATGATGAATGATGACAGATTGCTAATCTAGCCAGCATCACTGATGAAGGAATAGAATGGATTGCTAATCTAGCCAGCATCACTGATGAAGGAATAGAATGGATTGCTAATCTAGCCAGCATCAATGATGAAGGAATAGAATGGATTGCTAATCTAGCCAGCATCACTGATGAAGGAATAGAATGGATTGCTAATCTAGCCAACATCACTGATGAAGGAATAGAATGGATTGCTAATCTAGCCAACATCACTGATGAAGGAATAGAATGGATTGCTAATCTAGCCAGCATCACTGATGAAGGAATAGAATGGTTTGCTAATCTAGCCAGCATCACTGATGAAGGAATAGAATGGATTGCTAATCTAGCCAACATCACTGATGAAGGAATAGAATGGATTGCTAATCTAGCCAACATCACTGATGAAGGAATAGAATGGATTGCTAATCTAGCCTGCATCACTGATGAAGGAATAGAATGGATTGCTAATCTAGCCAACATCACTGATGAAGGAATAGAATGGATTGCTAATCTAGCCAACATCACTGATGAAGGAATAGAAGAGATTGCTAATCTAGCCAGCAAATGAGCACATGAGAGCACAGAGAACACTAGTGAATGAGCAATTAAAGATTATAGAGTGCAAAAACTGCAATGTTCTGATAAATCTGTCACCAAAAGCACCCCGTAGCGGCTCAATAACTACAGAAGCGAGATAAAAAAGTTATACGGAGATTTCAAGACTGATAATTGAAAAACTGTTTTGCACCCAGAGAAAACAAGACACGGTTAGTGCATACTGTGCCAGACAATAAACTCCATCAGACAATGGCTATTAACAAGCACCGACATTGGTAAAATTATCCGAAGCGCTGAAAGTGACCGTCTAAAAAAGATTGCAAAACTCACGGCGTCTGCCGTTATTACTGCGACTATGCCTATAGGTCAGATAGAATGAGGTCTCGGCCGCCCTGAGGCCGCCTAGAACTGGCACCAGCCACCACAGGCGGGCTTTCACTCCGCTGTCGGTTAGCTCTATTGGAGAGGGTTCAGGATTAGTATAAGCCATATAATAGACCTGCATTTCATATTTGACACACTAGACAGAGCCACGGCCTTTATTAAGGTTATAAACTAACAAGCCAAAATATCTGCGGTTTCTTGTACTCTAAATATTCTTGCACAACATATAATTTCCAAGAAAAACTATTGAAGGCCGATATGCGACGATATACACTGATCTTCTCTCCCCATCCACACTGATCCCCTCTCCCCATCCACACTGATCCCCTCTCCCCATCCACACTGATCCCCTCTCCCCATCCACACTGATCCCCTCTCCCCATCCACACTGATCCCCTCTCCCCATCCACACTGATCCCCTCTCCCCATCCACACTGATCCCCTCTCCCCATCCACACTGATCCCTTCTCTCCACCCACACTGATCCCCTCTCCCCATCCACACTGATCCCTTCTCTCCACCCACACTGATCCCCTCTCCCCATCCACACTGATCCCCTCTCCCCATCCACACTGATCCCCTCTCCCCATCCACACTGATCCCCTCTCCCCATCCACACTGATCCCCTCTCCCCATCCACACTGATCCCCTCTTCCCATCCACACTCACTGATCCCCTCTTCCCATCCACACTGATCCCTACTCCTAATCAGGTAAAATGGAGCAATCGGCCTTCAAAAATGGAGTAAATATGTGGAATTGGCGTTTTTAAAAAGTACTAGAATATTTTGTATCACAAAAAATAATAGTAAAACTAGCATAGCAACCACTTGAAGGAGTCAACTAACCCAACAGTTCGCCGATCGCGCTGCCAGCTTGCTGTCCGAGGTTGTCGGACAGACCGGCGATAAACGAGTCCAGGGCGTGAGCCACGCCTCCGCCCGTCTCTTCGCTATGCGCCTGCTGCTGCTGCTGCTGCTGCTGGCGCGCCGATCCTGGCGTCGAAGTCGGAGTAGAGCTACCGCCGCCGCTGCCGGAGGAGTCCTGCCGGTCGAACCGGAACGCCGGGCCTGAAACGCGCGGCGCCCCCTCTGGAGTGCCCGGGTGCGAGCCGACTGAGCCCACGCGGCGGGGCGGCGGCGGCCTGGGCGGCCTTGGTGGGCCGCCGGGCCCCGTGGCCGAGCCCTGCGATCCTTGCGAGTGCAGCTGCGCCCTGCGGTTTTAGACAGGGTGAGGATCAGGGCAGGTGAGGATCAGGGCAGGTGAGGATCAGGGCAGGTGAGGATCAGGGCAGGTGAGGATCAGGGCAGGGTGAGGATCAGGGCAGGTGAGGATCAGGGCAGGGTGAGGATCAGGGCAGGTGAGGATCAGGGCAGGGTGAGGATCAGGGCAGGTGAGGATCAGGGCAGGTGAGGATCAGGGTATGGATTAATGTTAGTATGTAGGGTGTCGAGCTAGGTGGCAGTTGGTGAGGTTAATGGTTACAGCAGTAATATAAACCTACCTCCCAGCAGTTACTGGTGTCACGCCGTCCGCAGCCGGAACCTTCAATGACAACATTGGAGACAAGCATGTACTTCTCGAATATAACAAATGGCAGAGCAGAGCGAAGACAAAACAAAATGTAGATTTCTTTAAAACACAACATATCGGATTATATTAGGAAAGCAATTAAAATATGCATACCGTTTAGCTGATACTACTCACTAGGAAGCGTGTTAGTAGTAGTATATAATTATTAATTAGTAGTAGCGGCCTCTTAATTAAACAAAAACTTCTAGTAAAGCTTCTACAGGACCTCCGATTCGTTAGTAAGCAGGTGTGCAAGACAATAAATTAAGAGATCACTACTAGTACGGAAGCCAATGCGCGTAGTATACTACTGAATAAGTCCCCGTCGGGCAGTAGACGGTGATGCATCTTTACAATTCGAAAGCAAAATTTTGTTTAAGAATTCTTCTCCAGATATAATTCCACCGTTAAACTAAGCAAACAGTACAGGTGCACTAATCAACAAATTTATGAGCTAATTCTAATAAATCCATCACTGATTTGATTAGTAAAAATGAATTAGACAAAAAAGCAATCAGTTTGCATTGCAGGTAACAAGTGCTGGTTATTAAAAGTTACTCGTGCACCGGCCACAAATGGGCGCCCACCTGATCGTCCCTTTCATCAATTTCCTAGAATGGAA
>NIVC01000538.1:12500-365000 GCA_002269645.1 Macrostomum lignano | reverse complement strand
GAAGGAAGAGTGTACACTGGGGATGAGGGGAGAAGGAAGAGTGTACACTGGGGATGAGGGGAGAAGGAAGAGTGTACACTGGGGATGAGGGGAGAAGGAAGAGTGTACACTGGGGATGAGGGGATAGGGAAGAGTGTACACTGAGGATGAGGGGAGATGGAAGAGTGTACACTGGGGATGAGTGGAGAAGGAAGATATTAGGGCCAAGGAATGAGCAGAAACACGGGAGAACTACACCAAACAGCATGTCAGCTACAAATACAAATGCGATTATGGAAAGATCGCCAAGCGATGCATTCAATCAGAACCACCCCCCCCCCTTGATCCGGATCTCCATCCCTTGATAATAATGAAATTGAGCAGACCTGAAAATGCAAATTTTACTGCAAGACCGCCAGGGCTATAAAAAGGGAGAGGGCTACTACACTAAGAGACATTGTCGATCGCCAGGGGAGCAGGACGGGAGCAAGGCATTCCAGAGCAGAGACGAAAGCCAGGAAAAGAACAGAAAATCCATACATGCTGCACAGATGATTGCAGAACCGGACACACGAGGAAGCTTAGATGCATTTGGCGCAAATGCCACATCAGCTAGGGGCAGATTAATTCCTTGGTCAGCGGCTCTTGCTGCTGCTGCTGCTGCAGATGGCAGGCTAATGACGCTTCTCCCAACTCCGTTCCCTCTCATATTGAATACATTTAGCATGGCTGGCCAAGGTTTACCCTCTTGCTTTGCTCAGTCAAGTGACCGTTGTAACTTTTCCCCAACATTACACTCTCCACATTATATCATCTCCCACACTCGCTGAGCCCATCTCCCACACTCACTGAGCCCATCTCCCACACTCACTGAGTCCATCTCCCACACTCACTGAGCCCATCTCCCACTCTCACTGAGCCCATCTCCCACACTCACTGAGCCCATCTCCCACACTCACTGAGTCCATCTCCCACACTCACTGAGCCCATCTCCCACTCTCACTGAGCCCATCTCCCACACTCACTGAGCCCATCTCCCACACTCACTGAGTCCATCTCCCACACTCACTGAGCCCATCTCCCACACTCACTGAGTCCATCTCCCACATTCACTGAGCCCATCTCCCACACTCACTGAGCCCATCTCCCACACTCACTGAGCCCATCTCCCACACTCACTGAGTCCATCTCCCACACTCATTGAGCCCATCTCCCACACTCACTGAGTCCATCTCCCACACTCACTGAGTCCATCTCCCACATTCACTGAGTCCATCTCCCACACTCACTGAGCCCATCTCCCACACTCACTGAGTCCATCTCCACTCTCACTGAGTCCATCTCCCACACTCACTGAGCCCATCTCCCACACTCACTGAGCCCATCTCCCACACTCACTGAGCCCATCTCCCACACTCACTGAGCCCATCTCCCACACTCACTGAGCCCATCTCCCACACTCACTGAGCCCATCTCCCACACTCACTGAGCCCATCTCCCACACTCACTGAGCCCATCTCCCAGCCATAAAGAGCCATGAACTGGCGATAATCTGGCAAGCAGAATGACTGGATGTGGATCGATCAGAAGTAAATGATCACGAACGGGGCCTGGATACAGCTGAGCAAATCGGCAAGGTCCCGCGGGCGGATTGAGTCTCCTAGGAGCTGCGTGTTTTCTAATGATAGCTCCTACCCCGACGCTGAGACATCCTGCCTCGCCCCCGGCCTCTGGGAGAATTCTCCCACCCCCTTCCGCCTGAACTGGGCGCGGGACACCGGAGGGGATCGGGGATCGGGCCAAGGCGAGGGGATGCTTATATTTTAATCCCGGGAATTTTCAGGCGTCGGATAGAAGACAGAAAGGCGGAAATGAAAAACACAGCTCTGGAGCCGGACAGACAGACAGAGAGGAGACAGTGGCTGCTCGGGATAAAAGCAGAAAAATAGGAGCATTGACTGCAAAAGCTACAGTGCAGAGGGCAGAGCGACTGGCAGGGTACAGTTGTTACCACAATCAACGGAGCCTATGTGTTCAAATCAATAGCAATCAAAATGACCAAGATTGCAAACCCAATTAAAAAAACCTTTTCAAACACCGTCAACGTGAATAAAATGATCCCTAACCTTATTCGCGTCCAAATCCACCAGCCAAACATCCGGTGGGAGGCAGAAGTTCTTTTTGTACAGCAGGAAGCTGGCGGGCAGGCCGATGATGTAGGGAGTTGGCGCCAGCAGCAGCTGCTCGGCTGACATCATGCAGGTGGGCAGCAGGGGGATCACGGGGAACATGTACTGCATGGGGTACAGCATGGCCACGAATGCCATGACGCTCATTGTGAGCGCGTTCTCGTCTCGGGACTGCAGGACCAGCTTGTTCTCCAGCAGGATGCAGGTGAGCACGCGGAGGCAGGTGTCCACGCCCAGCAGCTCCAGCGGCAGGTGCAGGGGGAAGTCGGCCAGCGACAGCCGGCTGCGGTCGGGCAGGGCGAACACCAGCGGGGGGTAGTCGGCCTCGGGAAGCACCGTCAGCTGCAGTAGGGAATGGGAACTGCGGGTCAGCTTGCTGCTCTTGAGCCTGTCCGTCCGAGTCTCTGAGCGTCTAGCTGTCTGTCTGTCTGTCTGTCTGTCTGTCTGTCTGTCTGTCTGTCTGTCTGTCTGTCTGTCTGTTCTGTCTGTCTGTCTGTCTGTCTGTCTGTCTGTCTGTCTGTCTGTCTGTCTCAGTAGCAAAGGCCGAGGCCCCCGCACTACCTGCAGCTTAGTGCGGCCAGGCACGGGCACGGGCGCGCTGAGCAGACGCAGAATCCAGGTTTCAATCTCGCGCACGTCGTGCATCACCAGCTGGCTGGAGCTGTCGGGGTGCAGGCCGGTCAGCACGGACCAGACCGTCTCTCTGCGGGCCGGTTAGCGGCGAGAATTTTGATAAAAAAAGTTAAAAAAGAAAACGAGATGACAAAACTATAAGCTAAACACGAAGGCTGAACTAGATGAACTAGACAGTCAGTCAAAACCAGGACAGACAGACACCCAACCGGGACAGACACAGACACCCAACCGGGACAGACACAGACACCCAACCGGGACAGACACAGACACTCAACCGGGACAGACACAGACACCTAACCGGGACAGACACAGACACCCAACCGGGACAGACACAGACACCCAACCGGGACAGACACAGACACCTAACCGGGACAGACACAGACACTCAACCGGGACAGACACAGACACTCAACCGGGACAGACACAGACACCCAACCGGGACAGACACAGACACCCAACCGGGACAGACACAGACACCCAACCGGGACAGACACAGACACCCAACCGGGACAGACACAGACACCCAACCGGGACAGACACAGACACCCAACCGGGACAGACACAGACACCCAACCGGGACAGACACAGACACCCAACCGGGACAGACACAGACACCCAACCGGGACAGACACAGACATCCAACCGGGACAGACACAGACACCCTTACCTGTTAGGCGTCCTGCCGGCCGCCTGGGAACGCTCGCTGCAGGCGTTAACAATACGCCGAAGCACTTGGAGGCACTCGCGAAAACGGGAGAAGAATGGATGATGACTGACCAGACAGAGGCTGGTGAGCAGGCGGCTGCGGGACCGCGAGGTCACCCGCTCAGCCGAGCCTCCGCCATTCTCAGCGGCCTCAGCGGCCGTCCATCGCCGATCGATGGGCCGATAGAAATTGTGACAGATGCCGTAGCGCACCAGCCCGGAGTCCTTCTCGGTCAAGGTGAACACGAACGTGCTGCATTCTCGCGAGCCGCTGGACCCGCCGCTGCCTGCCGCAGCCCGACGCTTCGGCCCGGTTGCCAGGCAGCCCTCCGGCTGGCAGAAGAAGACAATATCCGGCGGCAGATGGAAATCCCGATGATCCTGAGGCGGGTAGCGGCGAAGCAGCTGCGGAGTCTGGGCCAGCGAGTTCTGCTTGGCTGGCAGGCGGGCGCCCACCAGCACCAGGTAGTCGGCCAGGCGGGGACACAGCGGCTTCTCAGCGGCCAGCGAGTTCAAAGAGGCGCCACCGCCGCCGCCGCCGCCTCCGCTCATGATGGCGTTCCGGCTAATGGAGGGCGGGCGATTAGTTCGCGAAAGCAGACAGTCTGCAACAACAACAAGGGAAAGGAGTAAAGTCAAATTTATTAACTAATCACTGCTGTCTGCAAATAAATGGATTGCTAATTTAAAATCTAGAAGTGCCTCTGACTCAACTGAGGGCTTGTGAACTAAACTGACAGAGAAGCTTTTCGAAAAGTGAAATGACAAATCTTGTTGGCAGATGGGGATGCACTGGCGCTGCAGGAGTAGCGATAATATAATTCAAAATAAGCAGGCAGAAGGCGGCATTGAGACTGGAAATTTCCACACACGCAGAGTCGCTGAAGAATGATAGAAGAGACAGCCATACGGACAAATGGGAATATTGGAGACACTGACAGGAACAGACAGGAACAGTCAATACAGACAGGAACAGACAATACAGACAGAAACAGGCAATACAGACAGAAACAGGCAATACAGACAGAAACAGACAATACAGACAGAAACAGGCAATACAGACAGAAACAGGCAATACAGACAGAAACAGATAATACAGACAGGAACAGGCAATACAGACAGAAACAGACAATACAGACAGAAACAGATAATACAGACAGGAACAGGCAATACAGACAGGAACAGATAATACAGACAGGAACAGGCAATACAGACAGGAACAGACAATACAGACAGAAACAGACAATACAGACAGGAACAGACAATACAGACAGGAACAGGCAATACAGACAGGAACAGGCAATACAGACAGGAACAGACAATACAGACAGAAACAGACAATACAGACAGGAACAGACAATACAGACAGGAACAGACAATACAGACAGGAACAGGCAATACAGACAGGAACAGGCAATACAGACAGAAACAGGCAATACAGACAGAAACAGACAATACAGACAGGAACAGACAATACAGACAGGAACAGGCAATACAGACGGGAACAGGCAATACAGACAGGAACAGGCAATACAGACAGGAACAGGCAATACAGACAGAAACAGGCAATATAGACAGGAACAGACAATAGACAGGAACAGGCAATACAGACAGGAACAGATAATACAGACAGGAACAGGCAATACAAACAGGAACAGGCAATACAGAGAAACACACAATACAGACAGGAACAAACAGACGAACAGAAAGCAATATAGACAGGCGATCGCACACTTGCAGATCACTAATAGCAGAGATATATATTCTTGGTCAATCAGTCATGCAAAGCAGACTTACACTATCGACTATCCATTTATTCAATACAATTCATTGCCTGATATATCAGCGGAAACGAATCAATATACTAAAACGGATGGATCTGCTCACTTGTCAGTCGAGAGTCGTGGCAGAGAAAAAGTTTGTTTTTCAAAATTCACTTTTGTCGAACACGCTGATATTCATAAATGCATACCGAGGCAACGCCCTCCACCCCTCTCCATGTGCTCAACATCCAATCAACGAGGGGCGCGCACAGTCAGATAGAACACAAGCAATGAGTAGGGGAGGAAAATTGCCCGAAATCCCCTCGGCTGTTCGCACCACAACACTCACTATATCCTCTCTCTCTCCTCTCTGGAGCGCTCAGAGTTACTTTTCCGCTGACTATGACTATGCAACCCGATAATACCCACAGTGGGGCAGAGTCAGAGAGTGCTAGTATGCTTATTAGCACACAGGCCGGGGCTGCCATGTGATTAATATTAGCTAAGCTTCCTCAAACTATATTAGTAAGGGGTAAAAGGTCTAGCTAGCTGGACTCGCGTGCTAACTATGCTCAACTGCTGTACTCACTGCTGTGCAGAGTAGAGAGTGGGCGGCCCGCTAGCTAGCTGTGAATGAATATAATATACGCTACTGAACTGAACCGATCCCAATGAATGAATGCAGTAGGGGGGGGGGCGGCGGTTAAATGGGAAAAAGCAGTCAACACGACAGCGTTCGGAGCTCGAGTGCAACCAAGGACCTCAGGAAAATTGGACTGGAAAGCAGGAGGGCACAGGCGCACGTCACATTTCTTTATACAAAATAGTTTGAATTGACTTTCAATTTTTGCTTCAACTAAAGCTTATTACAGCACTCAAGCATTCATTACAGAATTCAAGTATTCATTACAGAATTCAAGTATTCATTACAGAATTCAAGTATTCATTACAGAATTCAAGCATTTATTACAGAATTCAAGTACTCATTACAGAATTCAAGCATTCATTACAGAACTCAAGTATTCATTACAGCACTGAAGTATTAATTACAGCACTCAATAATTCATTGCAGCACTCAGACATTCATTACAGAACACGAGCATTCTTTAGAGAACTCAAGCATTCATTACAGAACTCGTAGCATTCATTACAGAACTCAAGCATTCATTACAGAACTCAAGCATTCTTAAGAGAACTCAAGCATTCTTTACAGAACTCAAGCATTCATACAGCACTCAAGTATTCATTACAGAACTCAAGCATTCTTTACAGAACTCAAGCATTCATTACAGAACTCGTAGCATCCATTACAGAACTCGTAGCATTCATTACAGAACTCAAGCATTCATTACAGAACTCAAGCATTCTTAAGAGAACTCAAGCATTCTTTACAGAACTCAAGCATTCATACAGCACTCAAGTATTCATTACAGAACTCAAGCATTCTTTACAGAACTCAAGCATTCATTACAGAACTCGTAGCATCCATTACAGAACTCGTAGCATTCATTACAGAACTCGTAGCATTCATTACAGAACTCAAGCATTCATTACAGAACTCAAGCATTCATTACAGAACTCAAGCATTCTTTAGAGAACTCAAGCATTCTTTACAGAATTCAAGCATTCATACAGCAATCAAGTATTCATTACAGAACTCAAGCATTCTTTACAGAACTCAAGCATTCTTTACAGAATTCAAGCATTCATACAGCACTCAAGCGATCATTCAGGTGCTAAAACTCAGATTCTTGTCAAATTTTTTTTGGCGTTTAACTACCTATTAAGGCGTCTCAAGTTTACTTAATCAATAGTCTGAATGCTTAGTCAGACTGCGCTGAGGGGAAGAGTTGCTTATTTATTTACTCGCCTAAGCAGTCCAGATACTGTCCTCAGAAATCCATGGCTCAAAGCAGAGGGGGTTAGGAGTATTGGATTGAGTCAATCTTATCTAACACAGTCAGCACGCCATCTGCAGTGAAGCCTGTCATAGCCTAGCCTGTTATGACAAAAAACTAGTTCATCGTATTGCACATCTCCAATATGAAATCAAAGTGCATAAAAACAAGCCTAAAAAATCGATATGATTTTAAACACGAAACAACCGCTTAACAGCAACAAAAAAATAAACGGACATGCGTAGGCCTAAACAAGAACGCCTAAAAAGGGCCGGTTTGAAATTTCATTTCAATTAATTTTTATTTATTTATTTATTTATTTATAGATGCGGTTCTAGAGTTTATATTAAACATCATTTCTAAGCTTGCTACAAGAGTTCCACCTACTAGTTATGATGAATTGGGTAACTTCAGGTCTACAGTAGGGAGGGAAGCAGGGACAGCAGTGGAGGGGGTGCACAACGATATAAAATGGCAGTTTCTAACATTTACAATATCGATTCTATCCTAGCTTTTTTATATATGCATCACTACTGTCGGGGAAAATACACAAGTAGTATGTATAAGACGCCAGAGTGCACACGGACCTATAGACTACACGCGAATTCCCGAAATGAAATCTATATTTATGCATAGTGACAGCCCGTATCAGTTCCACCAGTCCAGCCCATGCCAACAGTTACAGCTGGGCGAAGGGCAACCGAAAAAAAACGCAAATCGAGAGAAACTGTGCACTGAAGGATCTGCGCTAATGAATCAGTTTCTATTTTCTTTGGAGTTCAGCGCCTCAGTACTTGGTCGGCTTGCTGGCGGCCTGCACGCATTTGGCCATTGTGAGCGATGACCTGGAGATGGCGTCCGTCATGTAGAAGTCCGGCAGGTCCATCAGCGACAGCCGGATCGGCGCCGCGTCCAGCTTCGCGTCTCCGGGCTGAAATTGGCCGAAACTGATTAATTTAGATGTGCAAAATGCACTGCGCGTGCCCGCTGCTGCTACTGACAATAGAGTGCTTGGGGTGTTAAATTAATACGAATTTAAACTATTGGATATTACATGCACCGAAATACGAGTACCTACAAGACGTAGGTCTGGGAGGCTGGCCCAGCAACTGAGGGTCTGGGAGGCTGGCCCAGAAACTGAGGGTCTGGGAGGCTGGCCCAGAAACTGAGGGTCTGAGAGGCTGGCCCAGAAACTGAGGGTCTGAGAGGCTGGCCCAGCAACTGAGGATCTGAGAGGCTGGCACAGAAACTGAGGATCTGGGAGGCTTGCTCAACAACTGAGGATGTGGGAGGCTGGCCCAGCAACTGAGGGTCTGGGAGGCTGGCCCAGCAACTGAGGGTCTGGGAGGCTGGCCCAGCAACTGAGGGTCTGGGAGGCTGGCCCAGCAACTGAGGGTCTGGGAGGCTGGCCCAGCAACTGAGGGTCTGAGAGGCTGGCCCAGCAACTGAGGGTCTGGGAGGCTGTCAACAACTGAGGATGTGGGAGGCTGGCCAAGCAACTGAGAAACTGGGATGCTGGCCCAGAAACTGAGGAATTGAGAGGCTGGCCCAGCAACTGAGCTGGGAGACTGGCCCAGAAACTCAGGATCTGGGAGGTTGGCCTATTTTTTTTATTAGAGGCAGGGGGGTTGTGTGCACCCTGTCGCACTTTAAGCGACATAGGCACACAACCGGCGAGAGGCATTACTGCCCATTCCGCCGACTCCCCTGAGCAGGCATACAAGCGCGCGGATACGTACGCAGGCACACACTCACACAGGAGTGTACAGCGGCCCTAACTTTATTTTATCGTTAGGCATGTACACTTCACTGCGCCTTGGGGGGTTGGCTCTCAAGGCCATTAATTGCACGAGCAGAGCCAAGCCGAGATTCCAATTCAGCCCAAAATTAATGTGACTGCACTTGGAATCGAGCCTGGGTCGCTGGCACACCAGAGCAGCTGCGCTACCGCTGGGCTACGGCCCCCTTAGGAGGCTGGCCTAGTAACTGGGGATCTGGGAGGCTGGCCCAGCAACTGGGATTAACATGGGAGATTGGCAGTCGCCCAACCCGAGGCGGCAGCAAAGCAAAAAGCCACGAGAAGCTTACCGACTTGGCCAGCTGCAGGCACTGGCTAAAGTAGTTGGCCTCTTCAACGCTGTCATAGCGAGTCAGATGCGGCGCAATCTGCGCCATCCGCGCGCGCACCTGGTTGAGGTTGTCGTACGGCAGCGGAGCGCCAGCCAGTTCGGACAGGGCGCGGACAATTTTCCAGTCCTCGCGGGCGGCGCCGGGCGACGAGACGGCCAGCCGGGTCTGCTGGGCGCGGCCCTCCGTATTCACGTAGGTGGCATTCTTCTCGGTGAAGGCGACTCCCGGCAGGACGGCGTCCGCAATGGCGGCTCCATTGTCGCCGTGGCTGCCTGCAGTTGCAGAGTGGATAGAGGAGAGAGGTGGTTGGATAGAGTGAGATGGGTGAACAGATGAGTGAGGCACACACAGATGAGTGAGTAAATGAAGTGAGGCACACAGATGAGTGAGTAAATGAAGTGAGGCACACAGATGAGTGAGGGAGGCACATATATGAGTGAGTGAGGCACACAGGGGTGAGTGAGGCACACAGATGAGTGAGGGAGGCACATATATGGGTGAGTGAGGCACACAGGGGTGAGTGAGGCACACAGATGAGTGAGTGAGGCACACAGATGAGTGAGTGAGGCACACAGATGAGTGAGTGAGGCACACAGATGAGTGAGTGAGGCACACAGATGAGTGAGTGAGGCACACAGATGAGTGAGTGAGGCACACAGGGGTGAGTGAGGCACACAGGGGTGAGTGAGGCACACAGATGAGTGAGTGAGGCACACAGGGGTGAGTGAGGCACACAGATGAGTGAGTGAGGCACACATATATAGATCATACCAATATAGACAACGTAGGCATCTGAAGCAAGGTCGGCCCGTTTGATCAGCCCCGCATCGGCGCCCAGCAGGAAGAGAAGGCGAGGCTTGGCAGCCCGGATGGACTCCGGCCCGGCTCGGTAGCCCAGGTCCAGAGCGGCCACCTGGCTGGCGACCCGGTGCAGCAGGTTGAACACGCGCCAGTCGGCTTCCTCGGGATTGGCCGCTTTCATTTTCTGTCGAAGCAACTCGCTGAGCTGCAGGGCCGCAGAGTGCAGGGCCCGGCCGTCGGGCCGGCATAGAGCCTCGCTGCCCAGCAGGACTAGGGGGCGCTTGGCCGCGGCTAGGGTCTGTTGCGGTAGGAAATTACAAAATGTAGGCGGAGTTCACGTGTCAAAAGAATTCAAGTCTCGGAGGACTTGGCCCTACTTTCAGAGGTCAAGACAATTCAGTCGCCATTTATTTTTAAAGAAGGTGCAAAAATTTAACACTTCTAATTCATTTTACACAAAAATCATAAACAAATGTGCAAGACAATTTGGACATTTATGGCCAGTTCAGATACTCCCTGACAGTCGTGACCAGTTCAGATACACCCTGACAGTCCTGAGCAGTTCAGATACACCCTGACAGTCCTGACCAGTTCAGATACACCCTGACAGTCCTGAACAGTTCAGATACACCCTGACAGTCCTGAGCAGTTCAGATACACCCTGACAGTCCTGAACAGTTCAGATACACCCTGACAGTCGTGACCAGTTCAGATACACCCTGACAGTCCTGAGCAGTTCAGATACACCCTGACAGTCCTGACCAGTTCAGATACACCCTGACAGTCCTGAACAGTTCAGATACACCCTGAAAGTCCTGAGCAGTTCAGATACACCCTGACAGTCCTGAGCAGTTCAGATACACCCTGACAGTCCTGACCAGTTCAGATACACCCTGACAGTCCTGAACAGTTCAGATACACCCTGAAAGTCCTGAGCAGTTCAGATACACCCTGACAGTCCTGAGCAGTTCAGATACACCCTGACAGTCGTGACCAGTTCAGATACACCCTGACAGTCCTGAACAGTTCAGATACACCCTGACAGTCCTGAGCAGTTCAGATACACCCTGACAGTCCTGAGCAGTTCAGATACACCCTGACAGTCGTGACCAGTTCAGATACACCCTGACAGTCCTGAACAGTTCAGATACACCCTGACAGTCCTGAGCAGTTCAGATACACCCTGACAGTCCTGAGCAGTTCAGATACACCCTGACAGTCCTGAGCAGTTCAGATACACCCTGACAGTCGTGACCAGTTCAGATACACCCTGACAGTCCTGAGCAGTTCAGATACACCCTGACAGTCCTGAGCAGTTCAGATACACCCTGAAAGTCCTGAGCTTTCAACAGTAATTGAGAAACTGTAAGGCCTTGCTTACCTTGGCAAAAGGATGTGAGCCATCGGCTAAGCGAAGCAGCGTCTCGGGCGAGTCGCCCAGATGATTGTACGTGTACGACAGGTCAAACTTGGGCCCGACAGAGGCCACAAGAAGCTCGTTGTGCAGCCAGCACTTTCTCAGTCGGGCGTTGAGCACGGGCGCTTCGTAGCGCGGATTCGTGCCAACTAGCAGCACCAGATCGGCGTCCTCAACGCCGGCAATGCGCGAGTTCATGAGATAGGCGCTGCGCAGATCCGTACAGCCGGGGAACGCTTCCTCTGTGCAGACCAGCTCAGATTGCGCAGCGTTGACCAGGTCCTTCAGCGCCGTCAGCGACTCGGCGTCGGCGAACGGGCCAGCAAGGACGGCCGTCTGGTCCGGGGATTCGCGGCTGGCCGACAGGCGGCGGGCCACCTCGTGAAGGGCGTCCGGCCAGTCTGAATCCGTCAGGTTACCGCTGCGACGCAACTGAAGGCCAGAAAAGACGGTTGACGGTTACTGCTGTGCTGTCTGATTGCTCTGTTGTCTGATTTGTTGTCTGATTGCTCTGTTGTCTGATTTGTTGTCTGATTGCTGTGTTGTCTGATTTGTTGTTTGATTGCTCTGTTGTCTGATTTGTTGTTTGATTGCTGTGTTGTCTGATTGCTCTGTTGTCTGATTTGTTGTCTGATTGCTCTGTTGTCTGATTGCTCTGTTGTCTGATTGCTCTGTTGTCTGATTTGTTGTCTGATTACTGTGTTGTCTGATTTGTTGTCTGATTGCTCTGTTGTCTGATTTGTTGTCTGATTGCTGTGCTGTCTGATTGCTCTGTTGTTTGATTTGTTGTCTGATTGCTCTGTTGTCTGATTTGTTGTTTGATTGCTGTGTTGTCTGATTGCTCTGTTGTCTGATTTGTTGTCTGATTGCTCTGTTGTCTGATTGCTCTGTTGTCTGATTGCTCTGTTGTCTGATTGCTCTGTTGTCTGATTGCTCTGTTGTCTGATTGCTCTGTTGTCTGATTGCTCTGTTGTCTGATTGCTCTGTTGTCTGATTTGTTGTCTGATTGCTCTGTTGTCTGATTTGTTGTCTGATTGCTCTGTTGTCTGATTTGTTGTCTGATTGCTGTGTTGTCTGATTTGTTGTTTGATTGCTGTGTTGTCTGATTGCTCTGTTGTTTGATTGCTCTGTTGTCTGATTGCTCTGTTGTCTGATTGCTGTGCTGTCTGATTTGTTGTCTGATTGCTGTGTTGTCTGATTGCTCTGTTGTCTGATTGCTCTGTTGTCTGATTGCTCTGTTGTTTGATTTGTTGTCTGATTGCTCTGTTGTCTGATTTGTTGTCTGATTGCTGTGCTGTCTGATTGCTCTGTTGTTTGATTTGTTGTCTGATTGCTGTGCTGTCTGATTGCTCTGTTGTCTGATTTGTTGTCTGATTGCTCTGTTGTCTGATTGCTCTGTTGTCTGATTGCTCTGTTGTCTGATTGCTCTGTTGTCTGATTTGTTGTCTGATTTGTTGTTTGATTGCTGTGCTGTCTGATTGCTCTGTTGTTTGATTGCTGTGTTGTCTGATTGGTGTGTTGTCTGATTGGTGTGTTGTCTGATTGCTCTGTTGTTTGATTGCTGTGCTGTCTGATTGCTCTGTTGTCTGATTGCTGTGTTGTCTGATTGCTCTGTTGTCTGATTGCGACTGGAGGCAGTCGGGGTAGCGGCACTCACTGACTGAGGGAAGGAGTGTGGGGTAGCGGCACTTACTGACTGAGGGAGGGAGTGTGTAGCGGAACTCACTGACTGAGGGAGGGAGTGTGGGGTAGCGGCACTCACTGACTGAGGGAGGGAGTGTGTAGCGGAACTCACTGACTGAGGGAGGGAGTGTGGGGTAGCGGAACTCACTGACTGAGGGAGGGAATGTGGGGTAGCGGCACTCACTGACTGAGGGAGGGAGTGTGGGGTAGCGGCACTCACTGACTGAGGGAAGGAGTGTGGGGTAGCGGCACTCACTGACTGAGGGAGGGAGTGTGTAGCGGAACTCATTGACTGAGGGAGGGAGTGTGGGGTAGCGGCACTCACTGACTGAGGGAAGGAGTGTGGGGTAGCGGCACTCACTGACTGAGGGAGGGAGTGTGGGGTAGCGGCACTCACTGACTGAGGGAGGGAGTGTGTAGCGGAACTCACTGACTGAGGGAGGGAGTGTGTAGCGGAACTCACTGACTGAGGGAGGGAGTGTGGGGTAGCGGCACTCACTGACTGAGAAAGGGAGTGTGTAGCGGAACTCACTGACTGAGGGAGGGAGTGTGGGGTAGCGGAACTCACTGACTGAGGGAGGGAGTGTGGGGTAGCGGCACTCACTGACTGAGGGAATGTGGGGTAGCGGCACTCACTGACTGAGGGAGGGAGTGTGTGGTAGCGGCACTCACTGACTGAGGGAGGGAGTGTGGGGTAGCGGCACTCACTGACTGAGGGAGGGAGTTTGGGGTAGCGGCACTCACTGAAGGCTCAGGACCAAAGCTAAACAAACTAACCATAGGCGCGACCAGACGCTGCCTTTTGAGTCCATCGTAGGCGAAGCGAGTCTTGTCGGAGATCCACTCCTCGTTAATTCCGTCGTGCAGTCTGGGAATCACACGCATCACTTCGTTGGTTCGCGAGCTCACAGTGATGTTAGATCCAAGAGCGTCCATCACGTCGACAGATTCTACCCTGCTGAGCTCCCAGGGCCTGGCGGTGAACGAATAGGGCTTGCTGGTCAAGGCGCCAACGGGGCACAGGTCGATCACGTTGCCGGAGAGTTCGCTGCGGAATAGCTTCTCAACGTAGGTGCCAATCTGAAGTGGGAGGTGGAGTCACCTTCAGCTTACCTTTTTCTTTGTCCAATTGGCTAGTTGCTAGCTCCGAGTAGTGTATACGAGACAGCCTTTTAATTTACCTTGGATAGGCTTTTGGGTCGTTTTGCTGCTACTAAAGAGTCAGTCTTTCACTCCGCTGCTACCTCAGGCCTTTCACTCCGCTGCTACCTCAGGCCTTTCACTCCGCTGCTACCTCAGCCCTTTCACTCCGCTGCTACCTCAGGGCCTTTCACTCCGCTGCTACCTCAGGCCTTTCACTCCGCTGCTACCTCAGGCCTTTCACTCCGCTGCTACCTCAGGCCTTTCACTCCGCTGCTACCTCGGGGTCTTTCACTCCACTACTACCTCAGGGTCTTTCACTCCGCTGCTACCCCAGGATCCATCACTTCCTCTCATCAACTCACCTGCATATCGTTGCCTCGCCCGGTGGTGCCAAGATCTTCAACGCCGGCCACCTCGGAGGCGAATCGAACGCAGCGGGTGCAGTGAATGCAGCGGGTCATGATGGTCTTCACCAGCGGTCCGATGTTCTTGTCCTCGACTGCTCGCTTGCCGTCGTGCAGATTGTCAGTGAAGCGCGATCGGTCGCTGCCGAACACCATGGACTGGTCCTGCAGGTCGCACTCGCCTCCCTGCGATGGCGATTTGGGGCGCGGCTTAGGAGCGATTCTTGGGAAGCTCTCAGGGCGATTTTGGGGCTTTCAGGGGCGATTCTTGGGAGGCTCTCAGGGCGATTTTGGGGCTTTCAGGGGCGATTCTTGGGAGGCTCTCAGGGCGATTCTTGGGAGGCTTTTAGGGGCGATTCTTGGGAGGCTCTCAGGGCGATTTTTGGGGCTTTCAGGGGCGATTCTTGGGAGGCTCTCAGGGCGATTCTTGGGAGGCTCTTAGGGGCGATTATTGGGAGGCTTTTAGGGGCGATTATTGGGAGGCTCTCAGGGCGATTCTTGGGAGGCTTTCGGGGCGATTCTTGGGAGGCTTACAGGGGCGATTCTTGGAAGGCTTTTAGGGGCGATTCTTGGAAGGCTTTTAGGGGCGATTCTTGGGAGGCTTTTAGAACGATTCTTGGGAGGCTCTCAGGGCGATTCTTGGGAGGCTTTTAGGGGCGATTATTGGGAGGCTCTCAGGGCGATTCTTGGGAGGATTTTAGGGGCGATTCTTGGGAGGCTCTCAGGGCGATTATTGGGAGGCTTTCAGGAGCGATTCTTGGGAGGCTTACAGGAGCCATTCTTGGGAGGCTTACAGGGGCGATTCTTGGGAGGCTCTCAGGGCGATTCTTGGGAGGATTTTAGGGGTGATTATTGGGAGGCTCTCAGGGCGATTCTTGGGAGGCTTTCGGGGCGATTATTGGGAGGCTTTCAGGAGCGATTCTTGGGAGGCTTACAGGAGCCATTCTTGGGAGGCTTACAGGGGCCATTCTTGGGAGGCTCTAAGGGCGATTATTGGGAGGCTTTTAGGGGCGATTTTTGGGATGCTTTTAGGGGCGATTCTCGGAAAGCTTCCAGGGGCGATTCTTGGGAAGCTTTTAGGGGCGATTCTTGGGAGGCTTTTAGGGGCGATTCTTGGGAGGCTTTCTGAGGCGATTCTTGGGAAGCTTTTAGGGGCGATTCTAAGGAGTCTGATACAAGATGATTGCTTGGGGCGATTTTAAATTGTTTCAGCAGACTGTAAAGCATCTTGGCAAAAGCGCCCCCACACACCTGATCGCAGATTGGACAATCCAGCGGATGATTAACCAGCAGAAATTCCATAACGCCTTCGCGAGCTTTCCGCGTCATCGGCGAGTCAGTCTTGACCCGCATGCCCTTCATCACTGGCATAGCGCAGCTGGCCACCGGCTTGATGGATTTCTCAACCTCCACCAGGCACATGCGGCAGTTGCCAGCGATAGACAGGCGCTCGTGATAGCAGAATCGGGGAATTTCGACGCCGGCCAGAGCGCAGGCCTGCAGCACAGTCATGCCGGGGTCGCACTGGACCGGGTTGCCGTCGACAAATACTTCGATTTTGTTGCTGGCAGCCGCGGAAGCGGCGGCCGGAGCCGAGAAGGCGCGCACGCGGGCGCTAGCGGCGCCAGCCATGAGGCGTCTAGCGGAAGCGATTCGGCCGAGCATAGCGGCTACTGGCTGTAGGTGCTGCGGATTGATTGGACGGTAATTATCAAAATTTTCGTTCTACTTATAGTAGCACTGTGCAAACAAACCACGATAAAATAGATTAATAAATTTTAGAAGTCGGAGGGCATATTTATCCAGAAAACTGACACAATAGGCCCTGAATTTTAGACAACATCTTGACCACATAAGTCAGCTGTCCCCTAGTGAAAATGGGGGTCATATTCCTTGGAATAAGTTGTCTGTGATGCCAAAATAGCAAAATTTATTATCACTGGGACCCTTGTCCTCCTATGTTTTCAGGAGTCTCCTATACGTTTTTCGTATCTCTCGCGTGCTGTGAAACTATCCCGGCCGACAACGGCAACGTCGTCAGAGCATCTGCAGCGGGAGTACACCGCTCTGCAAAATGAAATTCACCTTTTTCAAGAGGCCGATTCCATCGCAACTTGTGACTTACACGAAGTGTGCCGCAAGCTGAACCGAGAGGACGGTAAGCCCGAGCCGACAGGATTTCTGATTTCAGTTCACGAGGGCAAGCTCTGCATTTACATGCTTGAGACTTCACCAACTGTCTGTGTAGCGTGCTACATCTGCATGGCCAAAGACCACACTGTGAGCTGTGCTGTCAGTGGAATGCCCCTGAAGATGAACCGATTCAGCGATCTCCAAATTTACACTAGGATATCTACGCTTAGCCCACTGGTCAACTTCATGTCGCGATTGGAGAACTAAATTGAGGATGCCAGCAAGACTAGCGCCTGCACTCAGGATGCTAGGATTGTGCGTTTGGTGGATATGGCAGAGGACCTGCTCGACGAAGTGAAAGCTCTGGCGGACAATCGCACTGTCAACTTCATCTTGGAGCAGCTGAGGCTCAGCAGGAAGCCATCAAACTCACGGAGGTATTCACAGGAGCTCTTCGTGTTCTCCGATCTGATTTACTCAATCAGTGCCTCCGTCTACAAGACAATGCTAGACCAGGATGAACTCTGTCAGCCGTCTCAATCGTAAACTAAGGTCTATCTCTGCTAGAGTTGACTCAAGATGGTCTGGGTAGTGAAAGCTAACTCAAACTGAGAGCATCGAAGCTGTCGCAATTTGAAAGGGTAGTCACTAGTTTTTGATGAGATCTATGTCGCTAGCAGGGTCGAGTACGGCAGCGGCCAGGTAACTGAATTAGACGAAGAGGAGGAAATGGCATCAATCATCTGCTGCTTTTTGACCACCTGTACAAAGGGCCACGATGTCAAGACTGCACTGGCGAGGGCAATTTTCAACTGCATGATGAAGAACCTGACAAAAGAGCTCTCTAGTCCCGAGTGTGGCAAGAAGCGAAACTCTCAAAATGGTCCATCACTGCTTAGTGCTGTACAGCCCTCCACCACAGCTGTATGCAGCCCCGCAGGCCTGCCAGGTGGGCTCAGGAAGGCCAGCTCATTACACGACCTCAGACTCGACAGCCAGCAATCTAATGCCGCCCCATCCAAGCGCAGACACAGGGCCTGCCACTCCAAGGTGCTATTCCGAGTTCTGTGTGCAGCACTTGCCAGGGGATGTGGTAGACAAGGCCTCTCCCACTGATCCCACTGACTGAAATCTTTTGCCTCTGTGGATTGCTCACCTAGTTAAATTTGTATTATGTGTATTGACATCATTTCCCTGCGTGGAAAATTCAGAGCCAGACCCACTCTTGTTTGGAACCCCCTTGTCTTATTCCGGATATGAGAGGACCCTAAGTATAAGCCCAACTTTCCCAACCCAACCAGCTCCTCTCCCATCATACTTGTGAATTAATTTTGTAATTCACAAAGTCTAACAACTTGATCAATTATAATATTCTGCAGCCTGGTTAGCACTTCTAAGAGTGCAACTACTTATTAAGCACAGATCAACTGTTGTAAAGCTATTGTCTTAAACCTTTGTGACCTCAGAAGCATTAATTGACCCTTGTTGGTCTAATTTAAGAGAAGTTATTAGGCAAGTTTGAGCCAATTAAGTCCTAGAGCTTTTCTCTCAGAATTATTGCAATTGTGGCAGCGACTACTACTTTTAGTACAATACTTAGCAAATTATAGCTTATTTTAAATTTTCTGCTGTGGCTAAAATTCTGAAACTTGACATTCTAATAGATGGCATTAGCTAGACTGCTTAGCCATAACCATAGCTACTCTCCCCTGAGCCTAAGGAACTCAGCAGCTGGAGTTCCCTCACTTTGGACCCCAAGTTCATTTTTGTTCTAATTGCAATATACTAGCACCAATATACTATGGGTCTCTAAACCTAAAGACCAGTTGCAAAAATTTTTGTTTTAATCCTCCTTTATCTTTTATATGATCAAACTTTTTGTATCCTTTTTTGAGAATCCTGAGAATTAAAATCTTATCTAACATAATTATAAAATGATCATTAATTTTGATGATTATTTGATATTTGATATTTTTCTATATGTATTAGTGCTATTAATAGTAATAAAAGTTTTGCAAATAATAAACCTTGAGGCCATTACAATAATCCAAGATTATCAATATTTATAAGCATAACATTTAAAAAAGACCAGTGGACATTCATTATAAGAACATTCTATTTTAAATTTTAATTTGCTATATAATAACCTTTTTGTTGTTTGCCTTTTTGACTATTGAGATGATATATAGTGTAGTTGTGTTGTGTAAGAGGGTTGAGGGAAAATAGGGTAAGAATGTTCTTTCTTGCGATGTGTCACCCAGTGCTTGCTTGTTCATTCCTTTTTTCCCTTTGCCCCTTTTGCTTTGCATATATGTATGGGACCCTTGATAAATATATACTTGCTTGCTAAATATATAGAAGCAATCGGCTTTTTTGAAGCCTCAATCTTACTTTTGCAATAGACACAGTCTACAAAAAAATTTCTGACCTTTCAGTCCAACCCTCTGACCTGCAGTATGCAGAGCAAAAAATGCTTGCATGTATAGTGTATATTCAAGATTATAAAATATATATAGGCATATAAGATACCTTAACAATGAAATCTTGGGATTATTATATATATTGTATTAAGACCATAACCATAACTCTTTACTCCCAATATATTTTATATATACTAGAAAATTTTTGTGTACAAGGGACAAAAAATAGATAATATAAAATATCTAGCATACAGAACAATCTAATAGAAAATTGTACTACAGAGCTAGTATATGGCATAGCTATATTGGCATACAAAAGACTAAAATGTTGTAATGCAAGAAAAGATCCTGTAGTCCTATATTGTCCAAATACAAAAAGGTCTTGTATTGTTACAATACCTTTATGATAATATCTAACATATATCTTACAAGTAAATTTGTTTTTTTTTCTGGTATAAAATTGACTTTATAGTGTAAGGGATCACTTTTTCTAGTGTATTATATTATATATTTGAAAGTATAACCATAAACTTCTAATCATTGCAATGCCTAAGAAAGACTATTGGCTAAATATCTAGATAACTACTAAGAGATTTACAAGTTATTCTAAAAAACATATATAAGAAATTCTAGGCCAATAGACCACTTAGTAAATAAAAAAATACTAACTAATATTAAACCTTAGCTATAGTTTAGATCACATATTAGTACACAGTAAGTCCAATAAGGGAAAAAGTATAATATCATTTGTATGCTAGGACAAAAATGTTTATAACTATGTACATTGTCAAAGTTGTATGCTTTTTTCAATTTAGAATTCATTTTTCATGTAGAGTAACAAACGTAAAAATATTTTGCACTTTTGTTTTGAAACATTTACTAAAAAAGACAAATTGAAGAAAATAAGTTTTTTAAGGCACAAAAGTTTAAAATTGTTTTTTTATTATTCTTTGTTCTATTTTAATAGTGTTGCATGTAGCTTATTTTAAATTTAGTCACTTTTATTTGATCTTACCATATATATATAAATATGCTGTTACAGTTGAAGAACACGAAGGCACTTGGGTTTATGAATTGAAGGAGGGCGTTATTTGAGCAGCTCCAAATTGGCATGTGCATGAAGCTTGCTCTTATATTTCTTTACCTTTAAGGGCATTGAAGTTTCTAGCAAACAAGGTGTACGGTAACATTTTGCCCCAATGGCATATAGACTACTTTTAGAAGAAAAAGAAAATAAATCTATGAATAATGCAGTATAGCATGTAGCATATGCAACATATGCCACAAATAGAAGCCAAAAAATTTCCATTATGTCATGTACATAAGATAAGCCTTATTTAGCATCACTCATTTTCTTAGAAAGTATTGTATTTAAAACGAGGCTATTTTTGTTTTAATGAGTATAATATCAGTAATATTGTAAAAATTATAAATATTATGAATTTTTTGTTTAAAACTGAACTGAGAAAGGGGTATAAATACAAGCAAAAAAAGCATTGTTTTATTTGTTTCTGTTTTCAATTTTTTTAAATTGTTGCATGCAATAAAATAGTCTATTCTTTCATAAAATCCGTAAAATTTGTAAAATAAAGGACTTCAGCGTACAGCGTAATGTTCGAAATGAAGCTAAAAAAATTGGCGTACATTGGCATCCAGGCTTAATTTTGCCCAGAATTAATTCCTGCATACATTGGACACCTTCCTGACTATGGTACACATGCAACCAATAGAAGTACATACACTACCAATAGAAGTACATGCACTACCAGTAAAAAGGCAAGTAATAACCAATATGATCAGTAGGAAGAATTAACCCCTGTTACAGCTTTGGTAACAGGATATTCAATATTAAGAAATAGAAAAGTATCCCTGTGACAACTTTGGTGGCATTAGTAGGATTTCTATAGAGAGAGTCACATATTCTAGGCCTCTAATATAAGCTGAAAAATGGCAAGTACCCTTGACCTTGTTATATGCCTAGAAATCCTGGCATATATATTGCCTTTTGAACTATAGGGCTTTAGTTAGACCTAGTAAAAGGCCTATAAAATTAAAATGCTATGCTACCAATAAGAAATAAAAATATTGATAGCACAAGTCCTAACCTGTTAAAGCAATGATTAAATTGTCAATTGATGACTTAATAATAATTTTTTAATACCATATAGTCTAGCCTAGGCCCTGCAACTGCAAGGCTGCATCTGTATGTTGGTTAGGCCCTAGCCCTGTACAAAAAAGTATGTCTGTTCTAAAAACTTTAAAATGGATCCCAAACCTATCAGTTAGACTAGTTACAGTTACAGTAAAAGTCCACTTCGACGAAAGACATTAAGAGCTTTATTCGGACAATTCGGCGAAAGAGACTTTTCTGGGAACATCTCAACCCATTTCGAACGACAAACCCAATTAAAGTGACTTGAACTCTTGAAATTGAGAACCAGCACGGCAAGGCCAACATGTTTCTTTCAAAATCAAAAACAGTTTTAATTGGGGTTTTATTATGCGTTTTTAAGAGTAAAGGGCAGGATCGAGTCATTTTTTGTTTTATTTATCTACTTTAATTTAATGTACATCGTTTCCCTTACTGATATTCGCATTGGTATTCAAAATTGTTCAAAAACTAAACAAGAAGTTCACACAGTAAAAAAATATACACTACGAGTAAAAAGCTACTGATAAACGAATATTGGTCAAATCAGATCGGTATGTTATCTGATAACTTTTTATATGCTTTCTACGCATGGCACCAGACCCCAATAAAATATAATTAGACATTTAAAGACACCAAGCCAACTCAATCAGCTTAAGAATGTATTTTAGTTTAATATTTTTAAGTTCGAACCTGCCTCTAGATTGCACTTTCTCGAACGAGACTAACAGATTTCAAAAATGGCACTGGCATTCAAAGTGGCATTTGCGAATTTGATTAGTTCAAAAATCTGAGAAAGCCCAGAGAAATAACCATATCTAATTCCAATCCGCACAGGAAGGTGGCATACCTTGCCGTTTATTTGGCATGGTTTTTGTTTTGGAGACGGCAATGCAAACCAGCAAGGTGTGGCTTCGTCCTGCCTCATCTCTGACGCCCGGAGCTGGCTCGAAGCACCCAACAAGCCGCTGAAGACGCAAAAGCACAAATCCAGCTCGAAGCACGGGTCGGCTTGGGCCAGCGTCACGCCTTGCACCGAACTGGTTATTGCAGTTGCTGACCTAGAGACTGATTCGCGGAGCGCCCGAAATACATGTACGACTTGACTTTGACTTAGCTGCAGGATGGTCCGTAGACAGGGTCGCCCATTCCGCTAGCCCCTGGAAGGCCCGCAAACCGGCCGTGTGGGAGCGTAGGATGCTGTCAGGTTGGCAGACCTCGTGAATAGACAGGTTCGGCCCGAGGTAACGTAGCCGGTCTGTGGTAAAGAAAGGGCAGTGGCAGACAAAGTGCTGAGCATCTTCATTGTTGTATTCGCAAAAAGGGAAAAGTTCACTCTCGAGGTCGCCTCAGAGGAAGCAGTGTCTGGCGAGGTAGCCATCGCCGGTAAGGGTTATGACGAGGGAATATCCTTCCGGTTTTGGTTCAGAAGGATGCTCCTGAGCCTGCGAGAGGGG
The DNA here is from genome assembly GCA_002269645.1 of Macrostomum lignano. Taxonomy (NCBI): domain Eukaryota; kingdom Metazoa; phylum Platyhelminthes; family Macrostomidae; genus Macrostomum; species Macrostomum lignano. Next base: position 342,093 of record NIVC01000538.1, on the reverse strand, counting down.
CACGGGACCGCGGCGCGTGATTGCCGGCAGTTCTGGGTGCCCGCCCATCTGTCCCTGTGAAGGGAATCAGCCCAGTCACCGATCTGACGATTGATGGCCGTAGAAGGGATAAGGGATCAGGGGTTCTTGACCTGGACGACGACCTGGCGATCGTATTTCCATACAACTCTTTTGATAGACTTTTCTATCAGTATCGAGTACGATATTCGCCGCTGCTGAAGAGCGCAACAGTCTAAGTTTCGGCAGTGGCTGGAAACCATGGGCCTATCGAAATTCTCTCCGCGGAGCAGCAGCGGCTCATGGCAGACCACCAAAACCACACCGAATGTGTGCAGCACTGATTTTGTCAGGTAAATTTGCTAAATTATTGGCACAGAGGACTCCTGAAATGACAAAAAATCACGTTTTGATATAAAAATTGGATTCCTTAGCGACTTAATTCAATTTAAAACTTAAAGCTTTGCTTGTGAGCCCTTGCGAGTATTGCCCTATCAAACCTGAAATCCCGTCTGCAAATCCAGACAGGCCCAGATCAAGGAAAGACGGAAGCAGAGCTGTGAGCTGACGAAGCAGCTGGTATGGTATCTAGTGCGACTGCGGTGCATCGGGACACCCTGAGCGCCAAGGCACCACTGCAGAGGGCGGCTAACAAACTAGCTGGCGGCATCGATGGCGAAAGTGTGTAACAGCACGATTTGAGGGGAATAAAATTTACAATTACCCGTAGAATTAAAAAGCACTAGAAATGTAAAGAATTTTTTTCTTTTGTTGTGGTGTGTTGCGTCAGCGAGGGCTCCACCTTCCCGACCCTCCCCCCCCTCGCGCTGGGTCGGGCTGGGCTGGGGTTTGGGGGCTTAAGCCTCACCCTAGTCTGGCCTACGGCCTGCCCAGAGCCCCGGTCTCGTGCGCGGGCCGTCTCAAATTTGCTCACCCCTCCCCGGCTGGCGGCTTGTGATTGGCTGTCCAGCAGGGTGGTATGTACTTGGTTATTGTCTATTGGTTTACCCTCTTCCCCTTTTTAACTTGCAATTTAATGCGCGCAACCCCCCGTTCTGTCCCTATCGCCCTTCTTGGCCCGCTGGTGGCAGTGCAGAAATGTAATACGTGACGTTCAGTACGCGGTTTACTCGGCGCGTTGTTGGAGTCTGCCGAAATACAGGTGTGAGTCTCTCTCTTCTCTAGGGTGCCGCGCGGGGATCAAGACGACTGTGAACTTTTGCAGTATTCGGGGGCTGGAAAGCAAACTTTCGCCAGCCGGAAGAGACTGTGAACTCTCACAGCACTCAGGGGCCGGTCAGGTGAACTTTCGACAGCCGGAAGCGACTGTGAACTCTTGCAGCGTTAGAGACAGGCGTAGGCGGGACCCGGGTGTCTCCCAGCTAGGCATACTCTAGCCGGATTTGCAGCACCTGGGGCCATCCCGGGGGGGGGGTACAACAAGTAGTGCCGTGACCAGGATCCCAGTTATTTGCATGTCTGTGTGACTGTATGCTGTGTGAGCCTGATGTGCCTCGGCGTGAATACTAGCGGCCTGTTGTCTTGGTGCTAGGATCAGCGGCCTGTTATTGTCTGGGTGCTAGGTTCTGCGGTCTGTTGTTGGTCTCGGTGCTATGATCAGCGGCTTGTTGTTGTTTAGGTGCTACGATTAGCGGCCTGTTATTGTCTGGGTGCTAGGTTCTGCGGTCTGTTGTTGGTCTCGGTGCTATGATCAGCGGCTTGTTGTTGTTTAGGTGCTACGATTAGCGGCCTGTTATTGTCTGGGTGCTAGGTTCTGCGGTCTGTTGTTGGTCTCGGTGCTATGATCAGCGGCTTGTTGTTGTTTTTGTGTTGTTAAAAAAGCTATCGCAAGTCATGGCCAATGTCGACAACCTAATCGATACCCTGACGGCTCGTCTCCAGATTCAGTTGAATGTAGCCCAGCGGGTCCCGCGGCCCAACAAGTACGTACCGTCTTAAGACTTCACTATGTGGCTGCAACAATTCACAGTGTGTTGCGAGGCAGCGCAGGCTCCTGGGGATCAGCGAAAGCAGACTTTGATTAGCCTGTTACGTTTCGGAACAGCCTTCAAAGCGGTGGCGAACTTGTAGTTGGATGACGAGTTGGAGTGTGAAGACTTCTTGGAGCAGCTTGAAGCGCGTTTCAGTCAGAATAGAACCGCTCAAGACTACTAGCTCGAGTTCCAAGGCCGAAATCAGAAAGTGGGAGAGGCGATGGAGGAGTATGCAGACTCGATGAGAAAACTGATGAGGAAGGCGTATTGCCAGTTGTGCAGCGCGATGAGCTTGCAAAGGAACGGTTCTTGAAGGGCGTCCGAATGCCGGCTCGCATGGTGGAGGGAGTGCTGATGCAATAGAACTAGGTGACAGTGCCGGACCCATACTCGCCGCTGAAAATGGATGAGACTATAGATGCGTTAGGCGGGAAAAACGTTTTCTCTACGATGGACTTAGCCTCCGTGTTCTGGAGCTGCCACTGTCTCGTGGTATTTCTTAAACTTTTCGTTTGCAATAGCTACATGTACTTTCAATTAGGCTAACATATTTATTTTGCTCATACGTACAGTCCCTAATTATTGACCGCACCACTTTCATTCTTCACTGATCGCCCCACCCCACATTACGCTGACGTGTATTGTACGCTTTCACTCAGCTCATTAAATATATCGACCCAGAGCTCAAGAGGCATTTTCCTTTTTCATCGTTTCAATAGCGCAGCATATAGTTTGTCTTTCATCTCGAGTTATTCTAGCAACCATTTTGGTAGCAGAGCGTGGTTTGTCACTAAAGTTGAGATCTGTCCACGCTAGCCAAACATAGCAGAATGCAAGGAGATGAGGAGACACATTCGAAATCGGCTGAACAGCCAGAGAAGCGGGATTTGCGACGACAAAAGACCAAGTTTAAGTCTGCGCTGACAAAAAATCGAAACAAACTGGCCAGGCTACTACAAGATGGTTCTGACAAGAGCGAAATTCAGCACCAATGCGAAGTCGTAACCTAGATCTTCGAGGGAACAATCGAGGCGCTGTACGAGTTGAGCGACGAGTTGCAACGAAAGAACAGCGACGCAGCACAGCACTCTCGGCTGCTCGATGAAATAGAAACCGTCGAGGAGGACTACCGCGTCAGCATGCGAGAGGTCCAGCGTTTCCTAGCAACTCAGCAGTCACCATCTGCAACGGCGCAAGTGCCTCAGGTGGCAGCCGCGACCTGGGAGCGGCGGCTCGCACCCGAGACCTCAGAAGATCCGAGGCAGGCCCAGTCACAACAACAGCAGCAACAGCCACACTTGGAAATTGGTGGCTATGGTGAGTTTAGCGACGAGTTTGCTCCGAACCATGCCAGTAGACCCGAGGCAGAACAAGCTAGCTTAGCGGGAGGAACTGCCGGCAGTCAAGGTGCGAGTTCTACGGAACACGAACTGTCAAAAGACCTTTGGAAGATGTTGCGTCGAGTTGAAATTCCTACCTTCTACGGGGAAAAACAGCAGTACGAGGCGTGGAAGGCAGCGTTCATGGCTTGCATCGACAGGGCTCCAGCAACACCAGAGTTCAAACTGCTGCAGTTGCGTCAGTACTTGCGTGGATCAGCGCTGAAGGTAATAGAGCACTTGGGTCATTCGGCTGCTGCCTACCAGGCGGCCAAGGAGAGATTGGAGCGTGAGTACGGCGGCAAGCGACGACAGTTGGCGCACTACTTGGAGGAGCTAGATAGTTTTCCACCCGTGAAGCAGAATAGTGCCGAGGAGCTGAAGAAATTCGTAAACATCCTCAATGTGGCTGTAATTAATTTGGAAGAAGCTGGTAAGAACTCCGAACTTAGTGATGGACTGCTTTATGCTAGATTGCAAAAAAAGTTACCAGAGCCGATGGTCGCTGCATTTCGTCGATGGATCTTCGAGAAGGCGAAGACAGAAGGCGTTAGGACCCTTCGAGAGTGGGTTTTGCGTGAGGCAGAGTTCCGGACTGAGGCAGCAGAAATTGTGTACGGGGTGGCCGCATCGAGTCAGGAGCAACCAAGAAAGGACAGCAAGCAGAAAGCCTTCCATGTAGCGCAGCTAAGCAAGAGCTCAAGCAAGGAGAGCTACTCCTGTGTCGTCTGCAAGGAGGCTCACGGTTTATGGAAGTGTCCGGCGTTCGCGAAGCTGTCATCTGAGAATCGATGGAAGGCTGCTCAGGAGGCCAAAGCTTGTTTCCGCTGTCTTGGCCATGGTCACACCGGTATGAACTGCCGACGAGGTCGAAAGTGCGGCGTGGATGGATGCACCAAATCCCACCATCGTCTGCTGCATTCGACAGCAAGGTCGGAATCGAAATAGAAGTCAGAAGTCAAAGCCGGTGCTGAGCAAGAAATGCAGTCGAAGCCGAAAGCTGCAACCGTGACAATGGTCGCTAGAGAAGCCAGTGCGGTTTCACTTCGAACGGTTCCGGTCATTCTTAAGGCGAATAGGCGAGCGGTGAAGGTCAATGCCTTACTTGATGACGCCAGCACAAAGACCTATTTGAATACGGCGATAGCATCCAAGTTTGGCCTGCACGGCAAACAGGAATCAATGCAGGTAAACGTGTTGAACGGACAGGTGGAAACCTTCATAACAGCACCAGTGTCATGCACCTTGGAGAGTACTGACGGCCAAATAAGCAAGGAGATTACTGCGCTGACGGTAGATAGAGTGACCGGGAATATGGAAGTAGTAGATTGGAAAAAATTGGCGTCGAAATGGTCGCACTTGGCAAACATTCCGTTTCCAAGAATGCAAACACCAGCGGAAAACAACACCAGACTTGCTGATTGGAGTCGATCATCCAGACTTGCATGCATCACAGTTGGAAGTGACCGGCAACCCAGGAGATCCGCAAGCGCGGCTGACACCTTTAGGTTGGACTTGTATCGGTAGAGTGGATGGAGCTTCGGAGCACGCGTTGTTCGCAAACACGTTCTTCAGCCGAGGCGGGTCTGAGAATCTAGCGCCACTGTTACGCCAGTTTTGGGAAGTAGAAGAGGTGAGAAGCATCGAACCATCTTCATTTACTAATGCAGAGCAGCTCGCTTTGGAAAGAACTCGATCATCGCTAAAGTTCGTCGATGGGCGATACCAAGTTGGCATTCCGTGGAAACCGGATGTCACGTTTAAAGATAGCAACTTTGAAATGGCTATCAGGCGGCTTGCAAATACCGAGAAGAGGCTCCGCAAAGATCCAGATCTAGCAAAGCAGTATCAGGACGTCATCAGTCGCTACGAAAATGTTGGCTACATCAGAAGAGTACTGAAGCATGAGCAACAACCAGCGAACAGGTATCACCTCCCTCATTTCCCAGTGGTTTGGATGGATAAGGCAACTACCAAGGTGCGCATCGTCTTTGATGCTTCAGCTGGCGGGGAGGAGTCGTTGAATAGCCTGATGCTGGCAGGACCGAAGCTTCAGAAAGATCTGGTTGATGTGCTCCTGCGCTCCAGGAGGCATCCAGTGGCGGTTGCTTGCGACATTTCTGAAATGTACTTGCAAATCGCGATCGCACCATAAGATCGGGCAGCGCACAGCTTTCTGTGGCGGGACATGGATCCGAAAAAGGTACCACAGACATTCGAGTTCAACCGAGTGGTTTTTGGAGCAACGAGCTCACCATTTCTGGCGCAATTCGTGACTCAGGAGCACGCGAAGAAGCTGAAGCAGGAGTTTCCAGCGGCCGCAGAAACGGTGCTCCAGTCAACTTACATGGATGACTGCCTGGATTCGAAGAAGACTGATTCAGAGGCTATTCAGTTGTATCAGGAGCTGAGCCAATTGTGGGAGCGAGCTGGCATGCACGCTAGGAAGTGGATTTCAAACTCAAGAGCACTGCTTGCGTGTGTAGCACCAGAGGATAGAGTCGCGGAGGTGAGCCTGGATGGTCAGCCGTTGCCAGTTTCGAAGACGCTTGGAGTAGTCTGGAAAAGTGAGGACGATGAATTCACCTTTGTTGCTGATAGCGAGCTGAGACCAGTCAAGTCAAAGAGGATCTGCTAAAGAGATTGGCTTCAGTGTACGATCCTCTCGGACTGATAGCACCTTTCACTGCACAGGCAAAGATACTACTGCAGGAGCTCTGGTGCAGCGGCCTTGATTGGGATGAAGCGCCGGACGAGGCTCTGCAAAGGAGGATTCAAGCATGGTGTGCTGACCTGACGAAGCTGAACTGCTTTCGAGTTTATCGCTGTCTGCAGTTCTCTTGCGTACCTACGAAGTCTCAGCTTCACTGCTTTGTCGATGCTTCGGAGAAGGCCTACAGAGCAGTGTGTTATCTACGATGCAAGTACACCGACGCCTCGATATCCGTTCGGCTCATCGCTGCTAAGTCTCGAGTTGCACCCATAGCAACTATGATCATTCCGAGGCTGGAGCTGATGGCAGCGGTCATTGGGCTGAATCTAGCGGTCAAGATTGCCAAGGCACTAGAGATGAACATCAAGGATGCGGTATTCTGGTCGGACAGCATGAACGTTCTGTTTTGGATTCGTGGAAGAGGACGCTTCTTTAAACCGTTCGTTGCGAATCGCATCGGAGAAATCCAGCAGACAACTGATCCGAACCAGTGGAGACACGTGCCAACGGCGTGCAATCCTGCTGATCTGCTGTCAAGAGGCGCAACGATAACTCAGCTGGCCGAGGATCAGAAATGGAAAAACGGTCCAGAGTTTTTACATCACGACGACTACAAGTGGCCAAGTACCAGGTTGGAGCGACCAGCAGACCTGGAGACGAAAGGTTCGGCGAAAGATTCAGTCCCGTCCGAAGCGGTCATGTGTGCAACAATGGTCACCAGCGAGCAAAGAAAGCATCAAGTAGAGCGGCTCGATCCGAGCAGGTTCTCCAGCTGGATGAAATTCCTGAGGGTAAATGCCTGGATTAGCAGATTTGCCAACAATTGTCGCTTCGAACCACAGTACCGAACTCGAGGAGAGCTGCAGGCGTCGGAGCTGGAAGACACGGAGTTAAGAATCATCAAGGATGTGCAGCAAGATGCATTCAGCACGGAGCTTTCCGCCTTGAGGAAGAACAAGAGCGTTTCTGAGAGCAGCAAGCTGGCTAGAATGCATCCCAGACTCGATCCTAGCGGCGTTCTTCGCTCAGAGAGCCGTCTACAGTTGGCCGAAGCATTGCCGGTTAGTATCAGATCACCAATCATCTTGCCAAAGTGCCATCACGTGACAGAATTGATAATCAAGCACCATCACGAAAAAGCGTATCACGCGGGCACCAATCAAGTACTTGCTGCAGTCACTGCTCGATTTTGGATCCCAGCTGCCCGAGAGGCCATCTGAGCTTGGGAAGTCAAGTGTGCTGAGTGCAGGAGAAGAAAGGCACAGCCAGCTTCGCAGTTGATGGCACCACTGCCTCCCAGTCGGCTAGAACCGTTGAGAGCATTTACGAAAGTATCAATAGATTTCGGAGGTCCATTCCTGACGAAACAGGGTCGGGGGCGGTACCTTGCGCTCTTCACTTGTATGGCAACGCGTGCAGTTCATTTAGAAATGGCGTACGGCCTTGATGCAAGCAGCTTTCTAAACGCGTTGTTTCGCATGATCAGTCGCCGAGGTCAAGTTCTGAAAATCTTCTCAGACAATGGAACTAATTTTGTTGGTGCGGATAGAGAACTAAAGGAGCTGTGCAAGTCGATGGACAAGAACGCATTGCAGTCACGCACATCTCACGGACCGATCAAGTGGCACTTTAATCCGCCTGCGGCTCCGCACTTCGGCGGCGTGCATGAGTCAATGATAAAATCAGCAAAGAGAGCGATAAACGCGATCCTGAGATCGGCAGAAGTCAGCGATGAGCAGCTTGTAACAGCATTTGCCGGAGCAGAGTCGCTGCTGAACTCACGGCCTTTGACCTACCAGTCGTCCCATCCTGGTGACGATCCGGTCCTGACGCCAGCACACTTCCTGTACGGGCACGTTGGCGGACAGCTGGCACCGGAGATCTCGGCTGACGAGGTGTTCAACCCAACCAAGCGGTGGCGATACGTGCAGCAGCTGGTGCAGTCGTTTTGGCGACGATGGCTCCGAGAGTGGCTGCCCGGCCTCGGTGCGAGAACCAAATGGCGGCGAGAGCAGCCCGACCTCAAGCCCGGGGACGTCGTGCTGTATGTCTGTCCGGACAGCCCTCGGGGTCACTGGCCTCTGGCTCGAGTCCTGGAGGTGCAGACTGCATCCTGCGTGCATCCGTTTCGCTTGTCAGCAGATAAGCCGCGTCTTTGCCGTCTGGTGCTGAGTCAGCCTGAGCAGTTCAATGCAGGTCAGGAGAAGGTTGTCCACGTTAGGTTGCAGAGAAGGAATCCCTCTGGGGTTCAGTTTCTAGGAATAGCGGAGTCTGAGAGGAAAGTGAGTAACGAGCAGATGGTGGCCAGATCGGTACAGATGCCTGATCGGGACGGTCGCTTGGCTGTTAGGGTGTTGAACACGTCAGGACGCAGTCTGTCATTAAGGAAGGGAAGCCGAATTGGTTGGTTTTCTCCAGTGGCGGCCCAGCAGCCAGCTGGGTGGCAGGTGAACTCGGTGGAGAGTGTCCGAGACGATTGGAACCCCCTCAGCGACGTCAAGGAGTGGGGAGGATGTGGCCTGACGGGCGATGAGAAGCACGAGTTTGAGCTCCTTATGGCTCGGAATCGTGATGTCTTTGCCAGGGATAGCTCGGAGTTGGGACAGTCACACTTGATGGCGCATGAGATTGACACCGACAATGCCAAGCCAGTAAGTCAGCCCGCGCGTAGGATTCCACCGCACTGGAAGGAGGAGATTGATAAGCAGGTTGATGAGTTGTTGCAGCAGGATCGCATCTATCCCTGCTACTCTCCGTGGGCGAGCCCGATCGTGCCGGTTAAAAAGGCCGACGGTAGCTTGAGGTTGTGTCTGGACTATCGGCGCCTTAACGAGGTCACAGTGCCAGATCCTTACCCACTGCCGCGGATGGACGAGACGCTTGATGCGCTAGGTGGGAACTGTGTTTTCTCGACGATGGACTTGGCCTCCGGCTATCATCAGTGCCCGATTGAGCCGAAGGACCAGTTGAAAACGGCGTTCGTGGTGCCCAACAGGGGTCAGTTCGCTTGGAAGTGCATGAGTTTTGGCTTGCGCAATGCTCCCGCCACGTTCGCCAGGCTAATGTCTATGGCCCTGTCTGAGGTTAACTGGAAGGAGTGCCTGGTGTACTTTGACGATATAGTCGTGTTCGCCAAGTCGGTGGGTCAGCATCTCGAGCGATTGGAACACGTTTTCCGGTGCCTGCGGGATGCCAATGTCAAGATGAAGCCCGCCAAGTGTGTGTTCCTCGCAGAGCGGGTAAAGTTTCTGGGCCATATCGTTCCTCGGGAGGGGATCGCGACGGACCCGAGCAAGTGCGAGGAGATCCAGAATTGGCCGAGACCTTGTAGTGCCAAGAAGGTGCAGGCATTCCTGGGTACGTGCGCCTACTATCAGTCATTTATCCCGCAGTTTTCGGAGATTGCTGCGCCGCTGTATAGGTTAACCGCAGACGGAGTGAAGTTTGAGTGGGGTACTGAGGAGGAGAGCTCGTTCCGCAGGCTGAAGGACGCTTTGTGCTCACCGAATGTGATGACATTCCCGGATTTTTCGCCTGGTGCCGGGGAGTTCATCCTCGACACGGACGCCAGTTCGCGCGTCGGGCTGGGAGCCGTCCTGTCACAGCGTCAGGCAGATGGCCGTGAGAAGGTGATCGCTTACGGGTCTAGGATGATTCATGCGGCGGAGAAAAATTATTGCACCACCAGGTTAGAGCTGCTTGCCGTCGTGCACTTCGTCAAAAAATATAGGTACTATTTGTTAGGTAGAAAGTTCACTGTTCGTTCAGACCACAAAGCTTTGCAGTGGCTAGCCAGTCTGAAGGACGTAGAGGGTCAGTGCGCACGGTGGCTTGAGTCGCTCCAGAACTTCGACTTTAAGATCATTCACAGGCCAGGCAAGGAGCACGGCAACGCTGATTCGCTGTCTCGCAAGTACCGAAAACACGCTGGCCATGAGAGCTGCCCCAGCTGCCAGTTCAGCGAGAATGTGCCAGTAGTGAACGCGGTGTTTGGCAGTGAGCTGTCCCTGAAGGAAGTCCAGCAGGCGCAAGTGGCCGAGAAGAAGCTTGTAGCTGTCCGCTCCTATGCCCTGGACCCGGGTTCGAGTCCCAATGCGCCTAGAGTGATGTCGTGGGAGGAGCGTGCGTGTGCTGTGGGCACAACGGCAGCTGATAAGAGTAGAGTCTGATCTGTTGTATTTTCAGAGTCCCGGGCGTGGGTGCCCGAAAAAGATCTTGCTGCCGCCAGCTTTGCTGCCAAAAGTGCTCAGTGAGCTTCATGATGGGGTTGCAGGAGGGCACCTTGGGGTTGGGAAGACACAAGAGAAGGTGAAGGCGAGATACTGGTGGCCAGGACTGAATCGTTCCGTGGAAGAGTATTGCCGGAGCTGTGTCCACTGCGCGAAGGCGAAGCCTGGGCGCGGCAACCGGGCGCCTCTGCAGCCAATCTGCTCAGAAGGAGCTTTCTAGAGAATCATGAGTGACATTGTCGGGCCGCTGCCCAAGTCCAGAGGTGGCAATCGATTCGTGCTGACAATCCAGGATTCTTTTACTAAGTGGCCGGTGGCTGTGCCCTTGTCCAATCAGCGAGCCCCGACGGTGGCGCGAGCGATTTTTGATCACTGGATTACGCACTTTGGTTGTCCTGAATTCCTAGTCACCGATAAGGGCACCAATTTTGAGTCGGCTTTGATGAAGCAGTTGTGTCAGCTGCTTGCAGTCAAGAAATGCAGAACGTCTTCCTATCACCCGATGGCTGATGGTCAGGCCGAGAGTTTCAATAAGACATTGAAGTCGATGATAAAGTGCCGGATGAGTGAGTCGGTTGGCGAGGGAGACTGGGAGGATCTGATCCACCCGTCTCTCATGGCGTACCGTAGCAGTGTCCACAGGGGCACGGGGTACACCCCGTACTACATGCTGTACGCCAGGGAGATGCGGCTTCCAGTGGACATCGGAACCTTGCCTGAGTCCATTCCTGCCAGTGCTCCGGCGTATGTTCAATCATTAGGTAATAGTCTGGCTGAGGCTCATTCGCAGGTGCGGACCAACCTGCAGCAGTACCAGAGGAAACAGAAAGTGCTGTACGACTCGAGGGTGCGGGGTCCGACCATAGAAGTTGGGGATGCCGTCCTAGAATACTCACCTGCACTGCAGGCCGGGGAGGCAGCCAAGTTCCATTGCAATTGGAAGGGGCCGGCAAGGGTAATAGAGAAGATATCCGATTTAAATTACCGGATAAAGCACGCCAATAAGGGAAAGAGCAAAATAGTGCATTATAATAATTTGCGAAAAGTTCCCGAGCGGCCTGAGCAGTTCAGGTTGATGAATAGGCATACGGCAGGGCAGCGCCGGTCGGCGCATCCGCCTGAACCGGCAGGGTGCAGACAGGAGCCCGCGGGGCCGGAGACTACAGAGCCGGAACTTGAGGAGGAGGAAGAGTTTTACTCGTATGTTGTGCCACCAGTTGCCGTTGGGCCTCGGCATGGGGTAGTAGGGCCGGGAACGCCAGTTGCGCCATGCGCGCCGGTGGCTCCAGCGGCGCCAGCTGTGTCTCCGCGCAGACTGCGCGAGCGTCGGGGTGTGCCCCCAGCGTATTACGGGAATCCGGTGCTGTATCGTTAATTCGCAATGGGCTCGCAAGGTGGTTGTCCAAAATTGATTTTTAATATGCTGTCCATGGTAGAAAGCCGGAAATAAAGTAAATTAAAAAAACACAAAGACAAAAGCACAAAAAATAATAAAATGGGATACATGAAAAGCACATAAAAACATTAAATGTATTAAAATTACAAAATATACTAGGCAAGAAGCGTTCTCAATCGTATTGAAAAATTAACATGCTATGAGATGGATCAGGCAAGGGTCACGGTTGCTAGTCCGCAAGACATAGGTAGTGATTGGGTTTAAATGTCATCATTGCAAGAGGACTATGTCGTCGCCAGGAACACCGACTGATTTGTATGGCGTATTAGGCGTGGGTCGGACTGCTAACTCTGCGGAAATTGAGGCAGCGTGTAGTCGTCTGTACTCAAAGCGGCCCCGCGTCTGTCCTGCCGAGGTAGAATCTCCGGAGTCTCAGCGGGACGTGATGGCGATGTGCGTTTTATCTGACCCAGTATTTCGGGAAGTGTACGATCGGGGTGGAGAGGCAGCGTGTCAAGGGTTGTTAAAGTACGCGTACTTTTTCAATCCTCCCCCTGACGTTGAGTTGCCCGAGCAGGTCAGGTTAGCTTTGGCTAGTCTTAAGGGAAGCGCCGCAGGGGAAGCTCCAGTTCGCGCGGAGATCCCAGCCGAGTTATTGACTCCGGCTGGGGTTGCCGAGTGTAGGCGGCTGAGAGGTGCGCTGTTGGCGCGGTTGAGGGCTGGAGATAGTGATGGAGCTTGCCTAGTGGTTCAGGAGGTGGCGAGGTTTCTTGATGGGGCTGGTGTGGGTGTGCCTGAGCAGTTGTCTAGGTTCTTAGCCGTGTCTGTATCGTTTCTGTGTAATCAGTATGGGCGGAAGAGAGGTTCTGGTGGTGGTTCCAGGAAGTGTCGGAGGGTCCCGCCTTCGGTGCTGCAGGCGGCGTTTGAGTGCGTGTTGTTGGCTGTGCGGGGTTTTGAGCTGTGTGAGTTGGGGGGTCCCTTGTTGGGGAGGCTCCGGGGTCTGTCTCTCTTAGTGGATCCTGGCCTCGCGCGGCGCCCGGAGGAGAGTGACGGGCCGCACCTTTCTCAAACTCAGCTGACGGCCCAGCGCGACTTGGCGACCGAAGAGTTAACGGGTGTCGACTCCGAGCAAGTACGACCGGCCGACACGGTCCAGGAGGTCTGCCCCCGTGACGACCCGAACCAGCGCAAGGTCAGCTCGGCTAAGCGTCTCGTCGATGCAAAGACATACCTAACGAGGCTGGGCCGGTCAATTCAGCCCGAGGACCTTCGTGGCGTGCGTCGATGTCTAGCGGCTGTAAACTCGCCGTACTGTCTGCGTCTAGAATGTCCCGTTGTCCGACCACTGCTGCAAGACCGACGGATCGTGTTCGCCCTGGGCCTGAAGGCCAGTGCTGCACCGCGGTGGCCATCGCTGCGAGACGATGTACGACGATTTCTAGCGGGTAGCTGGCCGCGTGTCGTGGCAGTCGGCGAAGTCGAGCTCAATTGGAACGCTGAGAGGTCGCAGCGCCAGGACCAGTTAACGGCGGCAATGGAGCAGTTCTTGCTTGCCAAGGAGTTCGGCCTGCCGGTTTTGTTCCGAGTTGAAGGCGGCGAACCTGCCTGGGCGGTCGCCCTAGGATTCCTCCGGCAGCCGGAGTTTAAAGCGATGAGCGTCATGCTGGCCGAGGACCTGGATTTGCCGGAGGCCGTCGAGGCCGCGCTGGTGAGCGAGTGCCACGGGGTCTTCTTCGAGGTGTCCGCTCGGTGCCGAGGATCCCCGCGAGCGGTCCAACGGGCTAAGCGTCTCCCGCGGCAGCGCCTGCTAGTGACATCGGTCGCACCGTTTGGTGGAGACCCCAAGGACCCGACAGCCATCAAGTTCGTGCCGGAAGCCCTAGCGGACAGTGAATGTGATCGCGGGTACTGGACTCGACTGTTTGCGACCAATTGTAGTCGATTTTTTTGGCCGATTGTAGAAGTTCGTTCTTAAAGCCCGTTTTCAATTTTTGCGTACGCAATAGTTTGTGTCCCCGTTTTATTTTTTCGTTTTTGTTTTTTTTTGTAATGCCGGCGATATCCACGCGTCGCGTCAAAGTTTTTCAGTTATTTTTCGGCCGTCGTTTTTTGAATTAACATGTCGTGAATTGCTTACGCTGCCGTGATCGCATGGCCCAATAGAAATGGTGATGGGTTTTTTTTCGTCTATGGCCCAAACCCCGTTTTTGCTATTTTGTTCGAATTGGCCTCTCAGTTTTGTCAGACTTGCTTGTCATGCGTTGCTTTTTGTTTTCCAATTTTTTGTTGCTGCTTGACATCCCTTTTCTCCTCTTCTTTTCTTGGAGGGGGAGGATGTTGGGCTGCGCCCTTCCAGTGCGTATGTACTCGTACTTGTGTATCAATTTTGCTTGCCATCCCGCCCCCTCCCCCGTCTCGCGCCCGGGCCAGGGTTTGTGAGAGGCGTAAGTCTCAACCCTGACCTAGCCCTTTGCACCCAGCCCCCGGCCCAACCTCTGTCCAATCTGGGTGCCGACACTACCCCCCCTCCCTCGTTGCCCGCCTCACCCTGGGGCTGCTCGTATTGGCTGGCTGGTTGATAAGCCGGCTGGGCCCCAGGGTTTGACTCGCCCTCTCCAGTCTGCCCCACCCCTCCCCCCTTTTTGTGTATTATTTAAATGCTAGCCCTGAGCGGGCTGCGCTCCACGTTTTTCTCTATTGGTGTCCGCTCGTTGTTCATCTGCACTTTGCTCGTTCGTCTGCATTCTGCTAGTTCGTTCGCTTAACTGTTGTGATCGCTTGCGATTTGTTCGATCAAACTATCTGCTCTCGGCCAATAAATACTTCGTTAAATTCCAAGTATCTGACTGGAGAGGTGAGCTCGAGCTTTCGTTCTTCTGGGTTGCCGCATGGGGCCGGGATCTGCAGGGACCTGGGAACGGTGAACTCTCGCCGATCCCAAGGGTGTTCGGTCAGGCGAACTCTCGCCGAACCGAGCGAGACAGGGTAGGAATAGCCGGGGTGAGGGCTGGGACCGGGGTGTCTCAGGCGGGGAGGGCCCGAACCTTGACCCGTCCAGCGGCCATTAGGCCGAGACCCAAAGACTCGGCTAACAATGTCCAGCCGGTGTTCAGCCCGCTGTCCAGGCAGCAGCTGAGCGCTAATCTCCGGCCAATTCGGATTGCATGTTGCCGTGACAAACAGGTCCGGCTTACCAAACTTGTGTACATAGGTCATAGCGTCCTGAAGCCTCTCCATCAGGTACCTTTGCCCGCCAACAAAGCTCGAAGACAGAAGCACATGCGCGGGCTTGCCTATGTCACTCGGATCTCTGTCGGTAGACCTGCCATCAGCTGCAAACAGAGCGTCCCGCAGACCGCTGTATGTCTCGCTGCGCAGGTCCTGCTGATGGGTCCAAAAATACAGCAACCTCTCTGCCTCAATCTTGGCACACATGTCCACCAGGTACTGTTGAAATAATCTTCGGCCATAGTGCAGCAAACTGAACTGGCCCGCTCGCACCATGATTTCGCTTGCATAGTACTTCATGGGCGTCAATTTCTTGCCATTACTCATCCGCAACTCCGGGTGCCAGCCATCTTCGCCATTCGGGAACAGCAGCACATACTCCAGCGGGTCATATGAGCGGTGTGTCTCGCTGATTCGCTGGGAACTGCCACCACGCAGCTGAATCACGACGTCCCGACTGGCCGGTGCGTCCTCATTGTCCTCAACGATCAGGATACCGACCTCGTTTGCCGTAGGCAAGTTGTAGCGCATGATTTTAACGGAGTTCATGGGATACAAATTCTGTAGAAACTGAATCACTTATTACGCTTATTTTACTTTTGCTTTCGTTTACATTTTTAAGTTTCGTTATAACTGTTATGTTCTTGGCATTAAGCCACAGTAATCGGTGCTAGGCCGAGAATGAGTTAATATATTTGGTCGCTTGTTTGGGGTCGACATATAAACGGGGGCAGATGGTTTCGCACATAGACGAATAATTCGCATACGCACACAACATCTCCCCTTTTAAGCAAAACAGTTTTACAGTTCTTTCTTCCTCATCTCCCCTTTTAAGCGTTAACTGGTTCACCCAACTTCCTGTAATGCAACTTGGGTGCCGGGACTCCCTTGTTCGACCGTTGACTTCGCCTTGGCTGTGCGGTCTTTGGCTTGTCCGGGGCGTCTTGTGCTTCACCTTGCTTCCGAGATGCACCTGTAGTAGAGAGCTGTTACTGTGGTAGACATCGGCGGATGTACACGCGATTGCGACGGAAAATTCGGCCGCTTACTAACTTGACCATGTAGTCCTGGTGCCGACCAACTTCTACTACGACGCCCTTCTTGTCCCAAAGCTTTGTGACAGGGTTTTGAAGAACAACGTGACTGCCGACTCGGAGAGGTTCCAGTTGTCGCTTCGAGGCATTGTAGTGTTGATGAACTTTAGCGTGAATTTCTGCAGCTTTTTCCTCCATTTTCCAGACCTTGTCCTTCCATTCCTTTGCAAAACTTTTCCTATGCGCGGGCAGCGTGTCTCTGACTGTGTGTCCATAGACCATTACAGATGGAATTCTGCCATCGTACATGGGCATGTTTCGCAGCTGCAGCAAACCCTGAGCCATCTTGTCTTTGTCCAAGTCATTCAAGCGACTGTCCCATGCTCCTCGAACGATCTTCTTTATACTTTTCACGGCAGCTTCTGCTCTTCCATTGCTTTGATGGTAATACGGAGATGACGATGAGTATCTGATGTTCACACCCCAGCGACGTAAAAAATTAACGAACGGCTGTGCTTTAAATTGTGGCCCACAGTCAGCACAGAATTTCTCCGGTACAGCTGTTTGGCAAAAGAATTCGCGGCAAGCGTTTATCAGCTTGTACGTGGGTGCTCGATCACCGAAATGACAGAACGCTGACCAGCCTGAGTATGCATCCACGAGCACAAGGAACTTCTTGCCGGCATGCTCGCAAAAATCTGCATGTATGTGTTGAAAACATCGATCCGGTTGGTCCTGGGTTGTCATCGGCTCCCTGATCTGCGATGGTAGATGTTCCCGACAGGAATGACACTGCTTGACTGTATTTTCAATGTCCCGATCGATGTCAGGCCAGTAGACGACCATCCTTGCTCTCTGCTTTGTCTTGTACAGACCTTGGTGACTTGCGTGTAAGTCCGTCAAAATCTGCTTCCTCATTGCATGTGGTATGACGCAACAACATCCGCATAGAATGATGCCGTCGTCGACTGAGAGCTTGTCTCTTACATGCCATGGAGACTTCTGCGCTCTCGAGCCTGTGTGAAAAATGGTTGAAAGCTTGGAAGACGAAATAGCAAATTTGAGGCATGGTATTAAAGTTGTGTTGAAAACAGTCTACAATTATTAATTTGGCCAATCTTCTGATCAGGGCCCCTATTCATACCGAGAATAAGTGACTAACTTGAGTTAGACAACAGTTTTCTGACTAAATTGCCATTCGTAACAAGACATTCAAAGTCAGCTAACATAAGTTAGTATCTAAGTCTCGGTTATGAATAAGGGCCCCGAACAAGTTACATCGGCAGGCACCCAAATAATAGCAATAGATGAAATAACAAATTTCAGGCATAAAAAATTCGAGGCATGGCATTAAAGTTGGGTTGAAAAAAGTCTGCAATTATTCATTTGGCCAATATCTTGGCACCGAACAAGTTGAATCGGCAGGCAGCCCAATAATAGAACTCTGTGGCTCTAATGTTCCAGTTCTTGAGCTCCAGACGGAGTGAATTAAAGTAGAGAAGTTTTCCACCCTTTACCCCCAGCCTGCTTTCATCAGTCTGTCTAAAGAGGTACATGCAATGGGTTTACACAGCTCAAGGAGGCTATGGCAGTCATTGGGCTGGGGGGCGGGGCTAATCTAGCGTGAGAGCTGGCCAGGGTGGTTTCTTATGAAAGTATTCTCCATGCTTTATGCTGAAAATGTACACCAATTTTCGCCTAATCGATGCACATATTCAGCATTGAGCATAGAGAATACTTTCATAAGAACCCCCCAGCACACTTCGACCTACTATTGCACGGTGATAAGGGACTTCCTCCGACCCCAAGGCCCCGGCCGGTTAGGTGTGAAAGCTGAGTCACAGGCCCGCCAGCCCCCGTGCCAGGGCTAGCCTCAGCCAATCAGCGAAAGCCAGGATCGGTCTACCTGTCTACACTACTCGCTTTGGGCCAATCAGCCAACGGCTTTGCTTAGCTGAGGGGTTGGACAACACAGGTCATGAGAACAGCCCGGCACTCCGGGGTGTCAATGCTTGGGACACGAAATAACAAATTTGAAAATTATTATTTTAGTAGCCAAATCTTTTTTATTATGAGCATTTAGATAATGAAAACAAACAAAGCAGCAACTTTAGTAAGGTACAAAGCTGGTCGACCGTACGCACGCACGCACGCACGAGTAGAGTTTTATATATAGGGGATAAGTAGATGAGCATATAAAAAGTAATAAATGCATATAATAAGGCTTTCTAATATGCTAATATTTATTTAGATGTAACAAACAAATAAACTTACGAGCAGTCCATCATGTCTAGCTCGTACTTCGTCAGTTCGCCGTCTCATGAATCGGCTCCTCAACTCCTCCAGACGGGCTTGTCGGGCAGCCTCTGACTCGCTCGCTCGACGGTCAGCAGCACGTGTTGCACATCCTCCTCCAGACGGGCCTGTCGGACAGCCTCTGACTCGCTCGCTCGACGGTCAGCAGCACGTGTTGCACATCCTCCTCCAGACGGGCCTGTCAGACAGCCTCTGACTCGCTCGCTCGACGGTCAGCAGCACGTGTTGCACATCCTCCTCCAGACGGGCCTGTCGGACAGCCTCTGACTCGCTCGCTCGACGGTCAGCAGCACGTGTTGCACATCCTCCTCCAGACGGGCCTGTCGGACAGCCTCTGACTCGCTCGCTCGACGGTCAGCAGCACGTGTTGCACATCCTCCTCCAGACGGGCCTGTCGGACAGCCTCTGACTCGCTCGCTCGACGGTCAGCAGCACGTGTTGCACATCCTCCTCCAGACGGGCCTGTCGGACAGCCTCTGACTCGCTCGCTCGACGGTCAGCAGCACGTGTTGCACATCCTCCTCCAGACGGGCCTGTCGGGCAGCCTCTGACTCGCTCGCTCGACGGTCAGCAGCACGTGTTGCACATCCTCCTCCAGACGGGCCTGTCGGACAGCCTCTGACTCGCTCGCTCGACGGTCAGCAGCACGTGCTGCACATCCTCCTCCAGACGGGCCTGTCGGACAGCCTCTGACTCGCTCGCTCGACGGTCAGCAGCACGTGCTGCACATCCTCCTCCAGACGGGCCTGTCGGACAGCCTCTGACTCGCTCGCTCGACGGTCAGCAGCACGTGTTGCACATCCTCCTCCAGACGGGCCTGTCGGGCAGCCTCTGACTCGCTCGCTCGACGGTCAGTAGCGCGCCTCTTCTCCTCCTCGAGACGGGCTTCTCGGGCAGCATCAGATTCGGCCTCCCGGTTTCTACGCATTGATTCCCGTTGGGCTTCCATGCGCTCCACCTGTTGCTGCTGGCTCTCATTTCTGCGACGCTGTTTCGCTTCGCGACTCGTCTGTGCTGCGCTCTTCCGCTTTGCCATTGAATTAAGAGTAGAATTGAAATTGAAAAATGAATTGAAAAAATGAAAAAACTTGATGAAAAAAGTGGAATAGTCGCAAAGCCGCAAATGTGTGAATTGGTTAAAGTGAGAGGGGTTGGCAGTGTTTGTTATAAGAGGGGCTATTATATAACCCGAGGCAAAACCATGTACAGTGAGCAGTGTACACATTGGCGTGCACACGCATTATGTAGAGTAGGTCAATAGGCTCTACTGGAGAAAATTTGTCTCTCCACCAAGCTTCGCTCAGGGGCAAAAGGCTCATTTACACAACCATCAAATGAGCAATCAACTCACATGACTGACGAAGCAAAAAATTCTCTCGTAAACTGACAAACAAACAAAGAAGAAGATTGAACAGAACAGAACAGAACAGAACCCCACTTCGGATAGTGAAATCTAACTTCGGATAGTAAAAACCAACTTCGAATATGTAATGCCACTCTGGCCAGTACTAGCTTGTACATTGTATTAGCACGTACATGTCGCTACTCAACTTATGTACGTAAGGCACGCGGCTCAATTGTGCACGTTGCAATCAGATCGCTTCCAAATATAAATATCGTCTCACCCTACTTGGAGGGTTAAGGCTTTTTCTCGCACGCCACAAACACCGCCTGACTCCTGAGTCATTACATTGGCGTCGCAAGGCTGAACCATGGCCTTCCTACAACTGCCGGCCCCAGGTAACTTTAGCATTAGAGACGACCCCCACTCCACAAGCAAGCGCTGGCAGGAGTGGTCATCCAACCTTCTACGCTACCTGGCGGCCACGGGCATCACAAACGAGACACAGAAACGCCAGATCCTCCTATACACGGCAGGCAAAGAAGTAAGCGACCTGTATAGCGAAATCATAACAACAGAGACCGACAAAACAGAAGGCGAACCTACAGTCGAACCCACGGTCGACCAGCTGATCGCTCTGTTCACCAAGCATTTCCAAGGTCGCGACAACATTGTGTTCCTCCGCTACCAATTCCGCCAGTGCGTGCAGGACGAAGGCGAGTCGATAGACGCCTGGCACAGCAGACTCTGGAGCGCCTCGGAAGCCTGCCAGTTCGAGAGCCTACGTTATTCGCTCGTCAGGGACCAAATTGTGGCCAGCTGCCGCAGCGAGTCGCTGAGGAAGCGGCTGCTGAACATCCCCAACATCAACCTGGCGGACACCCTCCAACTGGCCAGGACGCACGAGGCAGCAGAAAAGCAGGCGGCCATCATGTCCAGGACAGCGGCAGCCTCTGAGGAAGTGGCGCAGGTGCGCCGCCAGCGCTACCCGCCGCCGGAACTGTCGCGCCAGCCGCAGCCATCCGCGAAGTGCATCCGATGCGGCGAGTCGGGCCACAGGAGCTGCAACAGGGCGCAAGGCAAGCGATGCACCAACTGCGGCAAGTTCAACCACCTGGCCAAGGCCTGCCTCAGCCGCTCGAAGATCAACGCGCTACAGCCCGAGCAAGACCAGCTTGCAGACCAGCCAGTCAACGAGGTGTTCTGCACGCTCAGCGGCAAGGACAATAGCGCCAAATTCCCCATCAGCATCAACGGTCAGCAGGTCTGCACACTGATCGACAGCGGAGCAAGCTGCAACGTACTGGACATGGCGACGTTCCGCAGAATTTGCCGCCGCGGCACGCCACTTGCGCCGTCCAGCACCAGAGTCTTCGCGCTCGGCGCCAGCGAGCCGCTGGAGGCAGCCGGTCAAACGACGCTCACCGTCAGGGCGAACCACCGCGAGCTGCAGGCGAACTTCATTGTCATCCGGAGCAGCTGCACCCCAATCCTCGGCAGAGCGTCCAGCACGAAGCTCGGTATGCTGAGAGTCGGCCCAGAGGCCTGCACGAACTCGGCGGTGGTGGCCAGCCTGGCCAAACCAGCGAGATGCGAGGATCAGCACCTGCCCAAGCAGCTACAGCTTGAGAGCATTCTGGCCGACTTCAGCGACCGCTTTCAGGGCATTGGATGCGTGAAGGGCGTCACCATCACTATCAAGCTGAGATCAGATGCCAGCCCAGTTTGCCAACCGCCATCCCGAGTGCCAGTGCACCTCAGGGCGGCCGTCATCGAAGAGCTGGAAGAGCAGCTTGCCCTGGGAATCATCGAGCGGGTGCATGGGCCAACAGCCTGGTGCTCCAGGATGGTCGCGGTCCCGAAGGCCGAGCAGGGAGAGGTGCGCATCACCCAGGACCTCCGCGAGGTGAACAAGTACGTCATCCCGGAGAAGCAGCCGATCCCCACATTCGAAGAGGTAACTGACGAAATGGCCGGATCGACGTATTTCTCGGAGCTGGATGTCGCCAAAGCGTTCCACCAAATTGAAGTCGCCGAGGAGTCCAGGGATCTGCTGACGTTCTCCACGCCATCGGGCTCCTACGGCTGCGCCGGCTCTGCATGGGCTACACATCCGCCTCCGAGATCCTCCAGCGGGTGATGTCCTCCGTCCTCAGCGGCCTGCCCGGCGTCCGCTGGGTGCACGACGACATCCTGGTGTATGCGAAGAACATTGAGGAGCACAACCAGCGCCTGCGAGACTGCCTGGCTCGGCTGAAGGCCAGCAACATCACGCTGAACCCCAAAAAGTGCCGCTTCGCTCAGCGAGAGGTCGATTTCCTCGCCATGCGGCTGTCGGCAGTCGGCATTCACCCCAGCACCGAGAAAGTGGCGGCCATCAACAGTTTCAAGCGGCCGACCAACGCGACCGAGGTCCGCTCGTTCCTCGGCCTCGTCACCTTCGTCGCGCGCTTCATCAGCAACCTGTCCGACAGGGCTCGGCCACTCCGAGAGCTGACCCGACAGGCCGCCGAGTGGACATGGGGTGAGCAACAGGAGGCCGCGTTCAAGGACATTAAGCAAACGATCGCCAGCAGCGAGGCGCTGGCATTCTTCAACATCAAGCTTCCGACCCAGCTAATCGTGGACGCCAGCCCCACAGGCGTCGGCGCCATCCTCGCCCAAGTTCAACCTGACGGATCGACGCGGCCGGTGGCGTACGCGAGCCGCAGCCTGAGCCCAACCGAGCAGCGCTACTCCCAGACGGAGCGGGAGGCGCTCGCGGTGAAGTACGGTGGCCTGAAGTTTCATCACTACCTCAGCGGCGGCGGCAACTTCAAGGTGATCACCGACCACAAGCCGCTGGTATCCCTGTTCAGCCCGGGGTCGCGGCCGCCGCCCCGCATTGAGCGCATGGCGCTGCGACTGCAAGACCTGGTCTTCCAAGTGGTTTATCAACCCGGAGCCGGCAATCCGTCCGACGTCCTGAGCCGCCAGCCGCTGCCAATGCCGCCGAACAACGTCGGTGAGCAGGCGGATGCGATCTACGTGGCCACGGCAGTGCGGGCGGCCACCCCGGTGTCCATCAGCCTGACCATCATCAAGGCCGCCTCCGACCAAGATTCCACCGTCCAAGCAGCTCTGCACGCCATCCGCGGGAACCAGTGGGACAAGAGCGACACGAGCCTACAGGGACTGCACGGCGTGGCCCACGAGTTGTCCGAGCTGGACGGCCTGCTGCTGTGCCGCAGCCAACTGTACATGCCGACGGCTCTGCGGTACCGGTGCCTGCAGCTGGCCCACCAGGGCCACCAGGGCGTCAGAAAAACGCTGGACCGCCTACAACCGAAGGTTTGGTGGCCCGGCATGCGAGCATCCGTAGAAGCGCACGTGGCAGCCTGCATCAGCTGCCAGGCCTGCACCCGCGAGACCGCGCCGAAATCCACGCCACTCAAGCCGACCGAACTACCGGAGGGCCCCTGGCTCGAGCTGGGGCTGGACTTCCTCGGACCAGTAAGCGGCAAGTCGCTGCTCGTCTGCACGGACCACTTCTCCAGGTTCCCGCTCGTGGAGGTCATGCCCAGCACCACCGCCTCCGCCGTCACCAAGGTGCTGCGCCGGTGGTTCAGCATCTTCGGGCAGCCGACGAAGGTAACTACAGACAACGGCCCGCCCTTCGCATCCGCCGAGTTCAGCAGCTTCCTGGCGGACCAGGGCGCCCGGCACCATCGAACCACGCCTCTCTACCCTCAGGCCAACGGCGCAACGGAGCGGTGCAACCAGGGGCTGAACAAGGCTATTCGCGCGGCGGTCCTCGAAGGTCGGGACTGGACGCTGGCCTTGGACGAATACCTGGCAGCGTACAGGCGCACTCCACACTGCGCCACAGGCGTCGCACCGGCTAGTCTGCTATTTGGCAGGCAAATCAACGACGTGATCCCGAGCCTCCAACACTCGCAGCCCATCGACGCGACAAGAGCGGCCATCGCCGACCGCGACCGCCAGGCCAAAGAGGAGATGAAGCGGCTCGCCGACCAACGCTCCAGGGCAGCAGACCACGCCATCCGTCCGGGTGACCGCGTCTTGAGGCGTCTGCAATCCCGGCAGAAAACCGACGCCTTCTACGAGCCAGTGCCATGGACCGTGGCCGAGGTCCAGGGCGACTCCCTGCTCATGCAGCGCGACGAGGTCGTCTGCCGCAGGCACGCTACGCAGGTCAAGCGGCTGTCCGAGCAGCCTAAGCAGTCCGAAGGGCAGCCGCTCCAGCCGCCTGGCCCCCCTGAGCCCACGGAGCCGATCGCTGCCCGGCCGCATCCCCGGCAAGCAAAGGACCCGGAGAGGAACTACAAAGAGCCCGACCTGCGCAGAAGCTGATTGACTTGATTGATTGACTGTCTCTCAAATGGACTGCACATGCATGAACTGTTAGTCACTTTTTATGGTTCCCTTTGTGTTCTCACCGTTACTTTTAATCCACTCGAGGAGGAATGTAATGCCACTCTGGCCAGTACTAGCTTGTACATTGTATTAGCACGTACATGTCGCTACTCAACTTATGTACGTAAGGCACGCGGCTCAATTGTGCACGTTGCAATCAGATCGCTTCCAAATATAAATATCGTCTCACCCTACTTGGAGGGTTAAGGCTTTTTCTCGCACGCCACAAACACCGCCTGACTCCTGAGTCATTACAGAATGGTGAAAACCAACTTCGAATAGTTTATAAGTTTCACAGACAGTCATATGTACTGAATAGTAGTTCGGATGAAAAGCAGCTTGTTAAAGTTCTGACTGAATAATAATTTGTGGCACCTTGACCGAGGTAAATAATTGGTCAAGAACTCCTGCCACACCCAGTTCCAACTTTATCAAGAAAGAACAGACAAACGCGAAACTTCTCCTTGATGCTGCGCTTCCAACTTCGATTTGCCAGAATAGTGCAGTGCAAGAAACAGCTTGCTTGAAAGTTCTTGCCGAGAAATGTCAGTCAGAGAAATATACGAAATATTTTGCGTGTACAAATTTGAGCCCCCAACCCAGAGGCCACGCAATTGATAATTGCATTTGAGCTCAACTCTCTCTCCCTGCCCCAGCAGTGTACACAGCTGTCCATTTTCAATTGCCCCCGGCCAACAATGTACAGAAGCAACTTCAAATAGTCAAAACCAACTTCGAATGCTCCAAAACGCACTTCGAATTGTGAAAACCAATTTTCAATAGTGAAAACCAACTTCGAATGGTGAAAACCAACTTCGAATAGTTTATAAGTTTCACAGACAGTCATATGTACTGAATAGTAGTTCGGATGAAAAGCAGCTTGTTAAAGTTCTGACTGAATAATAATTCGTGGCACCTTGACCAAATTAAATCATTGGTCAAGAACTCCTGCCGTACCCAGTTCCCACTTTATCAAGAGAATAAAGTGTTGGCCCCCGGCCAACAATGTACACAGTTACATTGTTCAAGCTAATCTTCTTTTTAGTGCTGTGCTTCTGATTTTCAGATTTGAAGCAATAAAATTATATCCCCATGTTTAGCATTTCAAGCTCTTTTAGGCAATATAATTATCTCACTCCAATCCAAAAACCTCGAAGCACAATAAACGAATGAAAATCACAGCTACACTTGAAGGCCTGCAAAATAAGTCATTGAATTTCTCTCCCCGGCCATTGCCGAAGCTAAATTTTGACGCCGCCCCGCAGCCAGGGGTACACACGCCTTTGCACATTGCCAAGTGAGCCAACGAACCCACATTCCTTCCTGCACACAAATCAGCCTAGCTAAATGAAATGCACTGGAGAGATAGGCCAGATTGCTGATGCAACCTCAATCAAGTCTGCCAAATTGGCAGTCAGTAAGCCTTTTCTTCAACTGACCACGGAAAAATCCGTGGCAAAAAACTACTTAGTAAAGATAAAGTAGTTTTTTGCTAATTAACAAGCTGTTGAAACCCGAGGATTTTGAACCCGGGAAATTCCAATACCCGGAACTACTTTTGCATGTATTCTGAAATCTAAGGCCATACGCAAACAAAAACTTGTTAATAGTTAGTTAGTAGGATAAAGGTAAACAAAATGGAGTACATTCGCGTACAATTAGGATGTGAGGCAAACATTGATATTGTTGGCTAGGGGTGCTTTTACTTTAAATAGGCAATTAATGTCTGTATGACTCTAAAACATGTATTGGCAAACTCTGGCCTCTGCCTCTGACTCTCCCTACGTCCCTTGGATCCTTTGAAACTTCTATCTTCTCTTCTGTTTCCTCTCTTCTCTCTCGTCCCTCGTCTCTCCTCTCTGAGCTCTCTCTCCTCTCCTCTCTTCTCTTTTTCCTCTCTCGTCTCTTCCCTCATTTCTCTTCTTTTTCATCTCTTATCTCATCTCTTTTCTCTTTCCTCTCCTCGCACTCTTCTCTCTTATTTTCCTTCACCTCTCTTCTCTCGTCTTTATTTGCTCTCTGATCTCTCCTCTCCTCTTCTCTCTTCTCTTTTATCTATTTTCATTTCTCTCTGCTTCCCCCTCTCTCTCTGCTTCCCCCCCCTCTCTCTGCTTCCCCCCTCTCTCTGCTTCCCCCCTCTCTCTCTGCTTCCCCCCTCTCTCTCTGCTTCCCCCCTCTCTCTCTGCTTCCCCCCTCTCTCTCTGCTTCCCCCCTCTCTCTCTGCTTCCCCCTCTCTCTCTGCTTCCCCCCTCTCTCTCTGCTTCCCCTCTCTCTCTCTCTCTCTCTCTCTCTCTGCTTCCCCCCTCTCTCTCTGCTTCCCCTCTCTCTCTCTCTCTCTCTGCTTCCCCCCCCTCTCTCTGCTTCCCCACTCTCTCTCTCTGCTTCCCCCCTCTCTCTCTGCTTCCCCCCTCCATTCTCCTCTTTTCTCTCCTCTCGCCTCACTCACTTCTCTCTCCCTTTGTCTCTCCTCTCGTCTCTGTAATCTCTTCTCTGTAATCTCTCCTCTGTTCTCTCTACTCTCCATCTCTCGTCTGTTCATTTTCGTCTCTGCTCTCAGCTCATCCCCCTCTTTCATCTGTTATATTTACTATCTTATATGTTCTCTCATTCTGTCCTCTCTGTACTCTTTTCTTTCACCTCTTTTGTCTCCTCACCTTCCTTTCTCCTTTCTTCTCTTCTCTTCTCTTCTCTTCCCTCTTCTATATACTCTCTCCCTCTCTTGTCTCGTCTCTTCTCTCTCCACTCTCCTACTTTATCTCTCATCTCTCATTTCTCATCTCTCCTTTCTCCTCTTTACTAACTCCTCTCTGCTCTTCTCTCTGCTCTCCTCTCATCTGCAGCTCTCTGCTCTCTCCTCTCTACTCGCTCCTCTACTCGCTCATCTACTCTCTCTCTACTCGCTCCTCTACTCGCTCTACTCTCTCCTCTCTACTCGCTCCTCTACTCGCTCTACTCTCTCCTCTCTACTCGCTCCTCTACTCGCTCTACTCTCTCCTCTCTACTCGCTCCTCTACTCTCTCCTCTCTACTCGCTCCTCTCTACTCTCTCCTCTCCACTCGCTACTCTACTCTCTACTCTTTCCTCTACTCTCTCCTCTCATCGTCCTCGCTCCCTCATCTCTTCTATTATCTTTTATCTTTTATCTTATTCTCTCTCTCACCTCTCCTCTCTTTTCGAATAGTCTATTCCTTCTTCTCTCCACTCTCAACTGCCCCTCAGCCATAAGCTGGATTCTTTTCTGGCCTTTGAGGTAAAAGTCTGCCCATTCCTGCTTGGAAAGCCAGTTTGTGGGACGTAGTACTCTCATGGCTGTTCTCATGCTTTGATCACGTCATCTTTCTTGCCAATTTGCAAGCCCTGAAAATAATTTGTGTATCTTCAGCTCCACTGCAGTCTGCATCAGTCTAACAACCAAGGAAATACGCATTTCTTAGGACATTTAAAATTTAAAGTACTTTTAAGAGAAACCTAAAATTTCCATGGTGTGCCTAATTTAGTAGGGTTGTATTGCATTGCATCGCATCGCCTTTTCATAAATCTTTCGCTTTTACAAACCATGCTGGATTCCCTCGATTTGCCATCCACTGTTAAACTGCTGCAGAGTTTGCCAATACAGAGGACAGTGGTTAGAATTTCTCACTAAACTGTCATGGCTAAACGTAGCCTCTCCACGCGTGGGGGTACAGAGAAGGCTATTAAAAAGTTATTCCAAAACACTGTACATTTGCTATGTACATTCAGCCCTATCGCCTGACCCTTCGTCTGGGCTGGGGGAATGAGTGAGTGAGTGGCACAAACAACAGAAAAAGCAGACAAACTTCACATGCTTACAGTTTCTTTTTCGGTGGAGTTACAGAGTTGAAACTTTACATTTAGATAGAGAATGAGTCAATGAAAAATTGTGTCAAGTTTGAAGTCAATCGCTTCACGTGGAGCAAAACTATGGCAGCCGAAAGTTAGGCATTTTAAAACCTATTCACACCCTTTGCCCAGATCAAGAAAGAGAGGCAGGCGGGCGGAGGTTGGGGTGGCTGCCTCGCTGAAAAAGCCTAAGACACTCTCCGTAGTAAGTTTAGGGTGGGTGTAAAGTTTTGTGTCATTTGGTTGAGCGGTTTGGGAGTCCATAGCGATCAAAATTGTCCACAGACACACAGACAGAGTTTTGATTTTTATATGTAGAGATTAAACATCCTTCGCATTATCAGAAATTTTAGCAAAATCTGCCACATCACCGCCGGAAAATTTGCAAGCTAACAGTGCAAGTCCTGTGAAGATTGGTCTTGTGGTTCATTCTAAAACGTGAACTTCACAAACAAACAAACGGACAGACATAGTCAACTTTAGTTATATAGAAGAACTTCATTTTTAGTATATACGAGCTAGGATAGAAGATTAGAAGATTAGATTAGAAATTTGTCAAGAATTGCTCTCTCTAGAGCGTTATGGACAAGCATTCATTCATTCAAACATACAAACAAATATTAGAGATTTAGTTTATTTAGATTTAGAAGACTAGCCATTTAGCCCCCCGCTGGGGGGGGCTTAAAAAAGACACCAAGTGGTTTTTATTTTGGCACAAGAGTAATAACCTTACTATAATTATCCAATAACCTTATGTTGTGTTGTGCACTTTTACAGTGCCAGTGCACCTAGCCTCTCAACGGGCTGAGTCACCCCTCAACTGTTTGCCTGCATTATTTTTTGTTATTACCCCCTCCCTTGCGTATGCCGCAGCCAGAGGCTTAAGTCGGTTTGGTTTTTTGGTTTTTGTTCGCTCGCCCCGCGTGGCGATTGGTCGCGGCCAGCCCAGGCGTGTAGTGATTGGCTGAGCCGGCGGCGGGCTTGGTGCTGCCGTCCCCGGGAGGGGGTTTGCTGGGGGGTTGGTGGGGTGGTGGGGTAGAGAGCGCGTGGCCCTCCCCCTCCGCGGGCGTGTGCTATTTAGTATCGCTCGCGGCGGGTTGGAGCGTTGCGCTTCTCGGCTTTCCCCTCTCTTTGAACCCTGCATGTTGTCAGCACTATACAGCCAAAGTTACGATCGGACCCCTTGAAAATAAATATACTGAAAAAGGCCGTCTACCTGCACCGGCTCTGAGCGACAGCCGCCAGCTGAGTAAGTGCGCACTCTGCCTTCCTTCTTTCGGTTGCCTAGGGGGGACAGAGAGTCCGTGTGTCCTGACGCCAACTCAGCTCGATTAGAGGGAGACGTCAGAAGGGTACCAACCGTACGTACCTACGCCTTTACGCCAGCCAGTGCGTCCCGATGCCTCGCTGAAGGCGGCCCGCAACACTGCGTCCCGACGCGTGGGAAGGCTGCGTGGGTGCGTCCTGACGCCCCAGACTGTCAGGGGAAGTGCTCGCCCTAGCGCCCGCGCGCAGGCTAAGCAATGACCCGCTTGTACTCGATACTGTACCCTGTAGGACCACCCTACTGCCGGGCCGGGGGCTGCAGGGATACAACACTTACTATAATTATCCAAAATGTTGATTTCGAATAATCAAAGTTACTATTTCTCATTTTGGCAAAAATAAATTGCCATTAATCAGAACTTTCATCAGCCAAAAAGTTTCTTTCATCAACCCAAAACCCTTTCTCAATCAACAATCCTTGCCTATCCTTTCAATCACAAATTCTTAGTGCATATGTCATTGGCCTGAGCATATTCTGGTCTGTAGCAGGAACTCAATATGCCAATTCCTGCCTGGTCAACTTCTATGACCACGGCAACCACTCGTGCGGCTGGCACGCCGACAACGAGTCCCAGCTGGGATCCAACCCCACCATCCTCTCCTTCTCTTTCGGCGCCCGCCGCACCTTTGAGGTTGCTCCCAAAGGCGCCAACTCCCCCCTGGTCTTCTCGCAGCTCCTCCCCCATGGGAGCGCCCTCGTCATGCGAGGCGCTACCCAGGAGCTGTTTGTCCACAGGGTACCCAAGGATCCTGCCTGCCGATCCCTCCGGGTCAATCTAACCTTCAGGGTCACGGAGCCCCCCGCGCTCCCGCTCTTCCATCCCCACCCCTTCGGGACACCCCCCCCCGAGGTTCCGTCGAAACCGCTGCTAAACGACCTCCCCGTGACGATCCTTCCTCCAAAGTTTTCTGCCTAGCCCAACCCGACCTGCACGAGGCCGTGCAAGAAGTCCTGCCGGCCGAAGTCCGGTCCTCGCCGCTGCCCGACCTATGTGACCCGGACACGGCCACATGGGAACGCGCGGCCAAGGTTCGGGTGACCGTCCTGGCCCTCGGCGCCTCTACCTGGTCAGATGAGAGCAGCCTGGACGACCACCTGTGCCGGGCCAATGCGATGCTGCCCCCCGACCGAGGCCTCATCCTGCTGCTCGTCGGGGCGACTGAGGACCAGCTGGCGGAGACCAAGTCCAAAGTCTCCCTTCCTGTCTACCGGCGCTGGGTAAGTGCGGCCGTTCCCTCTGTCCCTGATATCCCCCGCTCTTGTTCCTCTCATTAGGACTCACTGGCAAAACCTCGCTGCCAGGAGGGCCCTATAGGGCTCACCCAGAATTTGCTCGTTCTCCATCCCACCTTTTCACCTGACCCCCCCTCGACCCTCTCTCTCCTTCAGAAGGGGCTAAATTTCGTCCCCACAAACATCAAAATCTTTCTCCCTAGACTTCACCAAGACACCATCGAGTTCACCCGCCGTCTTGAATGGGCTGACTTCTTCCTGAACAAATCTCATCGCCCTAGCTCGGGCGCCCTCCCACCCCTCTGTGGTCCCTCTGCCAGATCCACCCCGCCCAGCCATTTCCCAAGCCACCCTGGACTTCTGCGAGGAACTCCTTGAGGAGGCCTCTTCCATCCAACCCTCGGACCTACCACCCCAGAATCTCGCCCCCGCGGAACGATCCGCCCTCAAGGCTCACAGGGATGACCCCTCCATCATTATCAGGAACGCCGACAAAGGCGGCGCGGCTCCATCGTATTCTCCCACATCAGGAATTACACCTTTGTAATCCTTTCTCAGCTTGGGGATAGGAATTTCTATTCCCCCATCCCGGGCCCCATCTTTCCCGAGACCAAGGACCGCATCCAGGCCATTCTGGACAATCTCAAACTCCAGGGCTTTCTGTCAGCTAGACAGCAGTCCTTCCTCTCCCCTCCGGATAATCCCCGCCCCAGACACTTCTACACCCTCCCGAAGATCCACAAGGATCCCGCTTCTTGGCTCCTCCCTTCTCGGCTACCCAAGGGGCGCCCCATCGTCAGTGGCTGCTCCTCCGAATCTATTGGGGCTGAGAAGCTCATCGATCACTTCCTCAAACCTTTGGCCCAGGCCCAACCTTCCTTCATTAGGGACTCCATTCACTTCAAGGCGCTCCTCGAAAATCTCCCAGTCTCCCCTTCCACTCTCCTGGCTACCATGGACGTGGCCTCCCTGTACACCATGATTGACACCTCTGATGGCCTCCGCGCCATCAAACACTTCTTTCAAACCAACCCTAACCCTCTCAGACCCGACTCTGACATCCTCCGCCTCCTCCAAATCTGCCTCACCCGCAACGATTTCTGCTTTCGGGGTCTCTGGTTCCTCCAAACAAAGGGCACTGCCATGGGCAAAATCTTCGCCCCCAACTATGCCTGCCTTTTCATGAGCCGCTGGGAACAAGCAGCGCTCAACACCGCCCTGTCCCACTCCATCTCCCCGGGCACCTTCCTCCGCTACATCGACGACATCGTCGTGACCCTGGATGGGCCCCCCTCCACGGCTCAGAAATTCCTGGACATCCTAAATGCCCAGGACCCGAACATCCAACTTTCTCTCACCGTCTCTTCTTCCTCCGTTGACTTCCTGGATCTCTTAGTCAAGATCTCGGACTCCTCACTCCACACTTCTATCTACTCCAAACCCACTAGCTCACTTCTGCTTCACAGGGCTTCGGCTCACCCCAAACACACCTTCAAGGGGGTTCTCAAATCCCAGATCCTTCGGGCTGCCCGCCTCTGCGATTCCTACCCTGACTTTTCCTCTTTCTGCCGCACCCTCTGCCGCTCCCTCCGCTCTGTGGGATACTCCTTCTCCTTCAGCAACACCAAGGCCTCCGTCCTGGCCCAGCTTAGCTGGCCTCAAACTATCCCACGTCCCATCCTCATCCCAAAAGGATTCCAACCCTGCAACTCTGCCCGCTGCAGAACCTGCCCCCACGCCATCCCCAGGATCTCTTTTCAGGGCCCCTCCCCTGCCTCTGCTTTCCTCATCTCCCAATCCCTCTCCTGCGCCTCTTCCCACCTCATATACGGCATTTCCTGCCTCCGCTGTCTTCCCTCCTCCATCCTCTACGTGGGCTGCACTACCAATACCCTGAGGGACCGTCTGAACGGCCACCGCTCGACATTAGACTCAACAAGGACAAACCCGTGGCTATCCACTTCAACTCCCCAGTTCACTCTCTCGCTGACCTCTCTATCACCGCCTTGGAAGCCTTCCCGCCTTCCACCCCCCTGGAACCCAAGGAAGCCCAGTGGATCGCCAAGCTAGGTACCTCCTCCCCCCCCCGAGGATCAATGTCCAAGCCCTCTCCACCGTGGACCGCCCCATCCCCTTCGTTCTGGACCACCACCCTTCCATTTCCAGCTTTTTTCACCGCTCCAGAACCTCTCTAACGCTAATCTTCCCTTCACCCCCATCCTTGCATCCCGCAATTCTCGCAACCTTTAAAGCTTCATCGCCCCCACTAAACTAAAAACCCCCCTCTCTGCCGCTAACCTAATCCAACCCTAAACCCTATCCCTAACCCTAACCCCAACCCTAACCCTAACCTAAACCGCTCTCAGGCCCTCAAATACCGGTCTCAGGCCCTCAAATACCGTTCCCTTCATTCCCTTCACTCCCATCTCAATCCCCCTTCACTCTCATTCCGCATTTCAGCCCTTGCATCTCTTCTCCTCCCGCACCCCCCCTTGCTGTTGCGCCGACTCACCTCGGCCGGAGCGTCCGGCACCAACATCGCTCTATCGCCGGCTCCACTAGTCTGCCTCCGACCGGACCGCCTGACTACGCCCGTCTGACCAATCTGATTTTTTATTAACTTGAACTTTTAATATTTACCCACCCGTGCATGCAGCTTTGTGCTCACAGAGCCTATATTTTTTACCATATCCTCTTTGTGCTCATTACCTACATGTACCATCAATTTTCTTTTTTCCCTAACTTCCATCCCCTTAGTCCCTTTAGCCTAGGCCCATTTTTCCATTCTTAAATTTTTCCAAACTTTATTCCCTCTAAGTCCCTACCCCAACTTCCTTTGTCCTCAATTTCCAATCCTTTAGTCCCTTTAGCCCTAGGCAAAAATTTCCATTCTTCATTTTTCCTAAACTTTATTCCCTCTAAGTCCCTACCCCAACTTTCATTGTCTCCAATTTCCAATTTTTAAGTCCCTCTCTCTTCCTCTCCTATCTCACCAATGCACACCCTTTAGCCCCTCTAATTCCCTCTCTCCGCCGCACACCACGTGCGCCCATCCTCGCCCTGCATTTCCTCTCAATATCGCTAATTCCCACCCCACGATTTTCCTTCTTTAGTCCCTGCTTCCTCTGCGCCAGTCTCACTGGCACGGCGCCCATATCTCTCCATTCTTTCTCTCTCCTGCTCCCTTTCCACCCTCTCCCTCAGCCACTCCCAACCCTCACTTTTTCTCGTCTGCGCTCCCATTCGCTCTCTGTACCCCTCGCGCGCTCCCATTGGCTGTAACCTTCCCTCAGCTTTGCTATTTACTAAATATACCAGACCCAACTTAGGACTCTTTACTAACATTTGCTCCTGAAGAAGGTTTTTAAACCAAAACGCGTCGAGCACCAAATCCCTTGCTAGCTACTGTCTTTTTAGCCTTCCTCATTTTCCCTTTTCAGCGGCCGACTGGTCTGACGGATCAGTAATCCTTGTCCTAACCCTAACCCTAACCTAACCCTAACCTTAAAGCATTGACATTTCAGAAATTCTCTCCAAGAGTCATTATAGCACTACTACAGCATTATAGCGATTCCCTGCAAGCCTCGACATCGTAGGGATTCCCAAATGAATCTCCTAACTTCGACATGAAGCTTCTTTTATTTTTTACATTACGCTTTTTATATCAGCGATCCCTCCCGTGAGGAGCCAACAAATAATGTAATAAACATTATTAATAAACATAAGACTTTTATTATAAATTAGGGATTTACGGAATCAATTAGTAGCATTCAGTAATGTCAACAATGCAGTACTACACATTCTAAAGCACAGCCCATAGACTTTTTTATTTAAAACCAACAGATGGGTTCCGGTTTTATTGATGCGGACTCCGACGGCAACGTTTCTCTTCCGGCAGATATCATAATGCCTGCAGGTGCCACAGTGAAGGACCTGATTAAGCTTGTGTTTCCTGTGGCAGTCTGTGCGAGTACCGCTCTATTGACAGCGTGGCGGATGGCGATGCTGCCTCACACTTTCTTCCAGAGCTGTAAACAGAAATAATGCGAACTATGCGGACGGATGCTAGCAGCGACCAAATATGGCAAAGCACGGGAGTTGCGGCACGTAGAGACGGCCTGGGACCCATGCCTCACGGCGACAAAGGGTAAAAGGAAAGGAAAGAAGCTGCTCAACCAACTGGAGGCACCGAACCTGCCAAAGCACCTGCTCAGGTTTAAAGTAGGCATGCCGGTGGTGATGCTTCGAAACATCAATTCGCCCTGGTGGCTGTGCACCGGCACGCAGCTGATCGTCCAGGCCCTCGGGGACAAAGTGCTGCGCTGCAAGGTGGCGGCTGGTAAATTTGCTGGCGATTAAATACTGCTGCCTCGAACTCCGCTGCAGCCAAACAATACGGACGTACCGATCCGCTTTAAGCGACTGCAGTTCCCCATGGGGCCGAGCTTCTACCTGACAGTGCACAAGTCTCAGGGCCAGTCGGCAGCATCGATCTGGTCGAGGGTTGCTTTGCCCACGGGCATCTTTACACCATTTTGTTCCGGGAAAAGAATGCAGCGAATGTTCGTGTTCGAATTTCTGGTAACAAAACGCGAAACATTGTGTACGCAGAGGTTTTATCTGCAAACTAGGCATATAAATGCGAGTTAATTTTTTATCACGAGCCAGAAATGTGAGGTGTATAACTGCATAAAATTGCGTATACTAACGTTAACGAGAGAGCACCAATCGTGATGCTTAAAAAATACCGCTCTAATGGGGTACAATAGGGGGAGATGGACAATTTGTTGCAACCAGTTCGTGTTTATGTTGGTGTTCGCGAGATTAAGCTACGCCAACCAAATTGTTCACAATGCTGTGCTGCAATGTTTGTGGGCTGTTCGTAAGTCCCATGGCCAATAGTTGGGGGCAGTCTTAATCAACTATAAAAAAACTAGAACTAAAACTAGAAAAAAAATTGCTATCGCACAACATTCTATCTTAAGCATTGAGTCAAAGAGGGCCACTTGTAGCTTGCATAGTTAAATACTTTGAGCTTTTCCAGCCTCCAAGCTTCAGAACAACGCAATGGCTTCGAAAGACAACGATAACTACGAGAATGATTCTAAGCGGCGGAGACTATCGATCGAGGGCCTACGACCTGGCTGCATGCAATCTGCGATTACTGATGGAGTGAGTGAACATCCTTCGGAAGTTAAAAGCTTTACCAATGCCACAGGACGAGGCCAGCATGGTAAATCACTTCATCATGAGTGACGACACTGGAGAGATTCGGGTAATTGAGTTTTGCAAAGATATTCGTGCTCATCGAGACATATGTGAATATGGTTAGATTGTTTGCATTTCTAATGGAGATGTAAAACTTGCAAATCCGACGTACAACAAAACGAATAACTTTGAAATTAACATGTTAGTCGACTTTAAAGGAAAAAGTTTCCGCAGCAGTGAGGCTGTAGTTTTCTTGCCCGTAAGCGTGCCCCTTTAGGGGGTGACGTTTAAGGTTGTTAAAGACCGGTCGGGCACCGCTTCATTTGCGCTCCCTCCCCTGCTCTAGCCGCTTTGTACTCCGTGCACTCTCCCTCCGACGCACCCCTCCCCCTCCGTCTCTCTGCCCCGCGCGCACCCACCCCCCACTCTGGTTTTAAAGGCTGCTCGCGTTGTTTTGGCTCGCCTTGTCTGCTTGTGCGAGTCAATTTTTCTTTTTATCTTTTTTTATACTGATTCCAAGTTGCTCCGCCTGTCTTTAAGTTTATTTCCGATCGACTGTTTAACTCGAAATAAATCGTTTTATTGTCCTACGTCTATGGGGCTCTTTTTGTTCGCCTGCGTGTCTCGTTCACTCAAGTTTGCGTCTGTCTGCCTTCGTGCTCCGACCGTTGAATTAACGACCAACTGTGTTTTACTGCGCTATCATCTCTTTATACTGTCGAAGAAAAAGGATTAGTATTGGGGAATTGCTAGAGGAACCAGGCGAAAGCGCCGATGAAGTAGCGTTGCCTGAGATTCCCAAGCCTGAACAGGCTCCAGAAAGTGAAATAGCCATCAGCGAGACTCTGAATGCTGCTGCAGAATCAGACAGCGAGTTCTCATCTACTGATAGTGTTGAGCAGGATTTTTGTTACAATCTGCACTACCCTGGCAATTCATCTGCGCATTTGCTCATGGGAAAGCGGCAGCTTAGAAAATTCCTTGCTGAAAAAGACAAGAAGACTCAGAGACGCGAGAAGCGTGATCCCAAGGATCCGTCTGTCTCCCGCTCCCGCATCAGGAACAGGTTCGGGTGCCTTGACAATTGCACCTTGCACTACAAATCATATTTATTCGACATATTTATCAACTCATTATCCAGCCTTGCTAATTGGTTATCTTAATTTGTTCAATTTGGTATCAATGTCTTTATCTTTTTGCTCATCTCGCTTATTAATTTAACTTGAAGAAAATTAAGTGGCATTATTGAGTGAAATTTAGGCCTAGATGGCCCCTTGATCATTCGCTAGTGGCGTGACATCAGAATGGGCCCAAAGGGGGATCGGCCAGGTCGAATCAACGGCAAGATCGACTGGGCCTGGCTGCGTTGCTGAGGGCCGACACCGGGTTCGACCGCCACCTACGGCCCGTGCGGCTGACTGCGATGTATCAGCTGAAACTCCACCCGGAAAAACGGCAACACGAAGGGGAGCCCTCACGCCGCTACTTGCCGAGGCCAAGAGTCAGCTGGAGTTTCACCTGCGTCGCCTGGCGCTGGGGCTAGGCCATGGTCTAGGTCTCCCGGCAAAAGTGATCGAGTATCTCCAACGTGCTGAAGCCGAGTATCGACCAAGGTTGCTGCGTGAGGCAGTAGAACTACTGCGGGAGACGCTACTAAGCACCCACATGTCGCCGTCCCGACGGAGCGAGCGGGTCGTAGCGGTGCGCCTCCGGAGTCTCGCCATCATTTGCGGATGGACGGGCTGGGGGGCTGCCGGAGCTCTTCAGGCCGCCGTTTCACCTGTGATTATATTACTGCATTGCCGGCCGTCGTGACCGTAATTTTCATTGAAACTGAGTTGATACATAGCCCTGACCGGTGGGCAAATTTTATTTTGTGCGTTGCTTTCGCCATGGTTTAGCGATAATATTCTGCGTGTTCATCGTGTTCATGTAGGTGATACTCTGGTCGCCAGAGCATTGAAATTGGTAAATGACACCTACCCATAAGGAGCTGGAAACGCGTCATTATAAATTGGCGTAACTAAATTTTAAGAGCCTGACGATGCCTAACGCAAGGCGAAACATGTCGCATAAAAAATGATTTGGCTCACGTTCTTAATTCTGATTAACTTTAACTGAGACTGAGCCTGAGAAATTGATTGTGTCATAACAGCTTCGTGTGACTTTTACTCTGACTTTGGTTTGATAAGTTCCACAGTAAGTCCCTTTTTCAATCTCACCATGAAAAAAACTAATATAAATATGGAATGCGAAAAACTGGAACTGTAGACAGAAGTAAGACACCATTCGATTGATTGAATAGAAATTATTTACTTTACGTCATCGACTTTTATATCAGTTTAAATTTAAAGATGTCTCAGACATCAACGAAGCCTGATAGCTACATCGTCATGTGGGCTCGGGAAGCAAGAGCTATTGAACAGCACATGAATGGCTTTCGCGCCCGAATAAGATCAAGAGTACTGGAGCCACTTGAATGAATTAGAAAGCAGGAAGCGGACCAGAAGAAGGCGCTGACTAGCCTTATCGCAGATTAAGTATCATGTAACACTTTTTTGAATTGTAGATTTCGATTTCCATAAGAAAAATTTGGATCCAAAACCCAGTTTTGGATCGAAGATTTCACTGAATGAATTCGTCGATGTGTAGAATTAAAAAATTAATGGCTTTTCCTATCACAATCAAGACTTCTGCGCGCTATGATTATAGTCACAGAAGTATGTCACTTGTAAATTACAGAATTGTGCGAGACCATCTCGTGGGGGACTTTCCACTATGGCATTTCAAAATACAATTGAATGCGGAATGAAGCCATGAAAAGAGTGAACATCAAGCGAAAAGTCCTAAATGATCTCTTCAGCATTCAGTCTTCTTATTTTTAAATAAAACTTATATAGATGGTATTGAACTTAACTGCTTGTTATAATACGAGTAATACTAATAATAATCCAACTATACTAAATCTCTAAGACCTGTCTGTCTGTCTGTCTGTCTGTCTGTCTGTCTGTCCATCTGAAACGCTCTAGAGATTGCAATTCTTGACCAATTTTGATCGCGTTTTCGCCAAAAGATTTGTAATTTTCTGGAAAGAATACAGTTAAAATTTCTTGTATTTGCTTCAATGCTAAAGGTATTAAATATTCGAATTTTCACCGTCTCACCTGAAGCTTTGCTCCGGCTCGAGTGATGCCCGATAGTACAAGAGATTGGAGCTTAGCCGATCGTCTCGCTGCAAATCAGATTCTTCAGCCCTTCGCTGACACGAGCGCTGTTTGTCGGCCT
This sequence comes from Macrostomum lignano, assembly GCA_002269645.1. NCBI lineage: Eukaryota > Metazoa > Platyhelminthes > Macrostomidae > Macrostomum > Macrostomum lignano. The sequence continues at coordinate 303,135 of NIVC01000538.1, read as the reverse complement.
GCAGACGGGCGACTCGCTCGGCTTCCGTCTCAGTGGACCTGCGCAGATCCGAGCGCTCTTTGTCGGCCTGCAGACGGGCAACTCGCTCGGCTTCAGATTCAGCAGACCTGCGCAGATCCGAGCGCTCTTTGTCGGATGGCGGATGGCGGACCATCGCTGCCAATGCGAGACCGCTGCTGGAAGCTCAGCAGGCCACCCTCCAGGCCATTGGGCTGACAGTGGACAGAGTGGTAGCTGAGACTCAGCGCGATGGAGTTGATGTGCATGAGCACATTGCACCGATACTGAACCAGCTGCTGGATGTGGATTATGTCATCTATCAGTACGCTGACCGTGACAGGAGGCAGCTCGAGCTGGTTCAGCAAGTTTCTGCTGCTAGAAGGCCGGTGGCTGCTGTAGTGCGGCTTCTCTATGATCGCCATGGTGAACACTACGAGTCTCTGCGCTTTGTGACTGCTGGGTGAGTTCTTCTTGAGCTTTTCGCTTTCAAAGGTAGCCGAGTGTTTCGGTATTTAAAAATAATATATTTGAGTTAATAAAAATTTATAATAACTTTGTATGTCTATAGACATCATGAATGAGTGATTTAATTTTTGTCGCTTAAATAGGGTATTAATTATGTATAGTATAGCAATCACATCCAAAAGGACTATCCAATTTTTGTTTATTGAAATCAAGAGTCGAGAACTCATCGAGTTCGGCGCCGCCATGTGCTTTGGCTTCGGTTGGGAATTCCGAACAGCCTACCCGCGGTTTCACTGCAGGATCAACTGTTCCAGATTTTTCGAGTAATGACCCTGGGTGAGTAGATTGATTTTAATTTGTGAGAAATTGTTTCCAGTTAACTCGTTAACAACAGGAAATTCCTCACCTTTCCACTGCACCCCTACAGTTGGTCCCACTCGACGCCACTGCGTGCCGGCGCTGCAGGGAATTCAGAGCTGCCGGCTGCCAGTGTCGCATCCGATATTCCCGAGTTGTCAGATGATGATGCTGGGTGGGTGATGCTAAAATTGTGCATCGCTTCAAAACCATCGTTGATTGATTTTGCTTTTTTAGTTGCGTTTTACTCTTTCTATGCAGAACTTAGTAAGTTTATTAAATGCGTGGGATGATTTTCATGAAAAGTAAAACTTAAGGATTTTTTAAATTTTCAACTGAAAAGTGTTTTCCCCATCCTCCACAGAGCCAATGCTGCAGTCAGGCAGGAACCCCAGGCTCATCAGCTCGGCCGTATGAGCAAGCCATGCCAGCACTGCCACGCCTTGCTCTGGAAGGGGGAGCCGCCAGGAATCTGCTGTTCAGCCGGCAAGGTGAAGATTCCTGCAAAGACGGTGCCGCAGGTCCTGCTGGATTTGTTCCTTGGTCGCCACCCCGAGAGCCCTGATTTCTTGGCCAACATCAGGAACTACAATGCCGTTCTGCACCTCACCTCGCTGAAGGCAAAGTTGCAGCCGTTCCGAGGCTACTGTCCCAATTACATAATCAGTGGGGAGCTGGTGCACAAAATCCCGCATCTGCATGCCGGTGCTAATGATGTGCCTCGCGGCTGGCAGGTGTACTTCATTGACAAGGAGCTGGAGTCCCGCCTGAGACTCAGCGAGAAAGTCAACGAGAAGCTGCTGGCCCTGTTGCAGGCTGTGCTGCACGACTGCAACGAGTACGTCCGGAGCCTGAAGGCTGCAGTTCAGCGGATTAATGAGCAGCCCGAATTGAAGGATGCTCGTGTCGTGATCTATCCCGACCGCCGACCTGCTGGCGAGCACATTCGGTGAGTTTCGCTGATGGGTTTCTGTTTTCTAGGGAATATCAGATTGATAAGTTTCGTCCAACACTAACTTGAATAATTTTAAGCTTGTCTATTTATCGAGACTTGATTTTTTTCTGCTTTTCCAATTAATTTTAATGTTTTGCTTCTTTTTTGCTCTTTATAAAAGTAATTTCTGGCTCCTAGATAGATAGACTGTTTCTTTTTTACTTCCAAGGCGCTATGATCTGCCCGAAGCAAGCGAGGTGGGCATACTCGTTGGAGATGCTTCCGACGGGGCCATAACTTCTCGTGACGTAGTTATAGAGCTTCAACGCCCTGATGAAGACCGCAGGCGTCTGCTCTCAGTGTCTGTGACGCATCGATCATATGATGCCCTGCAGTACGTGTTGTTCTTGCCGTATGGACAGGACGGGTGGCACTTAGAACTGAGGATGGCAAACGGCGGCAAGCTGACACCCCGCAAATACTACGCCAGCGAGATCATGGTGCGGCCTGGCCAGTTTAATGCGCTTCACTACGGCCACCGCCTGCTTCAGCAGTACCTGGTAGATTAATGCTCGAAAATCGAGTGCGAGAGACTGACTTATCTCCGCACCCACGAGAACGACCTCCGCAGCGAGACGTACAGCGGCCTGCGCGATGCCCTGTTTGCAGAGGACTGGTTGCGGAACGCAGCGGATCCTAATGAGGTCGGCAAGCCGGTGTTTCTGTCATCAAGCTTCGTGGGCGGTCCCCGGTACATGATGGAGCAGCTGCAGGACGCCATAACCTACGTCCAAAAATTTGGCAAGCCGGACCTGTTCGTGACGGCCACCTGCAACTCGAAGTGGCAGGAGATCAGCGACGAGCTGCTGCCCGGACAGAAGCCAGAGGACCGGCCGGACATTGTGAGCCGCGTGTTTGAGCTGAAGAAGAAGGCTCTGATGGCGCGACTGAAGAAATTATGTAGTCAGGTCTCCGCGCACGTGTGTTCTCTGGAGTACCAGAAGCGCGGTGAGTCCGTTGTTATAGAAAAAAATGATGTAGCTATTTTTATTGTTCTTTCTGGCTCTGCCTTGATTTATGTGCGATTTTTCGGCTTGAAAGATGTGCGTACTTTTCAATTCAATTAACTCATTCAAGTTGTTAGATGAAAATGAAGTTTCTAATTGCCTATCCTGTAAACTAAAAGAAGATAGTGATTTATTTTGGTTCTGCTATTATTACTCAGGTCTTCCACATGTCGATTGATGTCTCTTTTGATAGGCAACAGGCAATATTTTTTTATGCAGTGTTTGCAATTGAACATTGAAGTAAAAGTTTCAGGCGCCAGTCTAAGTTAAAAATTCTCCGAAAGACAAGCCGCGAAGATGGAATTGATTTTCATAAAATGGCTTCAAGCAACTGTTTAGATTATTTTGGGATACCCTTGAGTAGTTTTTTCGTTACCTTTACAATGGGGAGGCAATTGTGGTAACGCCGGGGTGCTCGAGCTTCTTGGAATATATATACTCATAGCGCAATAATGACTTTGCAAATCAAGTATTAATTATAGCCTTGGACTGCGCTCAAGACTTTTATCCTGTTTTTTGGTTTCTCTGACAAGTGTGCTGAAAGTGACACCATTGGTTCACTGTTTGCTCCACATGAAGTCTTCTTTGTGGAAGACTTGTCAGACTGTTTACAGCTAAGCCGTTGATGTACAGTGCTTCATCAACAAGGTGGACAGTGCCCACTGTGCAGGAGAAGTCATTTTGCTGTTGGTGGCTTCTCAATTTAATTTGCAACAAAAGGAACCTTTTGGGGAAAGAAGGAGTAAATCCCTTTAGGTAACTTTACAAGAATTTAAAGGCCATTTCCCTGCCCTTTTAGAACTTGTGGTAGCCCCTGACGGCTACGTCATGGGATTCGTTTGCACGTGTTTCTCCTTTCATGGAGGATAAAAATGATCAGGGCGAGCTAATCTTGACCAACTCCACTTACTCGTAAGGTCATTTTACACAGACTAGGCTTTTAGTCTAGCCATGTCTCCTCATTTACAACTGCATGCACATCTTGAAATTAAGCTCTTCAACTGACAGCCCAGTGAGGGGAGTCCAAGGGCTTCGAGCTATGAGTGCCAGTCAGTCAAAAAGTGTTTTGTTATAAAAAATCAAGAAGATATCTTTGCCTTGGCAATATTAGCGCAATGCTGATTCGACGCCCGTATAAATAATTATGAAACTCGTTCCCAATCACCTTTAGATACGTTTTCCGCCCTCATAAATTCATGTTTTCTAAAAGGCGTCGCACCATAAGGCTACGAATTCGTAAGGATGGATAAATAAAAGTTGAGACTTTTTGTCTGGAAATTAGCGAAAATATTTGTTTCTTTCGAACTTAAAAAATCAAGTTCTTTGAATGAGACCATGCAAAATGATTTTTGACTGGAATTTTGCGCACGGGTTTCGACCAACAGCATTCAGAAACCTTACACCACTAAACAGGAAAGGCCTTTGCAAACACTTGTTAATGCAGCATCTCAGCGTGTTAGTTTCTAGATTGAAAATTTGCTCCTACGCACAATAGTAATGTTCTATGTCTCATCAGAAATGTTCTATCTTAATCACATCGCAAAACGTACGAACGTACATGTACATGTAATTGACAACAGCAGTAGAATGAAAACTCTACTACTCTACTGCAGGACTTTCGTTAGTTTATCTTTGTTACTTAGACTTCGTTTAATTATTGTTCTTTTTGCACTTGTTTTGTTTGTGCTTTTTGCGTTTCGATACTGAGACTACAAAATCACCTAGAAAATATGGAACCTTTTTGAAATAGGAAAGAATTGGCTCTGTTCATTTTAACAGCTGTTTTGCTATTCAAAAGAAAAAACATTCAGTGGCGTAACCAGGATTTCCAATTGGGGGGGGGGGTGAGATTGGCGGAATTTTTAATCTGGGCCGCTGCGGCCCAGCCGTCATTGCTTCAGAGGGCAGAGTGATCGAATGTCAATGGAAAAAGAAAGAAATTCCTTATGCTATTGGCTTAATTTAACGTATGACATGGCCTCGCGGCTTCTAATTTTTTATATCCCCAGTGCCCGCACCCAAGCCTCCCTAGATCCCCGCCACTTCTCAAAGCCCAGCCTCTCTCATAGGCGATTGGCCCTTGGCTACTCCCCTGGAAATATTGTAGTAACTCTCTCTACATCCTACAATTCTTTCAATTTCTTTGTTCATACGTGTAATGCTGGTTGCTAGAATAACTCGAGATGAAAGACAAACTATATGCTGCGCTATTGCAACGATGAAAAACGAAAAGGCCTCTTGAACGAGATGCTCTGGGTCGATATATTTAATGAGCTGAGTGAAAGCGTACAATACACGTGAGCGTAATGTGGGGTGGGGCGATCAGTGAAGAATGAAAGTGGTGCGATCAATAATTAGGGACTGTACGTATGAGCAAAATAAATGTTAGCCTAATTGAACGTACATGTAGCTATTGCAAACGAAAAGTTTAAGAAATACCACGAGACAGTGGCAGCTCCAGAACAAATGCCTTTTCAGCACGGTTTTTGCTGAACAGTAAACATAGCTCAAATGAAGTGCTTTACCGTTGCATTTATTGCAGTGCCATGTAAATTCATCGTCATTCTCCTCGTTTTTCTCCTACTTTCGACTTGGCGACTTTGCTTGAACAAATCGACAACAAGCATAATCTTTACTTTGCATTGTATTCTTTTTTATAATCAAATGTGTCCGAATGTTTGTTTGACGACAATATCAAGAGAACTTAAATGAAATTAGTATTATTTAAAATTAAATTAAAAATCACTTTAAACATTCTAAGCCTTGCAGTGATTAATTGCAAGCTCTCGATTAAAGTGTTAACTGCCTGCTTAATGCATGTTCATCTTCATTTATCGAGTAATGATCGGTTATGGTCACGCTGGTTCTTCCAGCTCTACTGTTAAATTTTCTTCACTGAAGTCGTACATAGCAGTGAATTTAAATAGAACCAACAGCTTAACGCTTCTTCGTAGCTTTTTTCCGTCTTCCATATACGCTCGTATACTCGCAATAGTAGTGCATGTGAAAGTTCCAGTCGCAGGTTCTGTGTTCATAGTATCCTGGCTGTCGTGCACATTTACAGACACGTACATGTGTTTTTACTTGGAAGTATCTGAATGTTGCTTGGAAGTATACGATCGATTTTTCATTGGTGGGGAGTGCCGAGTATAAAGGGGGCGCCAATGTGGTAAGTTTATGGGATTTTAATTAATAACTGGATAACGCGCAAGCCAGTTAGACGGGACGCCTACCCACGGACGCATGGAGCGACGGGGCACCCAACTGCTATCTCAGAGTACCCCAAGTACTTGTTAGACACTTCATGGTTGTCAATCATACAGTCTTTGGAGCTCCATAACAAACATATACAGAGTAACTGCTTTTTTCATTGAGAGCGCATGTGTACAATTCCAGAAACGAGAAATGTACTTGATGCTTGATGCAAGTGTAATTATTGCAGCTAAATTTTCAAAACGGATACAGAAAATCAATATTTACTCTCTGGATCATATCGGTTAGGGCCTGAGTGAAATAAGGCACTGCACGCAGCACATGACACAATATTAAAGTTAGCGTCAGCTGCAATCAGCGATTGACATTTGCAATTAAGCAGCCGGCTCATTTTCATGTTCAGTCATTTGTGTACTTTGAATCATTTGTGTACTGTAAATTTGATCATTTGTAAATGGAGAGTGACAGATGGAGAGAGTGGCAGATGGTGAGAGTGACAGATGGAGTGACTGATGGAGAGAGTGACAGATGGAGAGAGTGACAGATGGAGAGAGAGAGAGAGAGAGAGCGGCTCCCTGTTATAAGTACGCAGTATCAACGCGCTGTGGTGTATCATGGGCTGGCTCTCAGAGCCCCTGAGCTCTCTGATTGCCTTTCCAGGTGCTCTCCTTCCTCCATGGTATAAACGGGCTTTTGGGGCGAGGGTAGGTCAGAAGTGTGTTGCGCAACGGCTAAAGGCTCATTCGCATCTCCATTAATTAAAACACTGATGTACAAAGGGGATGAAAAATAATGTACAAATCGTGTTGGCACAGAACACAACCGCTCAACTTGACGCCGCAAACCCACCCCGCACGGGTGGAGCCAAACAACCCTCCTAGCCAATCGCAAACGCCGGTTAGCGCACGCCGTACAAGCCATTCTCGATTTCACTATAATATAAAGTCTGTCCAACGTTGGCCCTGTCTCAGCTGTTGTCTCTGTCTCAGAAAGTTGTCTCTGTCTCATTAAGTTCAGAAATGAAGATTATCCAGCACTTTTACAGCTCCAGCTGTGGCAACCATAGAGGAAGTGCTGAAAATGACGCAAAATATAAGAAGAATGCCAAACGAATGCGACGTACTGGCTGTAACGATGACAAGCACCACAAGTTGGAGGGCAAGCGTGGCTCAATCTTCAGTAGGTATCTTTTTGACGCTTGTAGAATGTCTGTTACTTTTACTTACTCCGTTGCTTTCTAGAGACACTCGCCTTGCGAAATAGTAAAATTTATTTTGAGTTCAGAGTAGGTAAAAAAGCAAGTAGAGTCTAAATGACGGAGAGGCAAAAATACGAAGGAGATAGAAGAAGAATTTGCAAGTGGTCTTTCTCAAACGCCAATTTTTATTCTACATTTCAGAAAAAAATCTGCTTCAATTGTGGCAAAGTGGGTCACGGGTGGCGCCAATGTCACCAACTGGCGCATACAATGGCCTACAGCGGCGGCGGCTGTCGGAAGAACCGTGGCGGCAAACGTGGGGCTCAAACACAAATAAAGGAGAGCGCAGTGTTGGCAGCTCTCAAAGCAGCAATTTTCGCAGTGGCAGCGAAACCTCCAGATATAAATATGACTAATCAGAATGCAACATTGCTGCACAAATTGACTGAGCCTTTTCTGAGACAGATTTTTAAATTATTTATAAATTTGACTAGGCTAGAAAAGTCTTGACCAATTAACAATGGTTGTTGGAGAGAGAATTTAGGCTTAGTGTACACAATGTACACATTTAAAAGTGCACTCGTACAAAGGGTGTCTAGCTTTTTGGGGTGGTGTGGTTCGCTGAGTTTTAAAAGCTCAGTGCATGCAGTCTTCAATCTTTCTCTTTTCTCCTGCAAATCACCTGTATATTTTTTTCTTTTCATTATCACTCCGAATTATTATTTTTATATTCAAATCACAAAATGACTCGAAGTGGCACCAGTGCTTTGAAGAAGAGCAGAGATGCCAAGAAGAAGCGTCAGCAAGAGAGTGCCGTTCAGCGTGAAGAGCGGCTGACTGGACTCCGGCAGCAGGAGGCTGAGCGAAGGGCAACTGAAACTGAGGCTCAGCGAGAAGAGCGCTTGACAAGACTCCGGCAGGAGAATGCTGAGCGAAGGGCAACTGAAACTGAGGCTCAGCGAGAAGAGCGCTTGACAAGACTCCGGCAGGAGAATGCTGAGCGAAGGGCAACTGAAACTGAGGCTCAGCGAGAAGAGCGCTTGACGAGACTCCGGCAGGAGAATGCTGAGCGAAGGGCAACTGAAACTGAGGCTCAGCGAGAAGAGCGCTTGACGAGACTCCGGCAGGAGAATGCTAAGCGAAGGGCAACTGAAACTGAGGCTCAGCGAGAAGAGCGCTTGACGAGACTCCGGCAGGAGAATGCTGAGCGAAGGGCAACTGAAACTGAGGCTCAGCGAGAAGAGCGCTTGACGAGACTCCGGCAGGAGAATGCTAAGCGAAGGGCAACTGAAACTGAGGCTCAGCGAGAAGAGCGCTTGACGAGACTCCGGCAGGAGAATGCTAAGCGAAGGGCAACTGAAACTGAGGCTCAGCGAGAAGAGCGTAGATCTGGAGAAAGAATTCGTGCGGAGAAGCGACGCGCTTTGGAAACCGAAGATCAGCGAAGAGGTCGAGTCGAAGCCGAGCAAATTCGCCGTCGAGGAGTGTCGGCTGGCAGGTAGGGTAAAATTTTAATTTGAGCTATATATTTATCTGATCGTTAAATGAAAAAATGAAAACTAGAATATTTTTATAGTATTGTTTTCATGCAATTTTTCCTCATAATTTTGAGGTTGATTGCTGTCCAGGAATTTTATTTATTAAATCAGTACTTTCGATGGAATGTACATTTATTAGACGTAGGTAGGTTTCTAAGAGTATTACCCTATGCGATCGGTTTCTAAGAATAGTAAGTTAAATATTTAGTATATTTGGGGATTGGGGATGGGGATATGCGATTGGCTTCTAGGGTTATTGGTTTATGCAGGTTTCTAACAATCTTCATTTATGAGATTGGTATCTAACAAAATTATGTATGATAATCGTTTTCTAAGTATTTTTTACAATTCGATTACATTTTAGATTTGAAAAAGTAGAATATAGCATAAAACATTATTCGTCATTATACTAATAATTCCGCCAAAAAGTTGTATACAATATATTTCCCATATTTCAGGTTTGTCAGTAATGAGTTGGCCACACTGTCTGTGGTACCTTTTGATGCGTTGCGCATAATTCGAATTCCTGGTGATGGGAACTGTTTTTTTCATGCAGTCTGTGACCAGTTGCAGGGCACTCCACTTGAAACCGATGCGGCATCTTTAAGACACGAGCTGACGAGCCGTGTAGTGCAGATTATGCCAGAATTGATTGAACAAGGCTTTGTTTTGCCAGAAAATGCTGATTTCATTGTTTATTCCTCTTTTTCCGAAGGCACATATGTGCCTGATGAAGTTGTTCCGCTTTTAAGCCGTTGTTTTAATGTTGATCTGGTGATTTATCAAGAAAATGGCAGTGTATTGCAGCACTTTATGTCCCCCGTGCAGCCACCGATTGCAATTGTCCGAATTCTTTTGCGCCATGAGCATTATGAGTCATTGCGATTTGCTAATCCGATTCCAGTTTCTGAGCCCATTGTAGATGCAGAGGAGCCAAGAGTAACTCGGCAGAGTGCAGGTCATTGTGGCGCAAGACGGCCTCAAAATAGGTAGGTCATTAATGTGACTGGACATCACAGTTTATTTGCCATCGAACTCAAGTTGTTTTATGCTGATAAAATTGTATGTAATCTGAAATATCAACTGGGAAAACTGCTTGCTACTAATCCTTCCTAATCCTATAATCCTTCTAATCACAGGCCAGAACGGATTATCAGGCCTGAAGCGCCATCCCATAACTGTGGCCTAATGGACAGAGCATGCGACCAATGTGGTGCATTACTTTGGCGCTCTGAGACGAGGAATTTCTGCTGCGCCAAAGGCAAGGTGAAACTGCCCAGCCGCACCGTGCCTCAAGTGCTGGCGGATCTGTACATGGGGCGGCACAGAATGAGTGCGGATTTCCTGACCAATATCAGGAGTTACAACTCGGCGCTGCACCTGACATCGCTGGGAGCCAAACTGCGGTTGGTGCCAGGCTGGTGTCCCAGCTTCATCATCAGCGGCCAGTTGCATCACAACACGGCGCCGCTGTTTGCAGAGGATTCAGCTGAGCCCCATGGCTGGCAGGTGTATTTCAACGATCGCGAACTTGAAAGCCGCCAGAGTCTTAGCCGGAAGGTGAAGCCGGAGCTACTGGAGCTGCTGCAGACGCTGCTTCACGAGTGCAACGGCTATGTCCGCAGCCTGAGGGCAGTCGCTCATCGAATCAGCCAAGATCCGGAGCTGGGAGATGCGCGAATCGTGATTCACCCTGACCGTCGACCATCTGGGGAACACATTCGGTGTGTCTGCAAGACATTTTATTTGATAAAATATTTTGCGTAATAAATTATCCAATTGTCAAATTTGTACAGACTTTGTATCCCACAAACTCCGTTCAAAATCAGGCGCTACAACTTGCCTACGGCAAACGAGGTCGGTATCCTGATCGTTGAGGATAATGAGAACACACCGGCCAGTCGGGACGTGGTGATTCAACTGCGTGGAGGCGGTTCCCAGCGAATCAGTGAGACGCACCGCTCATATGACCCGCTGGAGTATGTGCTGCTGTTCCCGAATGGCGAAGATGGCTGGCACCCGGAGTTGCGGATGAGTAATGGCAAGAAATTGACGCCCATGAAGTACTATGCGAGCGAAATCATGGTGCGAGCGGGCCAGTTCAGTGTGCTTCACTATGGCCGAAGATTATTTCAGCAGTACTTGGTGGACATGTGCGCCAAGATTGAGGCAGAGAGGCTGCTGTATCTGCGGACCCATCAGCAGGACCTGCGCAGCGAGACGTACAGCGGTCTGCGGGACGCTCTGTTTGCAGCTGATGGCAGGTCTACCGACAGAGATCCGAGTGACATAGGCAAGCCCGCACATGTGCTTCTGTCTTCGAGCTTCGTTGGCGGGCCAAGGTACCTGATGGAGAGGCTGCAGGACGCTATGACCTATGTTCACAAGTTCGGTAAGCCGGACCTGTTTGTCACGGCAACGTGCAATCCAAAATGGCCGGAGATCAGCGCTCAGCTGCTGCCTGGACAGCGGGCAGAAGACCGGCCGGACATTGTTAGCCGAGTCTTTGAAATGAAGAAGAAAGCTCTGTTGGCCCAGCTGACGAAGCGCTATGGGAAAGAGGCCGCTCACGTTTGCTCACTGGAGTACCAGAAGCGTGGTGAGTATAAATTCTGACTTGCAGGAATCAAACTGTTAAGATTTATTAAGATTTTAATTTACAAAGATTTGTGATATTTTTTTATACTTTTTTGACGCTCCAGGTCTCCCCCATGTGCACTTTTTGCTTATGGCTCGTGAGCGGTCAGCGAGTGACTCCGGACCGATACGATGACATAGTGTCTGCCGAGATTCCGGACCCAGAGCAGCAGCCTGTGCTGTATGAGCTGGTGATTCATGGCACATGATTCATGGCCCCTGCGGCAAGGACAATCCGGCGTGTCCTTGCATGGAGAATGGCGAATGCAGCAAGGGCTTTCCGAAAGAGTTCCAGCAGGTGACGCTGACCAGCGATACTGGCTACCCACTGTACCGCAGACTGTCGCCTGAGATGGGCGGATTTACAGTGGACAAACTGTTCAAAGGCCGGGGCATTCGCATGGACAACAGGGGAGTTCAAACGCTAATATATTGCTTAGTTGTGCATTGCTGCTTTTGTTTCTGAAAGTTAATGATATTTTTTTTCATTGAAAAAGGTGGTCGTCCCGTACAGCCCTGACCTGTTGCTCCAGTTTGCGTGCCACTTGAACGTCGAAGTTTGCGCCACCGTGAAGTCGGTCAAGTACGTGATCAAGTATCTGCTGAAGGGTGGCGACATGGCGACGTTCAAAGTCGATGCCAATAGGAATTCTACTGAACCGAGAGAGCAGGCAGTGGGTGACCAGCAGCGGACGCAAACGACAGGAAATGAGCCGCGTGATGAGATCAAGGAGTACCTGTCCGCGCGCTACATTGGCCCAATGGAAGCCGTGAATACCATCTTGGGCTTTGAAGTAATTCGCATTATAATAATAATAATTATTATTGTCTCATTTTAACCAGAGCTGTGAACACTTCGTTAAAGTATAAGTTGAATTTCTATTGAAACTTAAAGGCTGCATATTTTCCTTCCACTTTCTGATCAGGTGCACAACAGATTTCCGGCGGTCATCCGACTCTGCGTTCACAAGTCGGAAGAGCAGCTCGTGTATTTCAACGAGAGGACCGCAAGAGAAAAAGCGAGAACGCCGAAGGATTCGACGTTGACGGCATTTTTTAAGCTGTGCCGTATTGACGAATTTGCTGGGTCCTTGCTCTACACGGAGGTGCCGTCCTACTTCGTGTGGCACTCCAGTGAAAGAGAGTGGCGGCGGGCCAAGCAGGGTGTGCGAGTCGATGGCCTTCCGGGTGAAGTGCGGAACAAAAACGTTGCACGCATGTATACCATGAGTCCAAGAGCAGGTGATTTATTTTATGTTCGAATGCTCCTTTTGAATGTTAGGGGACCGACTAGCTTCGAGGCGCTGCAGACCGCGGACGGCGTTGTGCATCCGAGCGCCAAGGCTGCTTGCATGGCCCTTGGCCTGCTGCAGCGAGATGATCACTGGCGGCGGTATCTAGCTGAGGCCGATCAATCAAGAATGCCTAGAGCCCTGAGACATCTTCTGGCCGTAATTCTCATATGGGGTGAGCCTGAGGATGGCAGCGACCTCTGGTGCAGTTTTGCCGAGGATCTCAGCGAGGACCTGCGGTTCCACCACCGAGACTTGACAAACAACAACAAAATACGCTGTCATGATGGTAAAAGTCAGCGTCACAGGGCGCGCTTCATGGCTTGGGCGCGAACAAAGGCCGCGCCACCGGCAGTGTCCGGGGCGCCGGCGTCAGCCAGCAGACAGTCGACATAACGCCGAGTTCGCGCTTGACCTCGCCGGTAGGGTGCCTGCAGCGTGAGCAGCAGCACCTCCTGCACCGGCTGTGGGCAGTACGACTCGGCGCGGATGAGATGGCCTGCGAGCTGGAGTCGCCGACGGCGCAGTAGATCACTTGGACGTGGCAGGCCAGCGCGGCGATAGAGTGCCGCGTTGGTGACTCGCTCGACGCCGATGTTGAAGGCGGCGCGCAGCAGACCAGCGTGCGCCGCATCGACTTGCTGTTCGAGTGAGTCCGTCAGCGTCCAGGTCTCGGCGTTGTACAACAGGACGTCGTCGCGCCGTCAACTGCCGCACCATCACGCCGCTGGCTCTGCGGTCCGATCACCGGCTCCTCATCTGCGACCTCAACCTTCGCGATCCGCTCTACCGTCCGCCGAAGCGGCCACCGCGGCGCTACTACCGCGCGCTCAGAGCCACCGATACGCAGCGTCGCTTTGCTAGCGCTTTTAACACCGCGCTGGGCGACAAGCGTGGAAGTGCCGAGTATGCGGAAGTGTGCGCTGCAGTCAGAACCGCCGCGGAGCAAGCAGTCCCGATGATGCAGCCGGCTCAACGAGGGCAGCCGGTCTGGCAGGACGACCCCGCGATTCAGGCAGCGAGGGAAGATCTGGAGAAGCTCCGCTTGAGCAGGCGACCAACCCGCGAGGCAGAGGCAGCTCTGGCAGCTGTCTACCTGCAGCGCCAACAAGCGGCTGTCGATGACGCCATTCAGGCTGTCTCTGCCGCTGGGCCCGATGCCAGAGGGCGCGTGGCCTGGTCCGCCATCAACGCTCTGACGGGACGAAAGCGGCGCAATCCGCTGAACCTGGCTGGTGACACGCCGGACGAGCGTAGGAACGAGCTGCGCGAGTTCTTCGCCGCCATCGTCAACGCGCCGCCACCCCCGCTGCCAGACAGTCTGACGCTGCCGCCGGAGACGCCGCTGCCGGCAGAGGAGAGTTTCAGCGTAGCCCCAGTCAACGCAGCCGACGTTGTCAAGCTCGCCCAGCAGTCACCGGGCGGGAAAGCGCTGGGTCCGGACGAGGTGCCCATCGAGGCGCTGCGCATCCCCTGTGTGGCCGCTGAGGTCGCCAGAGTGATGAACCGCGTGCTCTTCGGTGAGGCGGCGCCCAACGAATGGACCACGGCGCACATCGTCGCTGTTCCAAAGAAGCCGGGCACCACTAGGCTTGAAGACCATCGAGGCATCTGCCTTCAGTCCTGTGCAGCGAAGCTGTTCAACCGGATGCTGCTTTCGCGGTTGCAGCCCGTGCTGGATCCGTACCTGCGCCCAGAGCAGAACGGGTTCCGGCCCCATCGCGGCACAGTGGCGCAGATCCTGGCTCTTCGCCAAGTCATCGAGGAGGCGCGGATTCGTCAGTCGATACTGATTTTAATCTTTATTGATTTCAAGAAGGCATTCGACTCGGTTGTCAGAGCCGTGCTTCCAATGGTGCTCCGCGCGTACAACGTGCCTGAGCAGCTGATCTCCGCCGTCATGACGATGTACCGTGATACGACAGCTGCTGTGACAACACCGGACGGCCTATCGGACTCCTTTGAGACATCCTCCGGAGTGCTTCAGGGAGATACGCTGGCGCCGTTTCTGTTCGTCCTGGTGCTTGACTGGGTGCTGCGGACTGCTCTTCCTACCGACGACGACGGTTTTCTGCTGCAGCGACGCGTGGGTCGACGTCAACCGGAGAAGCGGCTCAGCGTGCTTGGCTACGCCGACGACCTCGCCCTGCTGTCCTCGACCGTCGAGGGCGCCCAACGGCAGCTGGACAGGCTGGTTGCCGTTGCGGCGAGTGTCGGCCTGGTGGTCAACACGCAGAAGACCGTTGTGCTCTGCGTGCCGGACGACATCGAAGCTGCAATATTTTGCCGAGGCGCTGACGGGCAGGCGACCGAACTCCCGCGATGTCAGCAGTTCGTCTACCTCGGCGGTCTGGTTCCAGACGCTCGCGAGGACCTGCGACGCCGCCGCGGGCTTGCCTGGGCTGCCTTTCGTTCTGTGAGGGCAGTCCTGCAGTCCGAGGCCCTACCGGACCGCCAGAGGGCGGCGCTGTTCCAGGCGGTAATCGAGAGACTTGAGCACCGAGGAGATTACTGACCTGGCGCTGCGTGAGCTTCAGAGCAAGCTGATCTCCATGGGCGGGAGAAGCCTGCCAGAGTACGGCCTGCCTGCGGCCTCCGTGATACCTCAAGATGGACCAATGCAGTTTGATACGGTTGAGCAAGCACTGATTACTGAGGCGCGCTTACGAATGCTGACAGATGAGCAGAAAGCGGTGTACGAGTCCGTGACTCAGAATCTTGTGGACGGCAACAGCGGCTTACACTTCCTGGACGCACCTGCTGGCACTGGCAAGACCTTCCTGCTGGAGGTTCTGCTAGCCTTCGTGCGCAGCCGGGGTGAAGTCGCCCTCGCCATTGCGGCTTCTGGAATCGCAGCGACTCTGTTGCCAGGTGGACAGACGGCGCATTCAACGTAAGTAATTTGTTCTCAACATTTCAAAAAGCAGTTGTAAATATTTCGTGTGCTGTAAATATGTCCGGCATGGTGAAACTATTTGTCTATGCCAGGTTCAAGATACCAATACGAGCGATCCGTTCAAGCAAAGACGTGTGCGCTGTTGGAGTGCAGTCCAAACAGGCCGCTGTATTTCGGACAGTGCGTCTAATTCTCTGGGACGAGATTTCTATGACAAACCGGAAGGATTTGGAGGCCGTCGACCGGTGCTTGCGAGACGTGCGGAAGCAGAACGTGCCATTCGGCGGAGTGGTTTTCGTTTGCGCTGGTGACTTTCGCCAGCTGCTGCCCGTTGTGTTGCATGGGACTCGAGCCAACAGCGTCATGGCGTGTGTCAGCAGATCCCCACTGTGGAAATTTTTCCGGCGGCATCGCCTTACAAGAAAATCCGATTGCTGAGCAGTTCCGATTCTGCAACGTATTTGAGATACACCGAGCTACTCCAGCAGGTAAGTTTGTTTTCATCAGTTTATTTATTGGAAGATTTAAGGATATTCTGTTTATTTCGTGTTGAGAGCGATTCAAGGAGGGGCAAGAGGAGGTCGCAGGACGACACCAGGAGTGGAAGACCTTCAACGTCAGATGTCAGAGGCGTTGTCCACATCGAGTTTCTGCGCCAAGGCCAAACAATCAATCAGCATGTGTACGAGTACAAAGGGATCCTGCAGCAAATTCCTTCAGTGCGAGACAAGAGACGCGATTTGTGAGAAGCCAACTCGGCAACTCGAGGTTCCTTCATCAGGACAATGCGCCAGCTCACAATGCTCTAAGTGTCAGTGAGTATCTCGCGAATATGAATGTCACTGTGCTAGATCAGCTTCCACATTCACCCGATCTAGCTCCGAGCGTTTCCTATTTCCTAAGCTCAAGGAGGTTCTCAAAGGTACTCAATTTCCTGATGTTGATACCATCAGAAGGGCCACGACGACAAAACTGCAAAGTATTCCCATAAAAGCCTTCCAGGGCTGCATGGAGGCCTGGCGCAGAAGAATGAACAAGTGCATTCGGCTCAGGGGGAGTACTTTAAAGGAGCCAGATTTGATTCTGATTGATTTTTGCTAACAAAGTTTCTTTGAGCCCAGTCCTGGAACTTTTCTGACACACCTCGTACTCGCGATGGGCGAGAACGTGCTTAGATGCAAGATTGCCGCCGGCCAGTTCACGGGAGACGAGATTCTTCTGCCGCGAATCCCGCTGATTCCAAGAAATGCGGACCTCCCCGTCAGTTTTAAGCGGCTGCAGTTCCCTGTGAAGCCGAGTTTCTGCCTGACGATCCACAAGTCGCAGGGACAGTCTCTGGACACAGTTGGCATTGACCTGTCAGTCGGTTGCTTCACGCATGGCCAGCTGTACACGTCGCTGTCACGAGCAAGGAACGCGGCAAATGTTCGTGTCCGGATTCCGGGAACAAGGACAAGAAACGTTGTGTTTCCAGAAGTTCTCACTGAAGACTAATTTATTTATCGTAAGAAATGAGGGGTGAGCAAAAATTTTCCTTATGCAAAAGGCTAGAAAGTATATTCATTTATTTTTAAGGAAAAATATGCAACAGTTGCCTATTATTTTGCCTACTTTGCCTATTTTTGTCTATTTTGTCTACTGATTTCACGTATAATACGACTATTTTTCTAAAAACTACAAGAAATTATTTGTGCCTACATAAATAAGTATTTTATATCGTTAGTAGTAATTATTAGTTTCGATTAGTAGCCTACCGTATAATCTAGTGTTCTATTAGTTTAAATGCGTCCGCCATTTTGTTAGCAAATCCTATATAACCAAGAAAATATATCGAGAAAGAAAGCATCTTCCGCCTCCTGCCTTACCTGCTTCGTTCGCTGAGACCTCCGCTAGTCTAGTTATTCAGCGGTTGTAACTGAACACTGTTCTAAAAATAGCTCCGTCTTAGTCATTTAAAGGCGTTCCGCCTTTCCCCCTGCGAAGCCTGTACAGTTAGAAGTGTTTAAAACTTCTTCCCCTTTCCCCGGGACGTTCAGTCCTGCCCCCCCCCCCGAGTTTTGTCTCTTTCCCTTCTCCCAGCAGAACTGGCGCCCGCCGCTTCTGCCCCTCCCCCCTTTTAGTGGACAGTCTGTCTGCTCAGGTGTACAGCCTTATTCCCTCAGACGTACAGTCTGCCCCCCCGGCATCCCCGCTCCCAATCCCAACCCTTCCTAGTCGAAATTTCCCACATTCATTAGGCAGATTGCCTTCTTATCTAATGCTGTCAGCATTCCCTATTAGTATTTAGAAATTCCCCATTAGTACGCTTTCCCAGGCAACTCCGATCCATCGCGAAGCCCTTAATTCCCTCTCCCATCTATATTTCCCGGACTGAGAATAGAAACTGTGTCTTGCCGCTCGGACACACCACGCCACCAGGAGCAACCTACGGCTTACTCCTGTCAGTAGTATAAATTGCGCAGTCCTTCCCCGAATCCGAAGAAATTCCCAAGAAATCCCCAATAAGCCCCGACCCCTACAACAACTTGGCAGCAGCGTTGTGATTAAACCACAGGTAGAAGTTTATCTTACGACAAATTGGTGTCAGCAATAGGAAAACGCTCCTTCCCCAAGACCCCTGTAGCAAATTGGTTGCAGCAGTGAGATTCTTAGACAGAAAGACAAGAGCCCTGTAGCAAATAGAATAATTATTTCCCCCATATCTCTAAAGTAATAGCTCTCATTCCTAAAAGAATCACAGGAAACATATTGCCGCAACGTCATTTCTAACGAAGCGTAGATATTGCAATCGCAGTGAGTACGAGCTATAGTTGATGAATTTTATGTTGAAGCTCAATTAGGCTTATTTTATTCATTTTATTAATTTCTACAGTCAATTTGCACTTACAGTTAATTTGTATTTTAAGGCAATTTCATATTAGCCGAAAGTAACTTTTGAAAAAAACCTTCTTTTGCACTGCTTTGAATGAATCAAGTCTTTGATGAGCAGTTAACTTTGTCTTTTATTTTTCACCTGAAATTTCATTATAATTCGAATAATAACTTTACCTATTTTATATCGCAAATTTATGCAAAAGACGAAACAATTTAGTTTTTAGTTTTCCAAGGTGTGCAAAAACTTAACATTTAGAGTGAATTTTTTTGCGCAAACTACGAGTGACAGTCTTTTTTCAAAAATCCAAAATATCTTAAGTCACCTGTAACAACTGTGGACTGTAAGTTCATAAAAAACTATTTGCATCAACTTGCGACGGGGCCTTCGTCTTCCATAAATTGAAAGTTGAATAATATCGAAACTCACAAGATGTCAATTTTAACTAAGGCGAAGGCCCTGAATGAAGCTTGTGTCTTACTTCATTTCTTAATCTTTGCCGAAACAAATACGAATAGACTGAGGCAAAGCGCAAAGGCTAAGGAAATAGAGCCAAACAGAAAATCTTAGCGCGAAAGAAAGAGACCATCAAAAATATAAACGAAATGGAGCGATCTAACTTAAAATTTGAGTTAGTTGGGGTTATATTTCAGAGAAAATATTTTTGCAAAAGCTGAGTCAAGGATTAATGCAAAATTGCAGAAAATGAATATTGCAAACTTCAGAAAGGTCAAAAGATTCATTCAGGGGCGCCGCCGTGGAATTTATGGTGGGGGGAGACAAAGCCAAGAATTCTACATGTGCATTCCTACATTATTTTGAGAATCGGTGTTTTCAGCGCTCATTTTGGCGTAGCCGGCAGACACTCATTTTGGCACCGCAGACACTCATTTTGGTACTACAAAAACTCATTTTGGCACCGCAGACACTCGTTTTGGCGCCGCAGGCAGACACTCATTTTGGCACCACAGACACTCATTTTGGCACCACAGACACTCATTTTGGCGTCGCAGGCAGACACTCATTTTGGCGTCGCAGGCAGACACTCATTTTGGCGTCGCAGGCAGACACTCATTTTGGCACCGCAGACACTCATTTTGGCCCCCCCCTTCATCCCCCCTCCATCTACTGGGATGCCCTCTTACCAACCGCTCCCACCGGCACCCTGGCCGATGCAACCTGAGGTCGATCAGCAGCAGCAGCAACAGCAACAGCAGCAACAGCAGCAACAGCAGCAACAGCAGCAACAGCAGCAACAACAACCACAGCAGCATCAAGTGCAGCTACAGTCGCGTTCGGCGCGAACTCGTTTTGTCAGAGATGAAATGCGCGCTCGTAAGTTAACTGTATTACGAGTTTGTTTAGAGGGGTAGTTTTCGTGTGAAGTGAATATACGTCACAAAACTAATGTGACAAATCTAATCGCTTTCTTTTCAGTCGGACTCTGCCGATTCTGCCTGCGGCGCGGCCACATTGCGGCAGAGTGCCGTGATCTACCCCGCCGCAGCCGCAGCCGCAGCACCGTTGAAGGATGAAGAAGTTTTCTATCCAAACGTTTTCTGTTTTGTGACACCTGACAAATTGATAAGTTCAGTAGCATAACTCTATACATAGCAACTGTTGAGACAGTTTTTTTAAACGATAAAAATGATTTCCTATATTTTTTATATTTCCTATTCCTTTTTATTATTTGCTATATGTATACTCTGTCAGTTGCTAGGGCACACATTTTACTACATAAACTGTTTCTGAAGTAGTTTAACAATTGGTTAATTAAAAATTGTAAAAGAAAGTGTACAGATAATTTGTCAAATAAAGATCCGCACAGAATTTATTACTGGGCACTTGTTCTGTCTGTCCAGTTGTTTGTTAACCTTTCGGCACATATTGTGCCTGTTTATGAATTTTATGAATTTATGAGTTTATGAAATTTATGAATATTTTCTGGAGTTAATGTGCATGGAATGTTTATTTTTTATTAGAACTCGTTTGACTGAGTTTGCCATCATGGATAGCTCATAGTTCAACTGCTGTTTATTCGAATTATTAATTTAATTTCGAATAAAAATCTGTCTTAGCGTGTACATCAGATACTACTGTTAACGAAATTGACAAGTAGCGGTCACGCTCGGTATGATTAAAAGTTTTGTTGCAACATTCAAAATAGGCGACCAAGACAAAGAAGGAATGACATATAACTTAAACGCTTATAAATCCATTGACTTAAGCATAATTTGAGTATTAAAACTCAAAAGAAAATGACTACTTATGATGTCGTATCATAGTTATACAATAGATGAGCCAATAATTAATCTTGAACTGCTAAAAATCCAAACTAAACAGACTGATTTTGAAGGGATTGGCGATAAATGGAACCAGGATTGGGATAAATGGGATCAGGATTGCAAGATTGGAATAAATGGGATCGGGATTGGGATAAATGGGATCAGGATTGCAAGATTGGAATAAATGGGATCGGGATTGGGATAAATCGGATCAGGATTGCAAGATTGGAATAAATGGGATCGGGATTGGAATAAATCGGATCAGGATTGCAAGATTGGAATAAATCGGATCAGGATTGCAAGATTGGAATAAATCGGATCAGGATTGCAAGATTGGAATAAATCGGATCAGGATTGCAAGATTGGAATAAATCGGATCAGGATTGCAAGATTGGAATAAATCGGATCAGGATTGCAAGATTGGAATAAATCGGATCAGGATTGCAAGATTGCAAGATCTGAGCGGCTGGGGTAGACCTTCATTTTCTGGCCCAATTGAAGGTTGAAGTGCGCATCGCTCAGCCGACTCGCCAGTCTAAGCGATCGGCTGCTGTCCCTTTCGTAGAAGTCGACTAGGTCTTGCCATCTTGCTTGCTTGTCTCCATCGAAAATGATGTTGTTCTTCATGAGGGCATTGCGCGCATTCTTTAGGCAGTGCGGGACATCGATAATCACAAATATGGGCTTTTGCGTCACAGGATGGTTTAGAAATGGAGCCACAGGATTTACCTAAACAAATAAAAAGTTGCAAGGCTTAAAGTAATCAAAACGTTTACTGGCACAAATTAAACATTGATTTTTTAATTTGAAGTTTTAAATCTCGAAACAATAGCAATATAATTTTTAGTGCGAAATAAATTTTTTTATATTTCCAAACTTGAGCATTATTTCCTCTATGCTTTAATATTTATAAGGCATTATATCATTAAAGTACTGAACTCACCAGTTTGCTGAGGTAGGCCCATTGTGTAGTTTCTTGGTCAACAACCAGTGCGACAACCCGAACCCCAGCTTCATGGGCAGCGCGAAAGCACTCGTCTATCGCAGACTTAAATCGAAGCTGACCGAGGGTTCTATGTACTTGATAGTATGCAATTGGTTGCTTCCAGTTGCTCCAGATTCCACGGAGAACAGCAACAACTGCTTCGTTTACGGGTCTCTGAAGATTTTGCTCAAGGTCCTCAGCAGAGTGTTCATCATAGCCTACGACTCGGTCACCATGACGACGTAGCGGATGCTGGCTGATAAACTCATGCCATCCAAGCAGAGAGTTGCTAGGGGTCATGGTGGCTCGGGGTCATTAGCAAGCTTTTCATGCAACAGCTTGATCGTTTTTTGGCAGACACCAGGGGATGAAAAGAACTGCCGGGTTCGTCGCTTCAGCGATGACTCGGATGGAAGTGGAAAATTCCACTTGTTGCGCAGCATTCGGTAGGCAGCTGGGCTCTTGTGGTGCAGCTGGATAGATTCGGAAATACTTTTCTTTGACCATCGCATTCCACGGGAATCAACAAACTGCTGCTTGATGCTGCTCTGAATCACCCGACTCATTGTCGCACTTTTGAATTTTGTTGCTTTTGCCTTGGCGATCTGGTCTTGAAGTCGCTTGATGGTTACGCGCTGTTGGTAGATGCAATCCATGTAGGATTTTTTCCTCTGCTGAACCGGGACATCGGATAGCTGCAATCTTTTCGGAAAAATGATGGACGAAGCAGATTTTGTCGACTTTTGCTCCCATTGTAATGGTTTCTCGGCACTTGTCGAAATGCAGTCAAATCGCTGAAGTTCGGGCGGGCACATATTATCCGCCTCCTCATCCGTTCTCACAACAGATGGTTCCAGGTCTTCTCGAACAAGGCGAGGCATTACGAGTACTAGCTCCTTGTCTGGCAAAGCGTTCCATCGCAGGCGAGAAGTTTGGTCATGTCGTTGAAGCTCACAATTATAGGCAGAGTCTGTAAAATGCTTACTGCATATTCTTAGGCATTTTCTTCTTATTTCATTGAGATCCATGAAGTTGAGCTCTAAGATTTGCTGCCAGCGTTTTGCCACATTGTCGTCGTTTGGAAAGCGATGAAGGCGAATCGGAATTCCGTCTTTAACTGGCGATGTAACGGAACTCGTACAGCCAGAAGCGCAGCAAAGCCGACTATTTAGCATAGTCAGCAAATCAATTTTATCTTAATAAATCTTATTTTATTGAAGAAATCTATACAATATCTTATATTAATAAAGGCAGGCACTTCGAGTCGAGAAAATGAACAGAGCTTGTCTTGTTAATTGTGTTTGCGAAATCTAGTCTGTTTTATAGCATCTGTGGTGGGCTAGACTGTTCCGATTCTATCTTAATTCTTTCCTTACTTCTTATTGGCTCACGTAGCGACCCTTATAACCCTCCCCACTCCAACTCCGCGCGCCTATTAGATATAACCCTGTACAGTTAACCCCCACCTCTTTTTATTTCCTCCCCAAGCGCTCTCGTCCAACTGCCATATACGAGCTACTCGTACATTTTAGTGGCATTAGTCAATGTACAATCAGCTGAACTCATTAAGTTGTTTACGTCTGCATGCTCCACTCGTAAACCATATAAGCCCCCCACTGTCGTTTTAGCTTATATATAGCTTATGAATATAGCTTATGAATTCTTTACTTGCTACTGAACTGAAAGTAGAAAAACGAAAAACCAAGGACATTTGCCTAAGTGGCCTATCTAGTTATTATAGTATCTGTGGTTTCTTTCTTGTGGAGAGCTGCATTTTTTAAATTGTGACTTATTCAAGAATGCCTATCTTAAAGTCTGTCTAGCGTTTCAAATGCTTGAATTTTGTTTGACTTCTCCCAGGAACAATTGAGCAGGATGCAGAGGAGAAAGTGTCTCTGCCAGCCGAGATCGTTATTTCTGCGGAGGGGCCTCTCACTGACCTGATCAATTTTGTGTACCCATCGTTTGAGAAGCCAGTGGAGAGGAACGGCTACTTTGCAAGGCGAGCGATCCTGGCGCCGTACAATGACTCAGTGAATGCCATCAACGAGACGTGCCTGAGCATGTTCCCCGGCAGCCTGCTGGAGTACCGCTCGATAGACAGTGTGGCCGATGAGGATGCCGCTACGCACTTCCCGCCTGAGTTGCTCAACCAGCTGGATGCCCCGATTCCGATTCACTTGTTGAGGCTGAAAGTCGGTATGCCAGTAGTGCTTCTGGGGAACATCAACCCGCAACGATTGTGCAACGGTACGCGGCTGATCATACTCGCAATAGGCGATAACGTGCTTCGATGCAAGATTGCCGCCGGCCAGTTCACGGGAGACGAGATTCTTCTACCGCGAATACCGCTGATTCCAAGCAACGCGGAACTGCCAGTCAGTTTTAAGCGGCTGCAGTTCCCTGTGAAGCCGAGTTTCTGCTTGACGATCCACAAGTCACAGGGACAGTCTCTGGACACAGTTTGCGTAGACCTGTCAGTCGGTTGCTTTACACATGGCCAGCTGTACACGGCGCTGTCACGAGCAAAGAATGCGGTGAATGTTCGTGTCCGGATTCCGGGAACAAAGACCAGAAACGTTGTGTTTTCAGAAGTTCTCACTGAAGACTAATTTCTTATTATAAAAATGAGGGTGAGCGATAATTTTCTAAATGCAAAGGGCTAGAAAGTATATTCATTTATTTTTAAGGAAAAATAATAATTACTGTGATGTGGCCGCAGCCTTCTGCTGCAAGCATAGGGCCGCAGTCACATCTTAGGCACTGTTGTACGCTGCTAGTATCTGGAATAGGAATTTTCTGCTGCCTCCACGCACTCTAAGCAGCCTTCCTTGGCGCTCAGAAGTTGCACAATATGGCGCAATCCTCAACATAGGAAATTAGGAAGTTTTGCCTAGCCTAGGGTTAGTTAGGGAAGCCGCCAAATTTGGCGCTTGCCTGTACTGTTGTTGCCTGGCCTGCCGCAAGTCTAGTTAGCCGCACTCCTCCCCCGTGCGCTCTCTGGACCCTTCCCCCTTTTGCTCTCTCGTTCCTCCTGCGTCCGAGCCTCTCCCCATGCGTCATTCTATTTTTAGACTGAGGGTTTCGCGGACCCCGTGTCCCGAGCTGAACCCTCCCTCACGTGCTGCCTTGTGCGCACAAGCCCAAATTTGGCATGCTATTGTCACTAGTGGCTGGAGGCGACTGTCGGCGCTTCGTACAAGCTACTTTCTCCCCCCATGTTTAATCAATATCTGTTGTGCATCATTATCCGCACTTTTCGGGCTGCAGTTCCATGGTCAAGCCACGGAATGCCCAAACGCTCCACCCTCCGCGTTCTATATTAACGAATGCAGGCCCGCTTGTCTGAATTTTTCCTCAGAACCGTTTTGACCGCTGGTCAGTCTCGTCGAGAGCTATCTCCGAAAAAGCGCTCTAGCGCCGGTTAACAGCGAAGCAAAGCTCCTGAGCAGGTCTTGGTAGAGCATTGCAGCGCTCAAGCAGAAAGCACGCTCCTGAGCAGGTCTTGGTAGAGCATTGCTAGTGCTATAGCTCTGGTTTTCCAGCCTACCCTATTGGCAGGAAATCAGTTGGCTGAAGCCATTCTGCTAGTGTCTATTCGCGACACAGGCGCGAAGAGTGAAAGTGAGTGTGCAGTCGCAGCACTCGTGCGCGATCCTAAGAACTAGCTGTCAGTTTATAGGCCTAGAGTCTATTGCTGCCGCAGGCGCATAGACCTATTCCTCGCCGCCCATCTGCGCGAGACGTAGCTATTAGGTTAGTAGGAGTTAGGGGTCCTCTGAGAGCTAAACTCAGACACGCTCAAGCGCGGACATTGTCAGTGCCAGGACTGCGCCGCTCAGGCCATTTGCTACCATTGAGTCCTGTCCCTTAATTTTAGATTTCTCCCCAGTCTCAGTCCCCATAAGCGTGCTTGCTAAGGTTGCCTCGGCCAATAGCAGTCCGCCTCACCCTAGCAGCCAGATACCGAGACACTTCACTGGTGATAGCGGTGGGATACCAAGATCTTCAGGCCCAGATCCGAGCAACCCCAAATTCTTAAAGCACGTCAACTGTGATTTCCCCACATCTCTAAAGCAATAGCTCTCATTCTCTAAAGCAAGAGCAATAGCTCTCAATAGCTCTCATTCCTAAAAGAATCGCAGGAAACTTATTGCCCCACCCTCATTTCTAACGAAGTGTAGATATTGCATGGCAGTGAGTACGAGCTAATAGCTGATGAACTTTATGTTGAAGCTCAATTAGGCTTATTTTATTCATTGTATTAATTTTTACAGTCAATTTGCACTTTACAGTTAACTTGTATTTTAAAGCAATTTCATATTAGCCGAAAGTAACTTTTGAAACAAATCTTTTTTTGAACTGCTTTGAATGAATCAAGTCTTTTCTCTTTTTTTCACCTGAAATTTCATTATACGAGCGTATTTCGAGTAAAAACTTTACCTGTTTTATATCGCAAATTTATGCAAAAGACAAAACAATTTAGTTTTTAGTTTTCCAAGGTTCGCAAAACTTAACATTTAGAGTGAATGTTTACGCAAACTACATGTACGAGTGACAGTTTTTTCACAAATCCAAATATCATTAGTCATCTGTAACAACTTTAGTGTGAGCATCTTGCATGAAGCTCACACTAAAGGCACTTGCAGGCACTTATTTTGGCACTGCAAGCAGACGCTCATTTTGTAACCGCAGGCAGACACTCATTTTGAAACCGCAGACGCTCGTTTTGGCACCGCAGACAGACGCTCATTTTGGCACCGCAGGCAGACACTCATTTTGGAACCGCAGGCACTTGTTTTGGCACCGCAGGCAGACGCTCATTTTGGCACCGCAGGCAGACGCTCGTTTTGGCACCGCAGGCAGACACTCATTTTGGAACCGCAGACACTTATTTTAGCACCGCAGGCAGACGCTCATTTTGGAACCGCAGGCAGACACTCATTTATCGCCGCAGGCAGACACTCATTTAAGCGCCGCAGGCAGACACTCATTTTGGCGCCGCAGGCAGACACTCATTTAAGCGCCGCAGGCAGACACTCATTTTGGCACCGCAGGCAGACACTCATTTTGGCGCCGCAGGCAGACACTCATTTTAGCGCCGCAGGCACTCATTTAACGCGCAGGCACTAATTGTAGCACCGCAGAAACTCATTTTGGTCCTACACGTACTTTGTTTTCATTATTAATGCGGGAGAATTGCAGGCACTATAGTGTCGATTTGGGGCTGCAGTCAGCGCCAACCCCTCCGCTGGGTCGAACTGGATCGCTGAGAATTTTTTCATGCAATTATTTTATTTGGGCTGTTTACACGAGCCGCGAAAAGTTATATTGTTATATTTTTAGACTATAACAACAAATACTAACAGCACTTTATTATTTCTTACAAAACAAAACTTACACTTACACCTAAACTTAAAAGTTCATTTTTATGGCTAAATTTTCACGACACAGGTAGAGACACCAGATAAAATCAATAATGAGGTGATTAAAGTATGATGTCTCACTCTCATTGTCCACTGAAAACAAAATATAGGCTTATTAGGCTGGGCTGGGGAGTAGCCTGATTGGTTAGAAATAACTTAGTAATCAAAAGCCGACAGGATGAGCCAATCATTGCTAGAGATAACAAGAGATTTGGTGGTAAAAACAGAAAATTTGGGGTGGAGCAGGCAGCCATTATCTGGTTTTGGCCACTCAACAACATAGTCTATATAACCAACTCTGTTCTTAACAATTTCACTATACGCCTGAACAAAATGCAAAAATAAGTTAAAGCTTGCAACATTAGGCTAAAAGGCCCAGGCCAGTCTTTTTCCTACTAAGTGCATTTCCTACTATACACTACGAGCTATATGAATCCCTATATAAGTTATCCCAATCCCAATACCTATCCGTATCCCTATCGCTATCGCTATCCTTATCCTTATCCTTTCCCGGTCCCCCATGCTCCCACTCTGGCTGATGCAGCAGCAACGGCAACAACAACAGCAACAGGAACAGCACCAGCACCAAGTAATTGAGCTACACTCTAGTTCGGCGCGGACCCGGTTCGTGCGAGAGAAAATGCGCGCACGTAAGTTTATTGTATTACGAGTTTGTTTAGAGGGGTAGTTTTGACTAAATCAGTTGTCGTTTGACATCTTTACGTTGCCTTTCAATTTTTGAAGTGTACGAACAAATGAATATACGTCACAAACTAATATGTGACAAATCTAATCGCTTTCTTTTCACAGTTGGACTCTGCCGGTTCTGCCTGCGGCGCGGGCACATCGCGGCAGATTGCAGAGATCTTCCTCGCCGCCGCAGCATAGTCGTTAAGGGACAACTCGCAGTGAATGAATCTCAGTGAGTGAGTGAATGAAGCTCCATGAAGCCCTAGTAGATCCTAAAGGGGCAATCCGTTGCGATATCCGCTGCGCATGCATGGAAGAAGAAAGGAAAAGACTCTGTCCAGAAAGCATAACGGCAGTGGCTAGAGCTTCGCATTTATTTTTTCAGCATTGCTGGATGTTTTATCCTTTGGTCAGATAACCACGAATTATTCTGATTAGAAACGTTATAAGCAGCATTAATTACACTTAGTCATTCACACCATCGTTAGTGGCGGCAGAATTGGCGGCTGCTGCGTTGGTGCATGTGGTGGCGTCTGTAGTGGCGGTGACAGCAGCCAGGGCGGCTCGCCGACAGTCAGCCATTTATTGGCCAGCGTAATGGCTGTAGAAGCACATAGCCCATGTGAATTTTAAACGCAATCAACTTTTACTTTACATATGCTTCGGATTGATTTCTTAGTAGTTAAACACTCAGAAGTAGTCAGCTACCGCAATGTTATGTTTATGTTACCAGAGCTGTACGATTCAATAATTACAGAGGCAAATTAAAACTTGTCGCAAATCAAAACGCTGCTGCCGCTGCTGCTGCTGTGGAATTTTCTGCAGATGCTGCACTCTGTAGAAGTTTGGGCACAGGCCGAACAGGTAAGGATAATAAAATGAATAGCAGTATGGAGAAAGGGCGAAAAAAGAATTCATTATACTAAACTGCAAGGCAGACTCAAACCATCCTCACAATATGTCAAGATGCGCCAGATATAATTATCGTATCAAGAACATTGGCACTAACCCATTCAAGTCTTCCATCCTTTCTGTGAATGTACCCACAAAAAGAAAATTCATCGATGCATTTGTATGACTCACCAGGCTTTAGCCCGTCGCTGAATCATTAACCCAAAACCCACCCGGTGTACCAAATTGCGTAACTGGATTCACTGGCTCTAACTAGCAAAAAAAGCTTTTCTTACCTTACTTACGGTTGGCAATTTCGTTTATCGATAGATACGAGTACCACATACGAATTTTAACATTTGAATAAAGCAAAGTAATTCAATCTACGGTAGTTTAGTTTCATCTCAGCTTACTCACCTTTTTCTACGCGCGCGCTAAAACGCAAACTCTCTGGCTGAGTTTTTTATGCATGCTGGTATAGCTTGCAAGATAGCAACAGATTTACATTGTTACATTGTTAAAATCTAATCACTGAAGACAGCAGCGCTCAATTCATATGAATTTTACATTTAAGTCACGGTTTTATTGTACTTTTGCCTGTCATTTCAATTCCACTGTGCCTATAAAGTTTTATCTCGTCCTCGTCTCGTCTTATCCTTCTACCTCCATTATCTGACTATTAGCAATTCGCTTATCTTTTTGCCGACTCAATTTTATCCATCCTGAGAATTATTTTGTATCTGATAGATACGCTCGTATTACTTTTAGACTATTTTATCTATAATCACAATATTATTTACTTTTATTTTTTGATTTAGTACAAACTTTATTACTGCTGGTATTTTAGCCGCACTGCTTTTTCAAATTTTTCAAATTGCTTGAGTCAGAACACTGCTTGACGCAGAAATATTAGAAACTCACAGTAAACCGACATGTTACATGTTGCAGCTGAAATGGCTGAGCGAGAAGATGGTGAAATTTCCGACGGCGCTGCCGCGGTCCCGGAGGAGGACGTGCTAGATGTGTGCGCCGCCGTCGACAACCTTGGTATGTCGGAGGCGACGGCGAAGCCATCGCGAGCTGAGAGGCGGCGAGAGCGGGCCCAATGGCACTATGAGCAACGACGTGCCCTGCGCCACGCCGAACTCGAACTCGAGACACCGCCGACACTGACGTGCCCGCAGGTCTTTTCGACTCTGAAACGATACATCAGAAATGAGTGGAGTCGGAACCCGTCGGTGGATACGCTTCGTGCGAAGATCCGGCACGTGCGGCTTGCTAGTCAGCAAGCTGGCATCCCGATGCCCGAGTTGTTCGACACGATGGCGACGGCAGTGTCGGTGGCCATTGCTTTTACGGCCACGCCAGCGAATGCCAGACACGAGCATCGACGACATGCGCACGGTCTGTCAAGCTGAAGGGCTCGCTTTGAAGGGACGCAACGGCATTGGGTCTGCGTCAACGTCGATTGGGGCCCTTCTGCCCGCTGCTCGCTGCGAGTCGTTGTTTGGCGCCGGTTACCGCCGCCAGCGGGAAGACGACGGCTCCGTGACTGTTCGCAGCGTGGCGCGCTTTCGAGTTGATACCCACGCGGCTGCTGACAGGTTCGAATGTTTGTTGTTGGTAGTTGACTAGGCTTTAGTCATCGGGATTGTGACATGGTCACTAGACACGCATTCCAGCACGGGTAGTACGAGAAAACGTCTGACATAGTGTCGTGCGCTTGTGGGCTGCGCGGGGCCGCTTCGTCTAATTGTTGCTCGAGCGGAGGGCAGTTAATTTAATGCATAATTGGAAATTAGTTGGGACGGGCGAGAGCCTGGTCGGCTGTATTTATAGCGTGGTCCTGGGCATGACCGAAAACTGCTGCCAATGAGCGGTGGAATTCACCGAAGGGATTGGTCCTGGGCAAGACGGTAAACTGCAGCCAATGGGCGATAGACTTCGCTGAGAGGATGGAACGCCACGGGAGCGTGGGCATGAATTTTATTATCGTCGAGGCACCACTAAATAGAGATAAGCCGTCGTGACAGTGCGATAAGAATTCCGCTGTGGTGACAGTGAGGGTCATAGCGCCAACCCTACCTTTTTAGGAGGGGGAAGGTGCAGGCAATAAAATTAGCGAGTAATGAAATTTTGCCAGCCAATGAGGTTTATCTTAGCACGTCGGCTGAAGGTGTAATTGAATTAACTTTTATAAAATGTTGTAAAATGCGTCAACGCGTTAATTCGTTTCTCGGTGATGGGTACATGCGTTTCTTTTTGTTGCGTGCGTTTTTTTCATTGTGTTTCAAGTGCGCGAGAATTGGGTTTTGCTCTAGTTTCTTTGCCGTGGAAATTAAATTAAATTGAATTGGAAATTAACTGAATTTTGCTCTAGTACTTTCAATTGTAGAATGCCGTGCCACTGTTACGAAATATTGTGTTCTGTTCCGTCGAGACTTGTTTTTTTCGATTTGTTTGATTTGCTTATGGTGTAGAAATGTCGTATTTCTTCGTGT
Source organism: Macrostomum lignano (assembly GCA_002269645.1). Lineage (NCBI taxonomy): Eukaryota > Metazoa > Platyhelminthes > Macrostomidae > Macrostomum > Macrostomum lignano. The sequence goes on along the minus strand of NIVC01000538.1, from coordinate 271,888 downwards.
CACGTCTTGCGTAGTAAATTGTTTATGTGCTTGATTTCGTTTCATGCCGTGTCATGTTTTGTGTTTTCATTTGCGTTTTGTTTCTATGATTGCTATAGTTATCCTTGTGTTTGTTGCTTGTTTTTGCGAATTTCGAATTTTGTTCCGTGGATGCGAATCGCGCTATATAGTACTAACTTGCTTACTAAAAGTAGTGTATTTCAAACATGTTTTGATTTTTTCAATTTTTCTTGTTCTCTGCTTCTTTTAGGAGGGGGTGTAGTGTGAGCATCTTTTGTGTATTCTATTAGCTAGTTCTATATTGTTAATAATTTTTATTTTTCTTTAATTTAGTCACGCAGTCTAATGTACTTTTTATTGTCAGTTAGAGTCTAAATTTTTGCGTAAACAGGGTAGAAGTCAGACACCAATCGTGACTCAGCGGAGGGTTGAAGTTTCTGCAAACCTCAGCTTTGCGTGGCCAGCCAATCAAGATCGGCCTGGACCCTGGCACGCGGCAAAATCCAACTCTACCCGGCGCCGCAGGCTTAGAGCAATTCAGCTTAGCGAGCGGCCGGCAAGACGACCACCACCCGGCTTGAGGGGGGTTGTGAGGGGTCTGACAATGACTATAAATGAAAGTGTTTGGCGGTCGGATCTCACTTCTGCTTTTTGGCTTTGGTTTTGTTCCAACTCCCGGCCGTTTGCCCATTTGGTTCGCGCTTTGAGGCGCTCAAGTATTCTTCACCCCTGTCAGTGTTTTACTCCCTGCCCGACCGCTTCAGTCTTGTAGCGTAACGTCTCGGCAATCAGTGTCTGAAGTCGTCGCTATTAAGCGCGGTCTAGATAGAGACTGACGGATTCAATTAAGTACGTGGCCCCGACCCCGAGAGCCTCAGTGTCACAATGAAGGGCAGCGCTGATAGAGCTGGAACTAGAATTATTGTTATTGTTCGTCTATCAGTGCTCGAAATTTAATTGCGTTGCGAATTTGTAGTAAGGATTGTAATCAACTTGAAGTCATTTAATTAAAGCGTCTGAGTCAATTACTCATTAGCTATTCTTACTAGGATCATCACTCTTTTAATCTATTCGGATCGTGTTCACCTGTGTTCTTCCTTTTTTTGTACCGTACTGCGACTATTTGAGAAAGATTGGTAGAACTCGCCGACCTTGCTAAAACTATTATTGGCAAGTAGGCCAATAGTTTTAAAATCACTGAACGCTCCAAAAATAGGTTTGTCTAGGGCCTAAACTATTGTTTATCGTGCATGCTATTTATTTAATTATATTTATCACAGCGGCATAAGATCGCTCTGCAGCGACTCTTTTACCGATAATAGAGGAGCGCATTGAACCCGGCCCTATCATTATGTCTGATGAATGGCAGGCTTATAATAGGTTGTCAAATCCCCAGGCAGTTAACCATTCCCTTAATTTAGTGGCTCCTGGCGATCAAGATATACATATTCAATCAGTTAAGTTACTGTAAAAAGAAGTACAAGCATATGCATGGGACTTCGAAGGATCTGTTTGAAGCTTATCTCTCCGAGTTCCAATTTCGCCGACTCCACAATGTCACAATAAGGGCAACTGAAAAACGCACAATAACTACTTCAAGAAAATTGTGGATTGAGCAGAAAATAATGCATAGAAAGTGTAAGTTCTAAATGACGATGCTTTCTTTGTTGTGTCGCGCACTTTTGCAGTGCGAGTGCACCCCGGCCTCCAGACGGGCTGAGTCACCCCTTTCGGTTGCGTCCCTTTTTGTTATTGAAAGTAAATCCTTTTGCGTATTCCGCAGCCCATGGCTTAAGTCGGCACCAAGTTTATTTTAAAGTTTTTTTTATCAAGCGAGCTGCATTACCTGAATTCTACTTTGAAATCAACCGTCGCCACCCGGAAGTAACTGTCCTGGTTCTTCAACAACACGAGCGCCTGCCTCACCACTGCCCTTGGCAAGTGTCAAGTGGACAGTTGGTTTCTACAACAATTGTTTGCAGGAATAGCATTGTCCTTTGACCATAGACAAAGTCATTCCTGCACGGTTCTAGAAAATGAGCTACAGTATTATAAGAGACGAAACCGAAACTGGGTTTTTAAGGTTAAAATACTGAAGTTTTAAAAATAAAAAGGAGCGAGAGTTTCAAAGAGATGGTATCTTTAATCGAGCCTAATATGAGTCCACCTCTTATTGATATGCGCTTTGCGACAGTGTCTGGAATAACTCGCGAGGAAATTTCTATTGAATCGACTGTTAGTAGCTTTGAGAGATCGAGCGACGAGTGGACTGCTTTAGTAGCGGACTGCATATCGGACGAGGAAATCGAGAGACTAGTCAACTTGGATCCGGAGACATTGTTCAATCTAGACGAATTAGAGCGCACAGCCAGCAAGCTCGAGCGCGAAAATGAGAAGCTAGCGCATCGGCTTACAGAGATGGCACAGGGCGATAACAATATCGACTGATCCGCCTTGCTCGACGACGTCATAGTCTGAATGGCGCCGACAGGACACACGTCCCCAGCCGCCACGACTTCTCCTGCCATGGACAGGTCGGAGCTGGCTATGAAGATATTCTGGTCGAATGAGCTACTGCCACCCCGGATAGCAGAGGCTGCATCTGCGTCGCCAGAGGTCGCTGCGTCTCCCGAGGTGACTACCGTTCCCAGCCTCCTCTGTTTACTCCGAGTCACTAGAGCGCTAGATGGACAATTTTATGACTTTTGGGGGGGGGGAGACGCAGGACTTACATGTATTGAGCGAAGAATCAGGCGCTGAGGTGGCATCGGTGCAGGAATGAGGTCGACTATGAGTCGTAGTAGTGAAATATTTCTATTAGTGGGATTAAGATCAGGCAGATTAGCTAGACAACAGGGAGTACAATTAGGCAGTTGCGATTGTCCTTGCATCCGTCATAATTCTTTTTATAGCTCTTTTGAGCTCTTTTCGTACACCGAACATGTATTACAGCACATAAGTAACACAGATTTATCCATAAACTTTTTATAGCTTGCATCAGCGACAACAGCAATGGCGTGGAAAAAAACAACTTCCACCTGACCTGCGCCAATGCCCAGCAGGTGAGGGTGCAGGAGCAGCAGCGACTGTTGCCAGAAGCCAGCCATATGGCCAATGGCAGTCTGTGGCGCATGCTACTGGCAGGCCTACGGTCGCCGCAGAGGAATAGCCTCGACGGCATGGCGAAGGACCTCCAAAATCCGTGTCGTCTGATTGAGGAGCAGCAACGGCTCCAGCAGCAGCAGTTGCAGTTGCTGGAGCAGCATGAGCAACTTCTTCGGCAACGCTGTGGAGTTGCGAAATCGGCTAGTGCGACAACGCGAGGATTGCAGCTGCTGGCAAAGAAATTTGAGAGAGCGGCCGGCCGAGTCCGACTCTGACGAGGACTTCCTTCGCATGCCTCGACGCCGTCCACCGCCACCGCCTACGAGCTGTAAACAGTAGCGTAGCTAGGATTTCGAAAAGGGGAGATAGCTGAAAGGGACAGAGTCGCAGTCAAAGAATAAAGTTTTTTGTAATTCATAACAAAAATTGGTAAAATCAGAAAAAAAAGCCGCGAGACGTCTGTCCTGACTATGGCATTTCGGCAACTCGGGATTCAGAGAAATATCGTTTACAGTAAAACATTTAAAGTATAATTTACGAGCGTGTAACATTTTATCGTATCATATTTTATCTTAAGAGAATCCGTTGAGCGGTTTTTTTTAAATTCATAGTACCTAGATAGATACCTACCGACAAATCATTTTACTTCAATATATGGTTTTGAGATAATCGATTACATGCTCGCAAGATTTAATTTTAGCATATTAGATTTTTGCCGATTTCGCTGAATCTGAAGCCGCTTTAAGTTGCTTTTTTCAATAAAATCGCATTTTCGTTCCTTATTACGATTTAAATGAGCGGTAAGAAACAATTTCATACCCGTTGTGTCAGTTTTTGTGTATAGATGCGTGAGGGCAGTGGAAATAAGATGACAAGATGACAACGAGTAAGATGACAAGATGACAACGAGTAAGATGACAAGTCGATGAGTCAGGAAAAATCTGGTGCAAAGTACTGATTGTTCCTTCTTTGGTAAATACAACGTAAAATAAATATTGAAAATAGAAAAAAGAAAACAAATAGAAACAAGCCGGACAGGAACTCTCGAGGTATTACCGTGTATTGCAGCACCATGGCCGATCGAGATACTAGGCAAGCAGCGGCGAACGCGCGATACGCCAAGCGAGTATCCGCAGATCCTTATCTTGCCGCTCTGCACCGGGATCGCAAAGCGCGCAATCAGCGTGAGTCGCGAAAGCGCAGAGCTACCACCGCTGATGCCGCAGATGTAGCGGACGCACTGAGGGTTCGGAAAATGAGTTAGGGCCTTTTGCTCTCGGCGGCGTGGACCCGAATTTTATGGACGTCGACGAAGCCGCTGAGGCATTCGACGCTCCATACCTGCTGCAGGAAGAAGCGCTGGCGAGGTCTGAGCATGCGCATCTAGAAGAAATGCTGCTGTTGTATCCCGGCAGCACACACAAATGCGGCAATTTTGCTGTGTTCTTTAATGAGGTCATCCGCCGCCATTGACGAAGCCGACGGGGCATAACGGACATTTTGATGCTCATATCACAGACCCTGCCAGAGCAGGTAAAGTATTGTACTGCGCAATACATATACGCTATGTAGCTACTCTGTGTACTAAAAATTCCTCGGTGAAGAGCTGGCGCAGCGACATCGCCAAGCAGGTTCAGCACCGCATTTAAGCTGGTGGTCTACTGCGAGCTGCCGTGTTTCCTGCAGATCAGGATATAGTGAAGGGCACGCTGCAGCTGACAACGTTAGAGGCGTACAAGGCCATTAAGTCCCGCATCGCCCTTCTAACTAGATCTGACCTGTCGTACATCCTGAATGTTGACACCTTTAAGGTGCTGTGACCTGCTTTCAGGTGTCATAATTTCTCCTCTCGGTGTAGTCTCAAATTAGAAATTCTAGCCAACTTTTCGCACCTCCACGATGCAGATCTGCCTTGTGTATGTGAGCATCACGGAGATTCCCGATCGGCGTAAAACTGAATACGTAGTCACTGCTGGCTTTTTGAGTGGCCGGAAGAAGCTAAACAGCCTGGCCTTTTTGCCTCTGCTTGTTCAACAGCTGGTGGCTCTGCTGACGACCGGAATTGCCTAGAGTACGGGGGGTGGGCCAGATGGGGTGCAGGTGTCCTGCGTCTGCATCCGATGTGCATCATCGTGGATGCGCCCTAGCGGGTGGAGGCCATTGGATTGAAACAATTAAATGCCACGCACGGCTGCGATAAATTCCATATCAGCACAACAATACGCCTGGTTCGGGCGCTGTTGCACACCGGACATCGCTATAGCCGACAAGGAGGCCGCGCAGCAACAAGGGTGCCGCGAAATTACTCAGCGCTCCCTGACAGACACTGTGCATCTGACAGCTGGGGGCCAACAGGGCAGCCTGCTGGGCGTCAAGTTTGTTTCCCCCTTACTACATTTGACGGCCTTTAACTACATGCTGGACACCCCGCCCTGCTACTTACACTAGCTTTGTGCCGGTTTAATTAAGTGGCTGATGACGCTGTTGTTCAGCGGCCGAAAGATGGACGCTTAAGCAGGTGGGAGACGGAGCGAAGGAGAAAGACAGGGTAGGGACAACTTTTGCATTTTATTCCATTAACATTACCTGGCCAGCTGCGAGCCATCGATGTCCGCATCACCCGAATTAAAGGGGTCCTGGGAGCTATTCAGCATCCTCGCTTGCTAGAAGTCGAAACACATGAAATACATGAAATTAATTCCAACAAACTGAACCTGCGCAAGGCGTAAGTCCAGCACCTTAACCTGCTATCATCTGCCATTTTTGGCTCACTTTGAAAGGTGCCCCTTTGCAGCAGGTTGAGTGTGCCAGGGTCTCACTGTGGAATTTCGTCCCACCGTCTACCTGTGCTGTACTTACGGCGTGCAGTTAACGTACAACACGCACATTGTGTGCAGCTACTTTGCGGCCTGTGCGGTCAGTTTCGGTCCGGTGCACAGGCTGTTGGCGGGCCTATTCAAAGCGCAGCGCTACAAACCGGTGTCCCGTCTCCATTGCAGACGCAGACTAGACGCGGAGCTTCAGGGCTTGATTGACTCCGACAGTGCTGCTCTGCGTGTGCGAGCCAGGTTACCCAAACTGAATCAGGGCGAGCAAAGCAGCAACACAGTGGACGGTGTTCAGCTGCATCACATGCCGCTTCCAATGCAGGTGTTGCTTGAGTTGGTCGCCTGTATCACTTTCCCTAATTAGGCTTAGCAATTTTTAGCGGTAGCTCTTATCTCCAAAAACTTACAGGCTATTACAGGTGGGCGATGCTGTTAAAGGGCTTCCGCATCGAAGCATTTCGGCCGCAGCTGGTCTATGTGCGGAGTTTCCTGCTTCATCGCCTACTTCAGCACCGATCCGCAGGATGCCGTCCTGGATTTTAGAAGAGTCCAGGAAATTTACAGTGTAGAGGGAAGCATCTTTCTCACAGTCAGACCGTTAGCAGTAGGCCCAATACTAATTCCTCCTGTCTTCTTTCTGGCCAGTAAAGAAAGAGCGGAAGAAGCCGGATGCAGCTTCAGTCACAGTCACGTGTGTTAACTGCAGTGCGACCTGTTCGGCTTTATTTTGAAGCTTGGGTAGGCGGCAACAACTAATTATGATGCGAATGTATTCCTGTATCAATATTATAATTATGTACGAGCTATTAGCTAATCATATTAGCTAATCATAATCATATAATCGTATTAGCTAATCGACGTATTCGATGTTGCAGTTAGTAATGGTAGAGCGTGAGGACGGCGAGGTGTCTGACGGCAATGGTGCGGTCACAGAGGGGGATATTCTTGACGTATCTCGGCATGGCGGAAACAACGGTGCGTCTGTCGCGGGCTGAAAGGCCACGGGAACGGGCGCGGCGACATTATGAACAGCTGATCGCGATCTTGAAGCGCCGCCCTATACGTCCCGTGCAAAGATTATTCTGTTCTGAAGCGGTACATTCGCAACGAGTGGACTAGAGATCCGTCGGTTGCCGCGTTCCACGCTTGCACTGCGCCGGGCAGGTTGGAATTTCACTGAAGGATTTGTTTGACACCATGGCAACGGCTGTATCGGTGGCGGTTGCCTACACGCACTGATCAAATATATGAATTTGGGCACAGACTGCTCTTTATTTTTTATCTATGGCCAAGCCATAGCACAAGTATACGAGTTCGAGTCTATTATCATTATCAGCCGTTCTATCAACATAGGATTATTATACTCAATCTAAACCTTATCTGGAATCGTGTTCAACTGTGTCATTCATTTACTTGTACCGTACCTGCGACTATTGGAGAAAGTTTGGTAGGACTCGCCGACCGGCGATACGCAAAAAGGAAGCAATAGTTTTAAAGTATTTGCTGTATCGCAATATATCAAATATTACACAGTTAAAAGTTTGAGCTGCAGCTAAATGTGTGAAAAATTGTGTTATTAAAATGATTGAATACATTTTTCAGTAAATTTCTTGCAGAATTACAGTTTTTATAATTGACGATCAGAATTCGGAAATTAGGGACTTTAGGTTTTGTGGGAGACGTTATAATTAAATAGCACGGAAGCATCCGTTTGTTAAGGATTTCTCACAAAAGTTCTTGAAGAATTCTAATTTCTTTTGACTTTTTTCGGCTAAAGGAAATCAAGGTAAAAAGGTAAATTATTACATAGAATGTTACACAGGAGGCATGTCTCAATAATTAGGAGTCGAACAGAACAATCAGGGGAACACAGTGGGAAAATTCAACGTTTTGTTCACTGACAATTTATTATTAACAAATTTCGTTTGAACAATTTTATTATATTTCAGTTGTCTTAATTCTTTAATCACTAAGCACAAGGATTATGGAATATGAGGACCCTGGTGGCAGCAACCTACCAATTAAACTAGTAAGTCCACTAAGATAACTAAGAAATAAACCAGTAGCCCAGACTGCAGGACGGAACTAAGACTGCACACCTCTTAAGAAGAACAAAACTGGGTTAATGAAGTAAAAAACAATTTACAGGTAGTAAATTAAGGGGTGGCTTGCTTGACTTACTGCGCTGGGCAGCGGAGTACACTCTGTGGTCGCTGGCTAATAGATAAAACTGCTAATTTTAAACTACTGTACATATTCGCGCTAAGCGCTTGTTTTTTCGCAACAAGCGCCTCTTTTTAAGTACCTAAGTACCTAAGGCGAGCACAAGCCTCAGCACGAATGCCTAGAGTGCGACAAGCTTCTGTGCAAGACATGCAGCGCCATGGTGCACAAATACCCGGCTCGACGCCGTCACAAGCTGCGGCTTACTTGTTAAGAGCCCCGACGCGCCTGCAGGCGGAATTGCTGCAACATAAGTGATTCCACTTAAAACAACCATCACTCAGCACTCACCCATCTTTCCGCCCCCCCCCCCGCGGCGAAAGCGACAACCTCGCAGGAGGCAGCGGCGTCCTCGCAGACGGAAGCCGACGGCGCTGTCTCCGGCCTGCGAGATACCGTCAGCAGACAGGAGTCTGAGCTGGATGCCGTTCGCCGGGAGCGCAACAACAGGCCAAGACGGCGAACCCGGAGAACCCGGCCGCGGTCATCGAGCTCCTGTGCAGTATGGGGCGCCTCTAGCACCCCCGCCCTTATCGGTCTTTCGGCTCGGGCGCGCCCTGAAGCAGAAAGAAAGAAAGCAGCAGCACCAGCAGGGGCGGCCTGATTAAAACCGTCTATACTCGCGATTTACTCAGTTATTAAGCGCGTTCGGCAAAAAAGCACCAGCCGTGTTTTCTGTGGCACAAATTAAAGTTAATTATATTACCTAAAACACTGTTGTTCGTTCGTTGACGTTGGCGTTTGTGGCATTATTTCTGCAGTTGAGAAGCTAAAGGAAGTCAAAACTGGTTTTGGAAAGATCGTCAATTTGGCAAAAGTTACTATTGTTGATCAGTCTGGGTCGTCCGTGTCCTGCACTTTTTGGGCCAGTTCTGCGCAGGTCGATAAACTGGTCTGTCGGCGACATTCTCGCTATTCATGGTTGTTAAGTCCAAGAGTACGCCCAGATGATAAGTCTCGGCTGTTCGCAGGCAGAAGTGCATCACTGGCTGCACATGACACCAATACCGATCTTTGATGAAATCCATGACAGATTTGATTTCAATTTTTCAGATTTATGAACCACTTATGCACCAGTACAGAATTTTGCGAACAGAATATTCTACTGACATTAAATATTTGAAGTATTATTTAATTCGACCATAGCATGTCATTACAAAGAATGACTGTACATGTATGTGTACCATTAGATACTTGCATATGCCGAGCCTCACTAGATGCTTTCCTACACCGAACAGTATGTTATCACACTTACATGACCGTAGAACCCGACTGTTATAATTAAGTTTGAACTGTAGGATAATACGAAGCTGAATAGATTCACTGAACTTTTAGATATTTTTGTTAATTCTACGATAAGCAGAGCAGAGTCGAGGGCGAGTACTATATTGACCTTAGGAAAGGAACTCACATTTGCTTAAGTAATTTATTGTTCTAGTTTAAATTATTTAAAAGTACAAACGGTTTTGAACCTATTATACCCTGCATAAATATTACGAAGAGCTTGCGTGCACGGCAGCCGTTCACGTAAGCTCAGAATTGCGTGCACGGCGGCTATCTACCTAGTGCTTTATTTGCATGTATGCAGCCGTACACCTAGTGTTGTAATTGCGTGCACGGCAGCCGGCAATTGGCCGGGACTGGGGCCCTTAAATCCACGCATTGGCATTGGCAAACCTAATTAAAAAATATTTTTACTATATTGTTTTATGTTTTATCCCCCGTACACCATGGACTACAAATGTAATCTTAATTCATTGTTTTTTAGTTAACTTGAATATTAATTCGAATAGTATATGACTTACTGTTTAAGCCTATAAGATATAGCTCTGCCGTGCACGCAATTCTGAGCTTACGTGAACGGCGGCCGTGCACGCAAGCTCTTCGTAAATATTAACTAGAAAGAACGTTGCACCTCATCATGCTCATGCAGTTTTCTCATTGATATCCTAAAAAGACTGAAAAACAAAATCAGTTTGATTTGCTATTTTAACCTATTTTTTTATAATGCTTTGATGAGCAGCTTAGTAGATGGATTCTAGAAAGCTTGATTTTTGCATTCAGAAATGCTTTAACGAAATATAATAAATGACTCAATAAAGCTTTGGCAGTGTTATGGACTTTGTTGAATTAATGACTCGTTGTTTTTCATTAAAAGAAAATTTTCTTAACAAGTTTAAGTTCACTCGCTTATAGAATTACCGTTTAAATTCACAACATATGCTTAACTCTTTGACTCTAAGAGTATTATATCAATACTATGAGATTGAATAATATACGATACCCAATGTTTAGAATGGCGCGAATTTGGCTTGTCAAGCAAGCTTTATGTTTCATTGAGTTTTGTTGGATTTATTACTCTCCATTTTTGCTATATAACTATTTACTATTTTTCGTAGTGCTAAAAATTTATCACTGAATCCCCGATAGAATTGATTTTGGGTTAAATTTATTTAACTGGCCCAAGTTTAGAATTTATTAAAAAACAAATTTAATCTGGAGTTTCCGCAGCATTGATTTTTCACTGAATTTCGCTCTTTTTTCTAATAAAAATTCTCTGCGATGACCACCTAATGGCGTCGAGAGGATGAGCCGGTGGAACCAGCCGTCAACCACAAAAACCACGAATCTGGACCGAGCAGTAAGTTTTTTACTTTATTGTCGGTTTTGTACACTCATGCTTTTCTGTTTGTTGTATCACCGTCTCTTAGCAACGAGTAAACTGATTAAACTGGAATGAAGTAAGCATAAAGTGAACTCACAATACAGAAAATTTTATTCCTTATTAGGTAAACTCACTCAAATACGAGCGCAAAACTTTATCTATTGCTTACAAAATTTCTTTAATTTGAGACACCCACAATGTAGCTTTATGGAATTTATACTAGCAATCAGCGCCCTCTTTGGGGAGCCAACAGCTTATCATTGTTTAGGAAACTTAGATTGATACTTCTTTTAATTATTTTTTCAAATAGTGAATTTTTGTTCGGCAAAATTGTCTCTTATTTAGAGTCAATTGTGAGCAAGAAGTCGAAGGATGGAATTGATGCTCTGAAAGTCAGTCTAATGCCTGCGCTTGTCACTGGCCTTGTGACAAAGCTGATGGACATTTACACCTATCATACCGAGAAAGGTCAGGGCCAAGTGTTTTCTTTCATCTGGGTGGACGACTTATCTGACATGCCAGTCAGTGTCTTCGGTAAAAAAACCTGCAAGCTGTCTGGGAAGTATGCAATGGTACTGAAGCCGTTCGCATATCCGACGGGATGGTGAATACTGCGAAGCCACAGTTTAAGTGTACAGACAATCCAATTGAGATAAGCGTTTCCGTGGATTTCAAGGGCTTTATCTGTAGAAGCAACGATGTGCCGCTTGATTGAGTTACATGTAGTTTTGAATTATTGTATATTAAAATTAAGCAACTTTAACGGAATATATTGGACGAGTGAGTGACTAACGGATTTAGTAGTTTTCGTCAAATATCAAATATCGCAGAGTGAAAATAATCCTATTTAGGGGTGACAGTTTTTTTGTGTTTTACAATATTAATCATAGCAACGCTGTACGAATTCTTGGCCATTGGTGTGTTCTGATGCTCCTGTAAGTGTACAAATACTTTAGAAATCCTCGCATATTGGTGTTGTGATCCTCGTTTTTGTGTGCAAATACCTTAAAAAGTCTTGCCCTTTTTCACTATTAGAATCGTTGATGCGCTTTGAGTTATGGATGCCAGGCAACAGTCTGAAGAAGTCCTAACGCGTGCTTGGAAGGTTAAAATAGCCAACTTGACTCGGTGGACCAATACTTCGGCTCTGTAAGGCTCTGGATTGTCTAAATGGTGAATTCTGTTGACTATGATTGCCAAATTTCTTGACAATCTTATTAAACCCAAGGTTGCTCAGAATTATTTTAAGAACGAACAGAGAATTTATGAAATCTATTGGCCATAGGAATGGGAATGGGAGTGATTTGGTGTTTAGTTATGATGTGGCAGCTCTATTCACCAACATCCCTGTTAAATGTGCTATCTATCTTTTCTCTGACTAGGACTACCAATGTGATCATCTGACTACTCTAAAGAGTTCTTTTAAGAAAGTTAGAATTTGCCATTTCTGGGATTTTAATGTTTGAGAACCAATATAACTGCCAAATCAATGGCTGTGAAATTAGTAGCCCATTGTTATCTGTGCATGGCTCATTGGGAAGAGGTTAAAACTACCATGTGCCACGATGTTTTACAAGCACTACGTGGATTATACGTTTACCGTGTTTGACAATTGGAAGAACCATTCGGATTTTTTTGAGGCTATCAATTCCACCCACTAAGTTCACAGTTGAGGGTGGATAAAATAAGCTTTATTTTCTTCTGAACACTGAAGTTGACTGCTCCGGACAGAGCCCTCAATCAATTAAGTCTACCGTAAACCCACGTTCACTAGGCTGATTTTATACTTTGATGCCGTGCCGGCTAACTTTAAAGTTGGGTTTATCAAATTCCTCCTGCATCGCGCTTTTACTGTGTAGCACTTGATCCCTTTTCACCAAGTGTGCGCTTAAACAAAAAACTATCGGGTCTAATAATGGGTATCTGCTTGGTTGTATTAGCTGGATAGTCAATCGTTTGTTTTGGCGAAAGTTTCCGGCGCTCCGCGCCACAACCAATCGAAAACTGAACAATTGAATGCAGTGATAACTCTCCCATACATGGTCGAGTGTCTCTTGACTTCAGGAAAGAGCTCGAGAAAGCCCTTTCTAAATGGCTAAAATTCCATATTTGTATTATTACATTCTATACGACTATATATAGGTGCTGAGTATTGATACTGAGAAGCTAGCACAATGCGCAATCAAGTCCCGGGAGCAGCTACGGCAGCTTCTGCTCCAGCGGCACCTGTATGTTGATGCAAGTGGTATCGTGTACCACAAGGGTACAATCAAGGCCACCGTCACCCTCGGATGGACGGCTCCCGCATGGCTCAACGTCAACCCCCATCTAGTATCAGCCGACTGGCCTCCGCTGAGGAAGTGAGGATAGGGCGGAGGCCAATAACGACGGGAAGGGAAACTGAGGCACTGTTGCCACCGTTATTACTTTATAAATGGCAAACTTATTTTTGGTCGGGTTGCCATTTTGCCAGCTTTTGAACGTATAATTTCAAATTTGGAAAATTTGCTACCCACCTAACTTTTAACTTTGTGATCTCCAAGCAATCTTCTCTAGGCAGAAGGTGCAGATATAAAGTAGAATTCACATTATACTATAGTAGCAGTAGCATAGTAGCATGTGGAATAGAAGTAGAAGCAAAATAAATCGACTATATCTCGAAGATATAGGCTAGTATAGATTTTAAAAGAATTAGATCTGGAATTGTCTGTATTTAAGGTAAAATTTATTAAATAAAAACCTAAACCTAATAAATGCTTCTGTTCTGGCTACTGTTGTAATGTAAACTACATTTTCCTAAAACTAACTCAAAGACCTTGATTCGTAGCCCTAGAACTTGCGTAAGATATTCGAAAAATTTGAATACATAGTACTACTAAAATCCCTACATTGTATATTCTATTACTATTACTATATATAGTAATAAGGCATAAGGCTTGAAGTCATGGTTAACATAATCAGATCTTAAGTAGCACCGACCTACTGTACCTACTCTACCGTACCGACCATGGCTTGAACTGACTAATTTAATAAAAATGCACAAAATATAAAATATAATATAAATCAGCACTAATCCAGTATTCTCACCAGATTTGTAGTGGCGTCCAAGATTTCTGCCTGCAGAACAAAATGATTGTCTATTGAAGGATAGGGAAAGATTCCATTCGTGATTCGTGATGCCATCTTGCACGTAAATATGCGAGGCTGAAGGCCATCACGAAAATAGCAAGAGGGGGTTATTAAAGCATGCAGCAGCCTTTATTATGGTCTCAAATCTTTAATTGGCTGACTGGCGCGGCCTACCAAACCAACCCCACCAAGACATAAGGCAAGGCAAGGCAGAAAGTCGATCGATAATTGTAACCGAAATCGAGGGGGCTGATAAAATATACTGCATGCTGACTTTGGATGCAAGAATTGAAGGGGTTTGGGGGTGCGCGTTTGTTGAAAAAGCCGGCCGGGTGGCCTTGAAAGCCATTAAACACAATAAAACACGGGGCCAGTCCCAGCCAATCAGATCAAAGGGACAGAGAGGGAAAGAAAGACAGTTTAAGACTTGCGGGAGTTGTAAAGTTGATAAGGCGTCTGCACGGAGAGTTAACCAATTTCACTGAAGCTATATCGTACGAGTAAGAGCTTCCATTTTTACAAATGAAAATAAGTCAGACGGACACTCACAACTAAAATCAGGACCATTTCGTACCTATACTTACAACGAAATTGCTTTCATAGTAATATTACATCTATGAGTTTATTTAAGCTGCAAAAACAGAGTACAATAAAATTAGATTATACCCTGTAGTGTAGATATCAGTAGAGATAGAACTAGAGCGATAAAGAGATAGCACAGATAAAACAATGATGCAATGAAACAGGAAAGTTAATCACAAATATATATTTATTTTTACTTTTGACTACAGTTAACAGTAAGTCAGTAGTGGTATAACAGAATTGCTATGTAAAAACTAAAGTGACGTCTTTACATAAAATTGTATGCTGATATGAGTAGGTAATCATTGTGATAATTGATTATTGGCGACTGATGCGTGGAGAATAATAGTGTATTTATAAATTTTAAGCTTCCTCATCCAATCCAGAAGTTCAGACCATGTTACACGTAGCACATGTAAAATTATTACTGAACGCAATTTTTTAAATCATCAACTGCAAGACTGAATGGGTCGAAAAACGACAATCGTTATTTACCAGAAAGTGTAAATGAATCCATGGTTCTATCTGCTATTTCCGTTTCAAATTGTATGTAAAATATAACTTAAGTTGTACCTGAAACTCAATGCATATCTTTCGCATTGTGGATTTTGCATAAGGAGTAAAAAGTGCTTGAAAATACTCTTGAGAATGATAATTGTTCAAAACCCCGAAAACCCCGAAAACCCGGTGGCCAAACCCGACCCGAACCCCGAACCCGACCCGGAACACCTACCACGAACCCCGAACCCGGTACCAAAACCCGACCCGAAACCCGACCCGACCCCGAACCCCGAACACCCCTATTCCCCAATCCCCAGTTGACATCACATTCAAGTGGGATTTTCCTGAGCTGATACTGGCATGTAAAATAGAACGTCTAATATGCCAGTCCGTACATCACACACACTCCAAATTCAGAGCTCACTGTCAGTTTCTTGTTTGCAAAATATTTTGTTTTGTTCTACTTTATTTTGAAAGCCCTATAAAATCAGATTAGATGGCTTCGTAAACCAAAGTTGCATCAACAAAGATTAAACTTTTTAAATCCCGGGATCCCGGCCCAATTTGTCGGGATCCCGGGATTGGCAAAGTCCGGGATATCCCGATCCCGAGAATCCCGGGATTGGCAAAACTCTGGATTTTGTATTAGTAAGTCCCTATACCTTCAAAACTCCTTGATCGTAGTTGGGATTAGAACAGTTGGAGTTGGACCTTGCCATCGGACCACAACCTAGGCTACCAGCTCTCCATCTCCGGGATATCCCGATCCCGAGAATCCCGGGATTGGCAAAACTCGGGATTTTGTATTCCCTAATGGAGACTTATTGAGTTCTATCGCAAGATTTGCCCACAACACAATTCTCATCCCAATGGGATGTACGAGCGTATATGTACGAGTATGGCCGATGTATCTGTAGCAAAGTGTTCGTCTTCACTGTTAAAAAAAATCCTGAAAATACTACCTTATAGAGGTAGAAGCTTGTTTTCTACACGTTGCTTGTGCTCGATGGTGTTGCTGAAAAAAAGCAGTCTTATAAGGAGCCTATCTGAAAACATTTAATAAATTTTCATTTTGACCACAGAGGTCGAGATTCCAGTTCATGATTTGATATTCAAAAAACTCTAAAAGCGTTTAGGTTTTATTCAATTACAAAAAAGCAAATATATTTTCGCCAAAAACTGACTAACAATAATGTGACTATTCCTAACTGCGCAAGGCACTAGGAAATGTTGAACACAAATTGGTTTAGCGATAAGAACAGAAGATATCAGACAATTATAAAACAGAAGGTGATTGCACCGGAACCAGCAGCAAGACTAAGAGGAAAATAAAGACAAAAGACCAATTGCCACGATCAGCTGCTCAACGTACAGATTTAGACAATAGAAGACAAAACAAAGAGTTCGGTTGCACAGATGCATTCTACAATAAGCTGTGTGCAAAAGGTAACATTTAAATCTTCTAACAAATAGATCAGAGGCAAAAGACCTGCACGCAATATCACCCAATAATGCACGGGCTTGCAAAAGCAAACTGCATGCGGAATGTGTAACACAAGAATAGTTAGGACAAATTATAGAATGATTATTGATAAAAATGAAAATGATAAAATAAAAATGTGTGAAACTGCAGCTCAGCAGCTCAGCTCAGAAGAAACCACTAGCTAGCAAAGTATCAATCACAGATTATAAAATAACTAGATGGGCCACTCAGGCATATACACTCAGTAAAACAGCTTTCTACTTTCAGTTCAGTAGCAAAGAAGAATACATAAGCTATTTTATAAGAATAAAGGCAGCTGAAATGACTTTGATAAGCTTACCAAGTTCGACCAAGCTTGCGGGCTTAAACAGCTTGCTGATTGGTTTAGCAGTAATAATGTACATTAGCCCACTGAAATGTACATGGCAGCTTTAGGCTTGAATTCCGAGAAAGGCAATAACAATTGCGGTGGGGCGGGGTAGTGTGGAAAGGCGCGGTTGGAGGGTTTTAATCTGGGGGAAGAGCCAATAAATGAGCCATGTCTTTAAAAATACATTAAAACGCTTCAGTTTAACTTACTACTGAACTGAAAGTAGCTTACACGCAAATGTGCTGAGTGGGCCATCTAGTTATTCTAGTATATGTGGTATCAACTGAAACAGGCTCAGAACTGGGAGTTATTTTACACTATTTTACACGGTGACAGGCAGACAAAGTCAGGCGTCACTATCCTGTCCCACCTGACGAATGAGCTCATCGCAGATGCTCGTGAGCTCGGCATTCTCCCGCACCCGCTGGTCGAGCTCAGCCTGCAGATTGTGAGTTCGCAGCTCCGCCTTGCGCAGCACCGCCTGCAGCCGGGCCACGTCAGCGTCGGCGGCGCGGCGCTGCTCAGCCAAGTAACGGCTGGCCGCCTCCAGCCGGGTCTCGGCGAGCGCCTTCAAATCGTGATAGCGCTGCTCGTTGCGCGCGAGGCGAGTCTGTCAGGTGAGGTCAGGTGTTGGCTTTGTTTAAACAATTAACGTCGTCGACGTTGATGCAGTGCTCTACATATGTTTATTAACTATCTTTCAGACTACCATGCTACCATTTACTTTATTGATTGTGTCAAAAATTTTACGAGAAAATGGTTCTTAGATGATGGGTTGCTTTCTCGTTCTTCCTTGCTTGCCATCTATCTCACAGAAAACCTATTTGATCCATCCCGGTCTAAACGTATGACAGTTCCGTTCCCTCTTCCTGGCATCTCCCCTCTCACTGGCATATCCTCCCCTCTCACTGGCATCTCCTCTCCCTGCTCACTGGCATCTCCCCTCTCACTGGCATCTCCTCTCCCTGCTCACTGGCATCTCCCCTCTCACTGGCATCTCCTCTCCCTGCTCACTGGCATCTCCCCTCTCACTGGCATCTCCTCTCCCTGCTCACTGGCATCTCCCCTCTCACTGGCATCTCATCTCCCCTCTCACTGGCATCTCCTCTCCCTGCATGGCATCTCCCCTCTCACTGGCTTCTCCTCTCCCTGCTCACTGGCATCTCCCCTCTCACTGGCATCTCATCTCCCCTCTCACTGGCATCTCCTCTCCCTGCTCACTGGCATCTCCCCTCTCACTGGCATCTCCTCTCCCTGCTCACTGGCATCTCCCCTCTCACTGGCATCTCATCTCCCCTCTCACTGGCATCTCCTCTCCCTGCTCACTGGCATCTCCCCTCTCACTGGCATCTCCCCTCTCACTGGCATCTCCCCTCTCACTGGCATCTCCTCTCCCTGCTCACTGGCATCTCCCCTCTCACTGGCATCTCCTCTCCCTGCTCACTGGCATCTCCCCTCTCACTGGCATCTCATCTCCCCTCTCACTGGCATCTCCTCTCCCTGCTCACTGGCATCTCCCCTCTCACTGGCTTCTCCCTCTCTCACCATGGCTTCTCCCCTCTCTCACTGGCTTCTCCACTTTCACTGCCATCTTCCCTCTCTCACTGGCATCTCCTCTCCCTGCTCACCAGCATCGCCCCTCTCACTGGCATATCGGCACATCCCTGCACATTTACTAACCTGACACTCGCTCGCACACCGATTAAGTGCGGCCTCCTTATTTCGCAGAGCCTCAACAACCAGTTTTGACCGTTCGAAGCGCCTATGCAACTCAGTGAATGCCGCCTCCATCGATCGGAGATCCTCGAGAGCCTGCCATGCGACAGAGCGGCATAATAAAAAAACCGCTTATCCTCATATACCAAACATGCAGAAAACATGGATGAGAATATCTTACCTGAATCTTCTCCCTAAGAATGCCTTCAACCTGTCGATCGCCTGTCAGCTTCTGCTCGTTGAGCCTGCGCAGGCAGCGGTCGAATTCGCCGAACACCAGGTGTGAGCAGTCCACATCGAATCGCAGGCGACCGTTCTCTTCAACCAGGTGCGCAACCTGGGCCTCGGCTTCCAGCAGCCGCCGGTGCAGCTCCGGGTCGCCCTGGGTGGCAATCGGGTTAGCTGTCGTCAAGGAATCAGCAGAATTTTCCTCGTTTTTTCTTCCCGATTCCGGCGTCCTTTCCAGTTTCGCTTCCTGTGGAACATCCGGCGGAACTTCAGGTTCCTCTTCCTGTGGAACATCCGGCGGAACTTCAGGTTCCTCTTCTTGTGGAACATCCGGCGGAACTTCAGGTTCCTCTTCCTGTGGAACTTCTGGCGCCGCTTCTAGCTCTGCTTCTTTCGGAATTTCAGGCGCTACTTCCAGTCCTGCCGATACATTCTCCGGATTTGCTACCGAATTCGATTTCGTATCAAGCCGTGACTCGATTTTTGCCTCCACTTCCGGTTCCGAAATAGTCACTGCAGGAGCCTACAAAGTACAAATAAAACCATGATAAATACTGTCACAATTAAAAGCATTAATCCAACATCCAACATACACTAACAAAAACTCTCACCGTCAAAGGCTTGCTACAGACCGCATCTCCGTCACTGTCAGTCGATTTTACAAAGTCGTGCGGCTGCGAAGACGCTAGCGGCGCCATCGCGCCCTCAACCGCCGTCGGCGTCGCTGCTGGCGGAGGGCTGCGGGCAAGTCGCCGACTGGGCAAAAACGGATTGCCGAGCTCGGCCTGTTCGCTATTGAAAGACTGGAATAGCAGACATAGGGCCCTATCATAAAAAAATCCTAATTTTCCGTCTATTATTTACTAAGCAGCTAACAGTTCGCGTGGAAAGCTGTGTAAAATGCGCTCCTATTGCTTAGTCTGTTGAGCGACTGCTCAGAAATGAAAAGGCCTTGCTGCCGTCCTCCGCCCCCTTCTCTTGCAGATCAGGGAACACAGGAGATATGGAAGCGAAGTGACTTCTTTATTCCTCGCTGGATTTCGTTGATTATAAGAATTTAAAGAATTTGATTTATAACGAAGCCCATGGGTAAAAGTAGGAATAAAAAGTTGCAACTTTCAATTTACACTACTATTAGGAGTATTCTGTAGTTAAGTTTTTTAAGTAGAGGGGAAACTGGCTAGCAATAGGTGAGAGTTGGGTCCCCGAAAAAAGTTTTGCAAACCCTCCGAGCTACTAAACTTAAAAGAAGGAAACAATTATAAAGGAAGCTATTATTCCGAAGGTCCTCAATTTGATCTTTAATCTGTGATGAAAAGGATTAAACCAGAACGCAGAAACCGTTACCGTTCACACAATAAGGAACATAATTCCAATGGATATAGTTTATTACAATATAAAAAACACGAGCAAAAGGTTGCTGCTAAGCGTCAGTAACGGGACAATCGGATAAGCAGGTCAAATTGGTACGGTAATTAGCTTAATAATGAATTGCAGGCAACACTATGCGTTACATGCTACTGACTAAGCGCATGGGGGGCAAAAACATACAATAAAATAGCATAGGCCAGAATGTAAATTAGCTATATAACAATAATAATTTAATAAACGTCGCTGACAACAACTGTGGATGCCTAGGAAACAGTTTAAAAATTCTACACAGGGGAGGCAAAGAATGACAATTGAAGAAACTGGTAATACGGACACAAATGGAATATGTATTATTAAGCTATTCATCAGAAAAGATACATAAACGAGACAAGGGAGGGGAGAACAAAAAGATGCAATCAATTCAGCTATCATTGCTCTTGCTTAGCAACAGCTTATGCCCAGTTTTACACAATATATTTGACCGAAAACTTGATGCAATCGACAGTGCTACTAACAGTAGCATCAGGTCACAGATTTAAATTATGGCGAGTGAAACAACAAAAAAGAAGCGAATTTCGATCTGCAAATTGTGGTGTCGATAATATAATCTCGTAATGTTGAGAGCTTGCCACTTAAACATATTATTTCTCCAAAAAAAACACTATAATTTTCCTGTCTCCTATTTATACTTCAGTATTAAAGCAGACGCCATTAGCGTCTTTCTCTGATGAAGTGACATCTTGGAGATGAAAAGTCAGCACAACCTCGGAGAAATATGATTTTACTGTGGTTGCTTGTTCCTAGGGGTGTCTGGGGTTCGGGGTCGGGTTTTGGTACCGAGTTCGGGAAAAAATCGAACACCTGGAGTGGTTCATCGTCTAGTAAGAGTATTAGACAGATCTGCGCTATAAGACACGATGACAGGATGGGTGACATTTTACAGATCGAATATCCGCTATACTAATGATATCCGGCCACTTCCGGCTACTTCCGGTTACTTTCGCTTGCCCGGCTCGCTAGCCGTAGGCGGCGGCGGCGGTCCCTTGGCCTCGCACTCGCGCAAATAGTCCAGAATGATGCGATCCCGCTGGGCGGGCAGCGGCTCGAACACCAGGTAGCGCCGGTCCTTGGCCAGAGCCGAGGTCAGGTCGCGGCGGACCGTTTCGCTCTCCTCGTAGCGCCGCCCGGTCTCGTGCGTGATGAACTTGCACTCGTCTAGGAGGCGGCGGAGCTCCTGGCGGGCCCGATCTAGCCGGCCTTCCAGCCAGGCGTTGAACTCGCGCTCGCGTTTCTTTTCGCTGCTGGAGAATCGCTTGTAGCGCGGATCGTCGCGTATGAGCCGGCGGGCCTGTCAATGAAATGAATATGGTTCATTTGGCTGCCTACTTCGCAGGCGAGGGCTTTGGGCACTCAGATCAGACGGTGCCCAGACCAAGAAGCGTCCCAGAGTCACTTGCATTGCCCGAGAATCGTTACCAGTAACAGGTAAAATAGGTAATGTCAATGTGACTCTAGAGCCAAAAAGTCGTCTAAGGGTCAATTTGAGGCGTTTTATTGTCTGCGACTCTGGGGCGCTTCTATGATGATTGTGGGGCCGTAGAGTCGTGTTTAAGACGTGCTGAAGTCGCTGTAGAATCACAGAGTTGCGTCTAAAATGCATCTGCGCCACTTTATGAATATTGGAATCGCATTTTGCATTTATAACGAATCAGAGGAAGTCACAGGAGTCGCTACAGAGTTGCTAGAATCCTAGTGAGTTGTTTGCAATGACTCTAGCGATTATCATGACGCTTTTTATCATGATTTCTAATAAACTATAATTTGTTTTTGTATTCTAAACGAGTAAAACTTTGTTTTACTACAGTAGTGAAAACAGTAGCTACAAAAGTACATATTGGTTAATCCAACAGTAATTTATTTGCCTCTGTTGCAGATTAACAGGCAATGAGGCAAAACGCACATTACTACTTAATAAACATTGTGATAAACTAAAACAGCTTATCAGAAGAAAACTAGAGTGCTTGTTGCGGGCTAACTGACTAAGATACGAAGCACATCAAAGCTTTAATATTTTGCTTTGCTTTGCTCTCAGGCCACGCGAATGCATTGCTTCACCTGGTGCCAGGTGATGTCCAACCCGATGCCGTCGGTCTCGTCTAGGAGGCGGTGGAACATCTCTTTGCTTTTGCCAATAAGAGTCTTCAAATGATCGTCAAAGATGGCCGCTTTCTCGTCCCGGCTGAGGGCTTCGCACGCCTGCCAGCGGGCGTCACGGCGCAGCGCTTTTTTCACTTCACGCCAGGTAGCATCGGGGTGGCGCACCATGTCGGAGAGCAGGGCGCGGAACATGTCGGCAGCTTCCGTGTGCTTATGAGCGTCGCGCTCCTTTGTTTAGGGATGTGAAATAAGACAATTTAGTGAGTAAATAATGTATATGCTTCTATAAATTTTATTAATAACCGCAAGGAGATCCTCATTATCTCTTACTAACTGAATAATTTTCCACATTCTCACTCTCTCCCCAACATCTCCCATCCTCTTCCCCCATCCTTCCTATCTTCCCATCCTCTCCCCATCTTCCCCACCCTCTCCCCCATCTTCCCCACCCTCTCCCCCATCTTCCCCACCCTCTCCCCCATCTTCCCCACCCTCTCCCCATCTTCCCCACCCCATCTTCCCCACCCTCTCCCCATCTTCCCCACCCTCTCCCCATCTTCCCCACCCTCTCCCCATCTTCCCCACCCTCTCCCCCATCTTCCCACCCTCTCCCCATCTTCCCCACCCTCTCCCCCATCTTCCCCACCCTCTCCCCCATCTTCCCCACCCTCTCCCCATCTTCCCCACCCTCTCCCCCATCTTCCCCACCCTCTCCCCATCTTTCCCATCCTCTCCCCATCTTCCCCACCCTCTCCCCCATCTTCCCACCCTCTCCCCCATCTTCCCCACCCTCTCCCCATCTTTCCCATCCTCTCCCCCATCTTCCCCACCCTCTCCCCCATCTTTCCCATCGTCTCCCCCATCTTTCCCACCCTTTCCCCCACCCTCCCCCATCTTTCCCATCCCCTCCCTCACCCTCTCCTCTATATTTTTCAATACCCTTCCATATCCTCTCCCTTATCTTTCCCTTCTACTCCCCCACCCTCCCTTCATCTTCCACATCCTCTCCCTCATGTTCCCCATCCTCTCCCTCATGTTCCCCATCATCTCCCTCATCTTCCCCATCCTCTCCTTCAGCTTCCCTATCCTCTCCATCATTTCCCCATCCTCTCCTTCAGCTTCCCCATCCTGTCCTTACCTTTCCCATTTTCTCCCCTATCTTCCCCATCTCCTCACATCTCTACCTAACGGCTTAATATTAAATATATACGAACCCGAGGAGAACATCAGCTAGACATGTTTACCTTGTCCCGCTCGCGCAGAATAGACGCCATCTCCTCTTTGACGGCCTTCTGGCGCTCCCTAATGCTGGCCTCTTGGCGCTCGCGGCGCTCCCGAACGCGCCGAGTCTCCTCGTCTTCGGCTTCCTCATTGTCGGCTTCGTCGTCTGAAGCGGCGGCCGAGGCGCCAGCGGCAGGCTCGCCGCTCTGTTGACCATCTTTGGTGCTGGTATCACCAGCGCTGGACTTCTCTGAAGCTTCACCGCGGTGACCGTGGTGCCGGTCGCTTTTCTGATGAAACAAGATCAAGCATATAGAGGTAGAGGATAGAGGATTAGGATCGGATTATCTACCTACCTTAACTGCCTCCTCTGCTTACCTAGATTATCTATCCTACCTCGCTTATCTACCTCACTCTGCTTATCTTCCTCATCTGCTTATCTTCCTCATCTGCTTATCTTCCTCATCTGCTTATCTACCTCGCCTAATCTACATCGCCTTATCTACATCGCCTTATCTACCTCGCCTTATCTACCTCGCCTTATCTACCTCGCCTTATCTACCTCGCCTTATCTACCTCGCCTTATCTACCTCGCCTTATCTACCTCGCCTTATCTACCTCGCCTTATCTACCTCGCCTTATCTACCTCGCCTTATCTACCTCGCCTTATCTACCTCGCCTTATCTACCTCGCCTTATCTACCTCGCCTTATCTACCTCGCCTTATCTACCTCGCCTTATCTACCTCGCCTTATCTACCTCGCCTTATCTACCTCACCTGCTTAGCTACCTCACCTGCTTAGCTACCTCACCTGCTTATCTACCTCACATTATCTACATCGCCTTATCTACCTCGCCTTATCTACCTCACATTATCTACCTCGCCTTATCTACCTCACCTGCTTATCTACCTCACCTGCATATATACATCACCTGCTTATCTACCTCACCTGCTTATCTACCTCACCTGCTTATCTACCTCACCTGCTTAGCTACCTCACCTGCTTATCTACCTCACCTGCTTATCTACCTCACCTGCTTAGCTACCTCACCTGCTTAGCTACCTCACCTGCTTATCTACCTCACATTATCTACTTACCTTCACCCACCTATCTAACCCAACTTAAACAGCGGTAGTGGCCATCTAGGACCCCAGTCCAGACACAAGCCTTCTTAAAGAAACAAATTCTCAAACAAATTGATGAGCTCACACTATCCAATCCTTTGATGTAATCCTTGAAGTAGTCCTCCCGCCTTGAGCTGCTCTCCACTGCCCGGTAGCGCGGATCTGAGTCGATGGTCTTGCGGACCTCGCTCCAACGCGACGACCGACTGAGGCCCGACTGCTCCTTCAGCAGCTTGAGGAAGTCGGACTTCGCCTAAAACGGGAGCGGTGGACCGGAGGACGAAGCGCCCGCCGATATGGAAGGTGTAAGAATGAGTCCTGAATGTACATGGCCTGAGCTTCAAAAATGCTACACCCTCTCAGTTCCCCAGTTCGTTCATTTTAAACAAAAATCATAGATCATTTTAGGTCATTGTTTTGAAACAAAATAAATTGCATAGACATCTAGCACGAATATTTGATAGCGACTATAAAGTCTGCAGATAAACCAGTCATTCGTATGTATTAAATATACCATAAAAACTGACTGGCTCTTAATACTAAAAATACAACTGGTCGATGATCTGCTAGGGAAAGAGCGCACTACTGTACTTAACTCTTCGAAACAGACATCTGGATTGGAGATACAAATGAAAAGTAAATAACTTGTATTGTTTTATAAATCGCACATTATAATTAAGAAACTGGAAAAATGCAAAAAACGCAACAAACAAGTCGATTTTCTTTGCCTGAAGTGAAAGCAACTTTCGTGATGATAATCTCCCTGAAACTGTATCAATAATCAATGCATGCACTGTATGCGACTAGCAGATTCTAGGCTGGGTCCTGCATTCCTGGCTAATTGTCATTACAAACTAGTTTATGATTTCGGCAGTTTAATAAAGAATACAAAACTTTGTTACGAGAGTATTGCTGCATTGGTGACGTAACACAATTCAATATATCATCATTTTTGTCTCAATGCGAAGAGTAGCGACCTGACTTCTAGGTCACGGCATGAAAACAAAGGACGAGTTTTGGCTAGCAAATTTGCCACACTTGTCTTTTGTAGCAATTTGAATCGTTAAGATAATATTGTGTGCAGAAAAATGGCAAAACGATTTTTAAACTTTGCATTTTTACTGAGTTAATGAAAGATAGAAACTGATAGAAGTCATAGAGGCTCACAAACAGTCAGACAGTCTGTCAGACTGACAGACAGACAGACAGACAGTCAGACACACAGACAGACAGACAGACAGACAGACAGACAGACAGACAGAAAGACAGACAGCAGAGAGACAGACAGACAGACAGACACAGACAGACAGACAGACAGACAGACAGACAGACAGACAGACAGCAGAGAGACAGACAGACAGACAGACACAGACAGACAGACAGACAGACAGACAGGGACAGACAGACAGGGACAGACAGACAGGGACAGACAGACAGGGACAGACAGACAGACAGACACAGACAGACAGACAGACACAGACAGACAGACAGGGACAGACAGACAGGGACAGACAGACAGAGATACAGACAGAAAGACAGACAGCAGAGAGACAGACAGACAGACAGACACAGACAGACAGACAGACAGGGACAGACAGACAGACAGACAGACAGACAGACAGACAGACAGACAGACAGACAGACAGACAGACAGACAGACAGACAGACAGACAGGGACAGACAGACAGACAGACAGACAGACAGACAGACAGGGACAGACAGACAGGGACAGACAGACAGACAGACAGATCGCTAGTTAATTAAAGCATCAATAGTCACTTTGATATCAATAATAAAAGCATTAAACTTTTCCACTAGCAGCAGCAGCAACACTGAGTTGTTGCTGAAGCAAGAAATGCTAAGACTGAAGCGCGTACGAATACAATAAAGGCATCAGAAGACAAACGTCAGTAATAAATCAGATTGACATCTGACTAGAGCAGGTAAAATAATACAGTTAACTATAAATTCGGCATTGATGATGACAAATCTGTCCCCCCCCAGTGCGCCACGTGCAAAACGGCTCCCGAGATTTGGGAAGGATTGGGTTATTAAATTCGGATTAGTGCGCGAGGTGAGGTCCACAACAAGAAATTATTTGGCACATAAAAGAAGTGTACAAGAGAAAAACACACGCCCAGGCCTTGGAGGGCGCCAAGTTAGTATATATATATATAGTACGTTATACGTAATAATATGATAATTGTCATAGAATGACAAAAAGACGCAAACTCAATTGATAGCCAGCTGTTAATCACGCTCGCAGTTCAAACGATATTAATATCAACCAACAGGCAGTCGTCAAATTCTAAATAAAACGTATTAGCGTGCAAATTAAAACAATCTGTAAACGCGGCAAACTTATTGGCAGGCCAAGACTAAAATTAAATGAGGTGAAGTGCTTCACTACTGATTAGGGACGCTGCCTGTCTTCCCACAGTTGAATAATTCCAACGGCTTTTGTAATATTACAATACACTTCTTTTCTGATCACGCTATCCAGTCCAGCTACTCACTTTAGTTAGTAGCATCAATGTAAATTTTGCTTTCTATCTGTGGCTTCATTTCAAGTCATGGTTGAATCAGCCTAGTGACTAAGAATAAGCCAGAACTGAAAGCAGGCACTCTATTCTAGTTCTAGCTGAGATTCGGCCGTAAGATTCCGCTTCCAGTCCAGCTCTATCCAGAGGTCCCTGGCAGAGTTCAGGATAGGCGCGGGTCTGTCACTTCCAGTCCAGCTCTATCCAGAGGTCCCTGGCAGAGTTCAGGATAGGCGCGGGTCTGTCACTTCCAGTCCAGCTCTATCCAGAGGTCCCTGGCAGAGTTCAGGATAGGCGCGGGTCTGTCACTTCCAGTCCACCTCTATCCAGAGGTCCCTGGCAGAGTTCAGGATAGGCGCGGGTCCGCCGCTTCCAGTCCAGCTGTATCCAGAGGTCCCTGGTAGAGTTCAGGATGGGTGCACCCCTGCTTCCGGTCCAACTCTACCTAGAGGTCCCTGGTAGAGTTCAGGATGGGTGCACCCCTGCTTCCGGTCCAACTCTACCTAGAGGTCCCTGGTAGAGTTCAGGATGGGTGCACCCCTGCTTCCGGTCCAACTCTACCTAGAGGTCC
The DNA here is from genome assembly GCA_002269645.1 of Macrostomum lignano. Lineage (NCBI taxonomy): Eukaryota > Metazoa > Platyhelminthes > Macrostomidae > Macrostomum > Macrostomum lignano. Next base: position 244,073 of record NIVC01000538.1, on the reverse strand, counting down.
CTGGGTAGAGTTCAGGATGGGTGCGGGTCTGCTTCCAGTCCAGCTCCAGGGGTCACTAGTATAGTTTATGATGGGTGCGGGCCTGCTTCCAGTCCAGCTGTATCCAGAGGTCCCTGGCTTACCAATACAGCCGAATGAATCAGCCGAGAACCAATAAATAGAGCGTGAAGAAAAACAATAAAACAAGCTATTGATGGCGGCAAGCTGCCGCAAGCTAGTCATTTAGGCACCAGGCATGCGATTGGTCAATCGATCAAGAACAGGCCGTTCTTGTGAGTTAATTAACTACACAAAAGCAGGTGCGCTAAGAAATTATCAATCTTGCATAAGGGGCTAAGTAAAGTATAAATAGCCACAAGATAGCACTAGTAAGCCTTTAGTAGTCAATTAATTAATTTAAAAGTGCAAACGAGACCGCGCGCAAGCAAAAACCGGAGCCCATGATTGCCGAATCAGGTACAAAATATATAAATATTAACTGGCCCAAATGTCTATGAGACACTTTTTTGTCTCATAGACATAGACATAGACATGTCTCATAGAAGTTTTTTTTCTCAAAAAAAAACTTTTGCTCAAACAAACGAACTTTAACGAACTTTTACATTCAGAACAAATTACTAAAAAAATTTGAGCGTTGTTTTCGGCTCAAATGAGTTTTAATACTTTTAGCGAGAACTCCGTAACTATACTTCATAATACTTATTATTTACTTTGCTGTCGTGAAAATAGATTCAAACTTTTAAGGAGCAAATATTAAAAATAAAATATCAATAAGGTTAACTACATACTTATAAGACATAAATTAATAACAAAGGCAGACATCCAACTTGAAGAATGGTAAGGCACATTCAGAAGAATCGTAGACATAACCTGAAAAATGATAGACATAACCTGAAAAATGATAGACATAACCTGAAGAATGGCAGACATAACCTGAAGAATGGCAGACATTCCCTGAAGAATGGCAGACATAACCTGAAAAACTGGTAGACATAACCTGAAGAATGGCAGACACAACCTGAATAATGGCAGACATAACCTGGAGAATGGTAGACATTCCCTGAAGAATGGCAGACATAACCTGAAAAATGGTAGACACAACCTGAATAATTGCAGACATAACCTGGAGAATGGTAGACATTCCCTGAAGAATGGCAGACAACCTGAAGAATGGCAGACAACCTGAAGAATGGTAGACATTCCCTGAAGAATGGCAGACAACCTGAAGAATGGCAGACATACCCTGAAGAATGGTAGACATAACCTGAGACTGGTATGGTATGACTGGTTAACGAAATATGAAAATATAAGCAATTATTAACTATCAGAATGATCAGGACCTAAATCAGATTGATCTACCTATAAAAATTATATAAATTTCGTTATTAAATATGCAAAACTAACATTAGAACAATCAATGGCAACATTTCAAGTAGATTGCAAAACACGATAGTGACAAGTTGTCAGTATGGGCACTCGATATAAATATCAATCAAGCCACCCGACCGAAGATTAAAGTACCTCATCCTCTGCAGCCAGGCACGCGCAAACACAGAAATAGCACAGACAGGCGATTATTAAAAGTTTTAATAATAACCTGTGCACACAAAATCAAACAGAATATCTATTTTACAGTAAAAATTGTCAAAGTTAAGAATAATTAAATTTTATTTTAAGTACATACGGTACTATACGAAATATTATATGCCTGTACATTGATTGCCACGCAATGTACACTGATTGACACTAATGTACATTGTCGCGCAGTGTATATTGAATATCACTCGATAAAAAATCGAATGACGCGCAGTGTACACATTACTTGACATAGGAGTACATTCACATTTGCTGGTTTATAGCCTATTTGTTTTGTTAAAAAAAGGCTTTTATTCAAAAACAGTACTCAGAATGCGAGACAAATAACTTAGTACTTCAGTACTGGAAGGGGAATTAGAGAAGCGAACAATCGAGCAAAACTTATTGATCCTCCGAAGTCTCAACCGGGCTTGCTTGCAGCCCGAAAGGTAAAATGCTAACACAGGACTTCCAATTCTTGCCCCTTAGAATTGCAATGCAGACAGATTCGTGGCACAAACCTTGATTTTCTCATCTTTCACTCTTCGGCAGTGTCAAGCAATGGCGCCATAGATGTCTGCCGTTCGTCCGTCACGGGTGAGCAATAATATTAGCGATTGGATAGAAAGAGAAAGAGACAGGGTGGGTCGGAATGCGACAAATGAGAAGCTGCGGTGCTATTAGTTTCGCTTAGTTTAACAGTCGGAGCAAGGAGCGCGTATGGCATGGGTCACGAACGCACGGTACAAGAATTCAAATAATCAACCAAAATAGAATATGATGTACATACTACTAGCACTTGATAAAAGAAGCAAATAAAAGCATTAATACTTGTTTTTTTCTCTCACGTAAGTAAGTAATTGAATTATTTGTTTGTTTGATTAATAAAACTGACTCGTTTGATTGTTACGAGATTCGAATGTCCTAGCTATCATACCTATAAGAGTTCGATAACTGAATTAATAAAATCTATCTAAGCTGCTCATGCGGGACTATGTGGGAAATGACGAATAGCGTAAAATTCTCTAAGTATCGTATGCGTTATAATTTATAATGTTACAAATCTAAAGCAAATCTACGCAAGTCATATAACGGATGTTGCCAAATTGGATTGGAACAACAGATACTATAGATTTTAACAAATTTACGTGTAAGCTACTTTCAGTTCAGTAGAAAGTCAAATAGAAACATTTTTAATGTACTTTAGGGAACGACTCGTTTATTGACCCCTGGCCCGCCTTGTTTTTAATCTTTCTTGGGGCTTACAGCCTAGAATACTATAGAGACACATTTAATAGCCCTCTTAACCCTTAGGCCCAATCTGCCATGTACACACACATAAAGGCTCGTTTATTGGCTCACTTAACCCCCTCCCAGCTGAACCCTAAAAATCTCTACCCCCGCCCCACCGCCCAGTTTTTATTGCCTTCCTTGGTGTTCTAGTCTAAATCTGCCTGCCATGTACATTTCAGTAGCGCTGGCCAATGTACATTTATAACTGCGCACCAATAGCGAGTTGTTTACGTCTGCAAGTCAGTAGTCTTTCTTTTCGTAAAAAAGCTTACAAATTCTTCCTTGCTACTGAACTGAAGTAGAGAAGCTATTTTACACTAAGCAATGATATGCATCAAGTGGCCCATCAAGTTATCCTAATAACTGGTTGGCATTTTCGTACCTAGGGAAAAATCCTGCCATGAAAGAGCCATTAAATATCTCGATGCTTATGAATGCCCGCACAATATTAGGACAGCATTCTGGAATTTCGCGTGCCGGCATTGTAGTAGTACATGTAGTGCAAATAAAACTGTGTGGTGAATTCCTCTTAGTAGAAAAAATACGGACTGAAAAATTAGCCTAGTAAAAGTAGTCAGTATTCCAGCTGGTAATGAATATATGCAATTCTAATATACAATTTATTACTAACCTGTTCTCTTAAATTAACTAATAAGTCTCAAATAAAATTATCCTGTCTTTACTACTTATGCACTCATGAAATAGAAACAGTACTACAGAAATTGATTTAGCAAACGAATGCTCATAATAGTACACTAATTTAAATATTCTTCCATAGTTCCTCGATTCATGAATCCATTAATTTATTAATACGCGAGTTGTTGAAGCTTGTGTGTAAAAAGCAATAAACTTGTTGTAACGAAAAAATCAATACAGTTAGTTCAAGCGACAGAAATATTCGCTATGAACAAACAGAACATAGCAATCAGTAAAATGTGACACATTTACTACTAAGGATAGCCAATGGAGTGGCACATGCGACTACGCAGTTCGATGTGCATAGGAACAATATAGATTATTCATTAAATTCTTCGGCTAGCTTTGGTGTTTGAGCGTCATTTACTTGAGACAGGCGCGTCAAGCTTCGGCGCATAATGAGATTTCAGAAACTAATTCGCACTGCGAACTACTCGCTTAACTTTCTCCAGATATCCCACTCCTCTCTCTCCAGACACCTCACTCCTCTCTCCAGACACCTCATTCCTCTCTCTCCAGACACCTCACTCCTCTCTCCAGACACCTCATTCCTCTCTCTCCAGACACCTCACTCCTCTCTCCAGACACCTCATTCCTCTCTCTCCAGACACCTCACTCCTCTCTCCAGACACCTCACTCCTCTCTCCAGACACCTCATTCCTCTCTCTCCAGACACCTCACTCCTCTCTCCAGACACCTCATTCCTCTCTCTCCAGACACCTCACTCCTCTCTCCAGACACCTCACTCCTCTCTCTCCAGACACCTCACTCCTCTCTCCAGACACCTCATTCCTCTCTCTCCAGACACCTCACTCCTCTCTCCAGACACCTCACTCCTCTCTCCAGACACCTCATTCCTCTCTCTCCAGACACCTCACTCGTCTTTCCAGACACCCCACTCATCTCTCTGCAGACACCCCACTCCTCTCTCTCCGAACACCCCACTTCTCTCTCTCCAGACAACCCACTCATTAATCTAGACACCCCACTCCTCTTTCTCTAGACATCCACTCTTCTATCTAGACACGCCACTCATTTCTAGACATCCCAATCCTCTCCCCATACATCCAAACACCCCTCACTCTTTTAAACACCCACTCCACTCTTCAAACACCCACCCCACTCTTCAAACACCCACCCCACTCTTTAAAACATCTACTCCACTCCTTCAAACACCCAACCACTCCTTCAAACACCCAACCACTCCTTCAAACACCCAACCACTCCTTCAAACACCCAACCACTCCTTCAAACACCCAACCACTCCTTCAAACACCCAACCACTCCTTCAAACACCCAACCACTCCTTCAAACACCCACCCCACTCCTTCAAACACCCACCCCACTCCTTCAAACACCCACCCCACTCCTTCAAACACCCACCCCCTCCTTCAAACACCCACGCACTCTTTCAAACACCCACCCCACTCCTTCAAACACCCACCCCACTCCTTTAAATACCCACCCTACTCCTTCAAACACCCACCCACTCTACAAAAGTCCAGATAGACCCAACTCCCTGACAGCTAGGCCCGGGCAATCCAGACACGAATGCAAACATATTCTTCCATATAACTATTACTAAACCTTAGTTAATTATGCCAAGCAGACATGGAAATTGTTTGTTAAGAATGCACAAAACTTATCCCAATAATTTGGACTCACCTTTTCCTTCTCACGCTGCCTCTCCTCCCTCTCCTGTTTCTTCAAATCCTCCGTGATGTAATCGTGAAACAGCAGCTCCCGTTCGCGAGCCTTTTCGATGCCCTTGAACCGGTCGTCTTTGCCCCATCTGGCCGAGAAGTCCTGGAACGTGGTTCTGCAAGTTGGCGATAATATAGGCACTAAATGAAACCAATAATAGAAAACCAAAGATCATTTACAGATGAAGAAGTAACTTAACTCAGAGGGATAGAATCTGCCTTTAAAAAGCATTAGAAAGATTATTGGTGTTATCAAAATAGGTGTTATTTTGGAGGGGTTTCGAGGCCAAGTAGCGTCCCAGAGTCACTTGCGTCGCCCAAGATTCGTTGCAGGTAACATAAAATAGGAAAGAACTTTAGACGACTCCAAAACGACGTGACGTCGCGTTACAACTACAAGTCGCCAAAAAGTCGTCAAAAAGTCGCCTAGGAGTCAAACTAAGGCGTTTTATTGTCTGCGACTCTGGGGCGACGCAACTGACTCTGGGGTCGTAGAGTCGCTGTGGAATCAGAGTTGCGTCTAAAGTGCATCTGCGTCACTTTATCGATGAAAATCGCATTTCGCATTTATAACAACTCTACTAGCCTACTAGAGTTGGTAGAAAGTTAAGCGCTAACACGAATTTAGGACGACTTTTTTGCGACTCTCCTAAGCACGGTTAAGTTTTCAACGGGTTAGTCATCTGCAGGGTGACTGGCTGTTGATTAAACTATTAATAAATAAATTGGACTCAAGCAAGAACAGTTTAAAGCAATTTTGCAGTTGAGCACTGAGACGGGTCGCCATCATAAGCTCGAAAAATCACATCGTCGTAAACAGGGTTCAATCACAAGCTCGAAAAGTCACAAGCTCGAAAAGTCACCTCGTCGAAAACTGATTTAGCAACCACCATCAAAAGCTCGAAAAATCACATCATCGAAAACTAATTTAGCAACCACCATCACAAGCTCGAAAAGTCACATCGTCGAAAACTAATTTAGCAACCACCATCACAAGCTCGAAAAATCACATCGTCGAAAACTGATTTAGCAACCACCATCACAAGCTCGAAAAATCACATCGTCGAAAACTAATTTAGCAACCACCATCACAAGCTCGAAAAGTCACATCGTCGAAAACTGATTTAGCAACCACCATCACAAGCTCGAAAAATCACATCGTCGAAAACTAATTTAGCAACGACCATCACAAGCTCGAAAAGTCACATCGTCGAAAACTAATTTAGCAACGACCATCACAAGCTCGAAAAGTCACATCGTCGAAAACTAATTTAGCAACCACCATCACAAGCTCGAAAAATCACATCGTCGAAAAGTTTAGCAACCACCATCACAAGCTCGAAAAGTCACATCGTCGAAAACTGATTTAGCAACCACCATCTCTAGCTCTAACCCTAATCCTAAGGCACCAACTCTAACCCTAACCTAACCCTGAACCCTAACCTTAAGACACTAACCCTAACCCCTAACCTAACCCTAAACCGTAACCCTACTTTTCGACGATGTGACTTTTCGAGCTTGTGATGGTGGTTGCTAAACTTTTCGACGATGTGATTTTTCGAGCTTGTGATGGCCCCCACTGAAAATAGGTTTGTGTTTTTATGTACATCGATTCAAGTATTTTTAATCAAAAGTCTGACTGGCACCGACCAATAATCATACAGTGATCTACTTTCTCACTCTCGCAACAGTGTTTGTGTCTTCATTTTTCAATGTAAGCAAGGTTCTGTTCAACAGAATAAGTTTTGAAAACGACACCTGTACAGATAGGATGCGTGAAACACTGGATTTGAGTCTGCTAATAAATTGGCCAACTTTGGTAGTGCGACAACGACTTTGATATTTACAAAGGCATTTTACGGAAGGTATTTTCCATATACCTTTTTAAAAAGTTAGACCAATGACCTTTACCTTAAATCACTAATAAACTAAACTAATCCGCTACTCACTTGGCGCTAACTTTAGCCTCCTCGAGCAGCGCTTTGTAGGCCTCCTTCTTCTCCCTCAGCTTCCTGTTCTTCTCCAGCCGCTCCTCCTCGGCCCTCTCCTTCATGTACTGGTCGAACACCAGCTTGCGCTCCTTGCTGGGCAGCAGCAGATAGCGCGGGTCAAACACGATCTTGTGCAGCTCTTTGTCCCAAGTGCTGAAAGCTGACACCTGCTTCTCCGCCAGCATCTCCCGGAACTGCTGCATCCGGGCGTCCAACGGCAGGCTGGCCCGCTCCCGCGCCGCCTGCACCTCCGCCTCGAACGCGTTTACCTTGCCCGGCTCAATCTTGTCCCGCTCCAGCAGCGGCTTGTCGTCATCGTCATCTTCGCCGAGGTCCTCGTTCTCCTCGTCCTCCTTGTCTTCTTTGTCCTCATCGTCGTCCTCGTCGTCGTCATCCTGATTAGAGCCGCTGCTGCCGCTGTCTCGGCGTCGCTTCTTCTGCAGCTGCTGCCGCTTCTTCTCGGCAGCGGCCCGGCGGCGCCGCTTCGCCTTTCTTCGATCCTCGTCATCGTCATCGTCGTCGTCGTCATTGGAATCGTCGCCGTCCTCGTCGGTGCCGGACTCGTCGTCTTCGCCGTCTTCTTCATCGTCATCGTCGTCATCCGAGCCGCTGCGCTTTCTTTTCTTCTTCTTCTGCCCGTCGGCGCTCTTCTTCTTTTTTGTATCAAGCTTAGCAGAAGAGACTTTCTTTTTTTTAGCTGCCGACGCGCCGGTGGCCGATTTGCCGGCCGCGCGCTTCTCCGCTGCCGCGCCTTTGCCGAGAATTTTTTCGACCTCCTTGACGCCAACCAGCTCCTCCGGCCGGTCCCACAGCGACAGCCGCTTGGATGGATTGAAGAAGAACACCCGATCGTCGCCTGTCCAAACAACACACCAGGGGGTGCCGGGCACCGGCTGGCTCTTCACGGGCCGGGACTTGTCCTGCTGCTGCTGCTGAGACTGAGCAGCCGCTTGTCGCTTGTCCACCTCCGCCACCTGCTGACTGACGCCAGTCGTGGCAACGCTGGTCGGAACTGCTCCATCTTTAGCCGCCGTCAAGGAAGCCGCCGCCTGAGTCTCTTTCATAATAGGCGGCGGTGCCGCGGCCGGCGCAGGCGGCTTGCCGCCGGCCTCCCAGGCTAGCAGCGGGGCCGGCTTCTCCCAGACGGTCTCGCTGGTGCGCAGGTTGTGATAATACGGCCGGCCATCGTCCGCCCGGTACTCGGCCCATTCGGCCACTTCTGGCGGCTTGGCGGGACCGTTGGGCGGCGGCGGCTGCTGCTGCTGCTGTTGCTGGCTCATGGATGGCAGCCCGCCGGACATGCCGAACAGAGGCGGAGCCGAAGTCACCGGCGGCATGCCGGATCGGACGGCCGACCCTCCGGCAGACATGGGGCCGCCAGCCGCCGCACCTGGAGGGGCGCCTTCGGCTACAGCGTCGACCTCCGCCTGAAAAATGGTGCAGCATGCAGCATGCTAGTGCTTTTGCCTTGTCTGTCTGCCTGTCTGTCTCCCTTAGCGTCTGTCCTGTCTGCCTGCCTTAGCGTGTCTCTGTATGTCTGTCTGTCTGTCTGTCTGTCTGTCTGTCTGTCCACATGACTATTATCAGCAGATCTGTCTGACCACCTCACGATTTGGCTATATGCTTTCATCTTACTAGGCGGTTACCTACATTCCTATTACATATTTAAATCTGTCTGCCAGCTTACATGGTCTGGTTGCTATCGGAGCAGTCATGCCTACCTGAGTCATAATCCGAGCCCCTTCAGGCCGTTCCCAGCGAGTCTCGCGGCTGCGCAGATGATAAAAGTACGGCTTTCCTTCAGGCGTGCAGTTCTCAACCCACACATTCTCTGGCGGCGGCGGAGGCGGCGGCGGCGGGGCGCCGCCCATCATGGAGTTGGGCGGCGGGCCCATCAGATGAGGCGGCGGCGGGCCACCAAACGACGGCGGCGGCATTCCGTAGCCGGGAGGGCCGAGATGCTGCGGATGAGGCTGCTGCTGCTGCTGCATCGGGCCGCCCATCATGTGCGGCATAGGCGGCCGCATCATCCCAGATGAGGAGGAATTCTGATTCGGCATCAAATGCTGCGGCGGCGCCTGCTGACGATGCGGCGGCATGCCAGGCGGCGGCGCCCCGCGCAGACCCATAGGCGAGGCCATGTGCGGCGGCGGCTGCTGCATGGCATGCTGGCCGGGCGGCCCCCCAGAGCCGCCGCCAACCATAGAGACTGGCGTGGGCGGCGGCGGGCCGGAGGGCATGAAGCCGGGCGGAGGCGGCATCCCGGACCGGTCTGTCGGCATGCCGGGCGGCGGCACGCTAAGGTTTGGCGGCGCTGGTGGCATCCCCGACTGCTGCTGCTGGCCGGAACCGCCCTGGCCTGGCATTGGAGGGCGAGGCTGCTGCTGCTGCTGCTGCTGCTGCTGCTGCGGAGGCCCAACCCCGCCCGGTGGCATCGGCCGGGATCCGCTCAGGCCGCCAAGCGGCGGGGGAGCGCCGCGCTGCTGCTGCAGCGATGGCGGCGGGCCACTTATCGGAGGCCGCCAGCCAGGAGGCGGCTGGCCGCGAAGCATAGGCGGCAGGCTGCCTCCTCCGCCACCTCCGCCCCCGCTGCCGCCGCCACTACGGATTCCGGCGCTGTTAGGCGGCGGTCCCCGCGGTGGAGGACCTCGAGGCGGAGGACCGCGGAAGCTCTGCTGCTGCTGCTGCTGCATCGGCGGCGGACGCAAAGGCGCTGGACCAAAGGAACCGCCTGGTCCGCCTAGGGGCGGCCTGCCAGATCAAAATAAATTTATGAAAAATACATGAAAGCAAAATAGGAGGCTAAATGGCTGTTGCTGCATAATTTACAGTCTAGCAAGTGGATCTTTGAATTAAGAATTAACTTATAACCTAAAAGGATTGCCTATCTAAGTAGTCAGTTTAGCTAAGATTCTAGCAGAAGGAAAGACAGGTATTGGAGAATAGTAGATATAAATTAGACATGCAGATATAGAAGATAAAACTATAGAAGTGGTAGAAAGGGGAGGAGAAGACTATATGAATGGGAGAAAGAAAAGTTTTTAAGTGGGAATTAAAAGATTTTTTATGTAAGAGGGAGTAAAAGGGCCAAACAAATATCCGTATAAATTATAAGCCAAATAAACAACATGTTGTCTAAAGTCTAATTCATGCATTATTTCTCATTTTAGATGTTAATTCAATTTGAACAATGCAAATTCCTACTAGTGTTCTTCATAAGTGACAAGACATTTAAAATTGTATCAAAAGACATGCATTGATTGGAATCAAACAAAATACAAATACCAAAAGGAGAATCCATCTTGGAAGACAATTGTAATGGCTACTTCTGATGGAGTCAAACAGTATGCAATCATTTTTTTAGTGTGAAGATGACTATCAATCATTAGACTTATTGGGATCATTTAGCACAGCATAAGACATAAAAAAGTGGCCAATTGAACCCATGCTGCATGAAATTGAATATGTCGAAAGACTTTCTGATCCAAAAAAGCATTTTTGACACAAGCCTTTAGATCATTTCATCACTGATGGCGCTGAAACTAATGGCAATCCTAAAGTTTGCATGAGCTGGGCTTTTAAACTGTCACACCTAGAATGCCAGTCAACACCTGCTCTAGATCTCAAGCTGGAATGTCCTTTGCCATCTTTGCCATGCACATCAGTTTTGCAGTGTGGCATCTTTTCTTGGTAAGCTCTTTCTGCCTAAGGAGGACTATGATTTAAGCAATTTGGAAGCAGCCATTTTTGGACAAAGATGCCACAGGTATTGTGGATGAGGATGCCACAAGTATTGTGGATGAGGATGCCACAAGTATTGTGGATGAGGATGCCACAGGTATTGTGGATGAGGATGCCACAGGTATTGTGGATGAGGATGCCACAAGTATTGTGGATGAGGATGCCACAAGTATTGTGGATGAGGATGCCACAGGTATTGTGGATGAGGATGCCACAGGTATTGTGGATGAGGATGCCACAAATATAGTGGATGAGGATGCCACAAGTATTGTGGATGAGGATGCCACAGGTATTGTGGATGAGGATGCCACAGGTATTGTGGATGAGGATGCCACAAGTATTGTGGATGAGGATGCCACAGGTATTGTGGATGAGGATGCCACAGGTATTGTGGATGAGGATGCCACAGGTATTGTGGATGAGGATGCCACAGGTATTGTGGATGAGGATGCCACAGGTATTGTGGATGAGGATGCCACAAGTATTGTGGATGAGGATGCCACAAGTATTGTGGATGAGGATGCTGCAGGTATTGCAGACTAGGATGCTGCATGTGTTGCAGACAAGACTATTGTTAATATTGAAGAACAATTAGCCAAGCCTACTTTTTCTAATGGTTGTGCTGCTAGTAGTGTACAACCAAGAAATGGTAGCATATTTCCAGAGTTATGCACACTTTTTTTTCTCTTCAACCCTTGCCTGCTCTGCAATTATCTTCCTTCTTCAACTTCTTGCTAGGTTTGGTATAGAAGTCCCAACAACATATTGTGCATTTCAATGATACCCTTTGCTTGCTCTACAAGCATCCACAAGTCAAAGCAATGTGAAATGGCAACTATATCTACTTTTCTTTGTCCAATAATCTGCACTATGCCTTTCAAAATTTCTTGTTAGGTAATAAGTCTCATACTGGTGAGGTGCAACTTTTTTTTAAGGTCAATGTTGATGGCCTGCCCCTTTGGAAAAGCTTAGTTGAATTTTGGCCAATCTTAGTGCAGTTTGGCAGATGTAAGCAGTTTTTTCTATTTCTACTTTCTATGGGCCAAAATGGACCAAAATGGGAAGCCTCCCTTGAATCTGTTCCTCCAAGACTTTATTTGCAAAGTCAATGTTCTTTTTTTGCTCTTAAGATGTTCTTCTTAATCTATGGACTCATGTGGTCAACTATTTTTTTATCAGAGTTGTCATCAGATGCATTCTATTTAAAAATATCAGGCACTATCCAAATCCAGAAAATAAAGTTACAATAAAAAGCTATAATTATAAGTGTTTTGATCATAACAGGTATTATTATAGGAGTTTTAAAAGAAAATGATTTGAAAATAATCATAGTTTGACTTACAATGATTGGTTTTACTATAATAAAAATAAAAAGCCTCTAGTATACTCAAGGATCAAAGCCTACAACACTCCAATTTTGAGACAACTTGCAGGTTCCACCAAAGTAATAGTACTTACACTTTATCTTCTACTATGGGAGGCTTATAACTAGAGTTAGGTATTTTTGGATTCACAATTAAAGCTTACCAGCATAAATAGAAAGCTTAATATCAACATTTGAATATGATTACAATTTCTAACAACTTCAACGCGTTTCGCACGCCATGGTGCATCGTCAGGATTTTATTAGAACGATTTGAGAAATTGAGATTGAAAGCAATTGATTAAATATTGGTTTTTGCAATGTACACAGGTAAGGAGGGTAAGATTGAAAACAATTGATTACAACTTGGCTTTAACAACATACATAGGTATAGTAGGTAGGAGAGAGAATTATAGATTGAGAATGAAAGTTAAACCAAATGTACACAATTCTTGTCCAGTGGTCAAAAGGCAGAATCAGGGGCGGTAGCTAGCTTAGGTAATTGAACGTCAAGCTAAGTGTACACAGCGTGCACGACTGTGTCACTCACTGTTCAGAAAACGCGGAGAACGTGACCTGCACCACTATGTTGTAATTGGGTGTTGAGATTCGGGGTCTGAGCTTTTATGTGCAGGGCCTCGAGAATTCTAAGTTTGGCGTCAGTATGGCTTTGGTCAATGATTTTAAAGTGTTCTTCTGGTTTGCAGTCATTGCAGTTAGTGCATTCAAGGAGGTGACATTGACTACAGTAAGGAAACCCTCTCCACAAAAGTCTTCCGTAAGAAAAGCTTTACCAATCTCATTCTCAACTTCCAAGCCACTTGCCCCAGACAATGGAAAACTGGGCTTGTGAGGTGTTTGCTCCATAGAGCTTTCACTACCTGTAACACCTGGATCAACTTTGACCGGGAGGTGCAGTTCCTCACCAGACTGTTCCATCAAAATGACTACCCCGTTTGTCTGGTCCAAAAAATCATCAACAAGTTCATCTCGGACAAAATCACCAAACAAAAACCTGAGCAATCTGTTACCACTGAAGAATTTGAACCCATTCTGCGTCTCCCCTTCCTCGGACCTCCATCTCTAGCCTTTAAAAACAGAATGCGTAGGTTATTCTTTGCCTCTTTCAATCGTAACATCCGGGTCGTCTTCCACACGAACAAGATTGGGAACTTTGTTAGCAGATTAAAGTCGCGTGTTCCTTGTACTCTGCGTGCAGGTGTTGTCTACCAATTTAACTGCTCTGTGGACCAGAGCGTCTCCTACGTGGGGAAAACCAAAAGACACCTACACACGAGGATCAGGGAACACTGGCTCAAACCATCTGCTATACAAACTCACCTCCTTGAATGCACTAACTGCAATGACTGCAAACCAGAAGAACACTTTAAAATCATTGACCAAAGCCATACTGACGCCAAACTTAGAATTCTCGAGGCCCTGCACATAAAAGCTCAGACCCCGAATCTCAACACCCAATTACAACATAGTGGTGCAGGTCACGTTCTCCGCGTTTTCTGAACAGTGAGTGACACAGTCGTGCACGCTGTGTACACTTAGCTTGACGTTCAATTACCTAAGCTAGCTACCGCCCCTGATTCTGCCTTTTGACCACTGGACAAGAATTGTGTACATTTGGTTTAACTTTCATTCTCAATCTATAATTCTCTCTCCTACCTACTATACCTATGTATGTTGTTAAAGCCAAGTTGTAATCAATTGTTTTCAATCTTACCCTCCTTACCTGTGTACGTTGCAAAAACCAATATTTAATCAATTGCTTTCAATCTCAATTTCTCAAATCGTTCTAATAAAATCCTGACGATGCACCATGGCGTGCGAAACGCGCTGAAGTTGTTAGAAACTGCAATCACATTCAAATGCTGATATTAAGCTTTCTATTTATTCTTCTCGCCAAGCGAGCGACTCTACCAGCATTCTTGCCAGCATAGTTTGCAGTCAAAAATGCCAAATTGATATATGAAAAGATCAAAGAAGCAAATATTTTGCAATACATCAAGTCAAATCTTCAGTTTTGTATATCAAACGGACTTAATAAGGATATTGAAAAGGGTGCAAAAGAGCACTAAGGAAGAAAATATACAAAATATTCTTGAACTACCCAAACCAAAGTTATCTGCAAGACTTCCCGATTGTAGCATGCTATCTATAGCAGCTTTTGTCAGTGCCAGCCACTCATGTTGTAGCACCCACTGAAAAAAGGCTTTGAAACTCACTACCTATCTAGCTGTACTTCAAATCCAGTTTTAACATTAAAAGACATTTTATAGACAACCAATTGACATCCTTATATGAGCAAAATTGGCTAGATTATTTGGTATCAGAATTTATTATTTTTATACATGTACTGTTATAAAAATTCTATAAATAGATGATTGTCTCATTGTCTCTATTGTAGAGAGACAAGCCTCTATATCCAATTAAACAAAGGTTATTTATGGCTATTTGGCTATTTTAGTAAATGGAAAAAATGGAGTAATGTTGAAGAGTGACTTTTTGGCCCTATTTAAACTGTCAAATGCTAGTAACACTGCTGATAGCATTTTTAAAAATCTAAAAACCTACTTATTAGGAAGAAATGTCTGCCTTGATAACAGATACTAAAAAACTTTTTATTGCAGCACAAATCAAACTGAACTATTCAAATTAAATACAAATTTACTTAAATTTCTATTATACTAGTTCTGATTCTAGCCACTAATCACTTTTGGCTCCTGGCAATGGATTTCTCATTGAAAAAGGCCTATTATCTAGACTGACTAAGCTTATCTACTAGGCATCAAATTGCAATATAGTATAAGAATTTAGTATAGTTGGATAAATTCAAATAAGTTTCAACAGTCAATCTTCTGTTGATTAGTATGAGTGCATTAGTCCTATGGTTTGCATTGTTGAATCACACAAAACTTTTTAGCACCTTCTTATCTTTGCCAATTGGTGAAGCCTCT
Source organism: Macrostomum lignano (assembly GCA_002269645.1). Taxonomy (NCBI): domain Eukaryota; kingdom Metazoa; phylum Platyhelminthes; family Macrostomidae; genus Macrostomum; species Macrostomum lignano. Next base: position 228,742 of record NIVC01000538.1, on the reverse strand, counting down.
TTGGACAGCTTCAATTTAGCCAATTTACTAGGTCAGCATTTTACACTTGATATGTAACCAGCAAAAGACTTCTATTCTTGTGGCATATCTGCCTTTTTTGGTTAAAGATTGCTTTTTAAAAATGCACTATTCTGAATAATGCTTTGCAAAAGAAACTATAGGCTGTATGCCAGCTAATCAGATTGGCTCTTGAAAACTTTTGCAAAGAAACAATCTAACCTTACTGCAAGCTTTATGGACTTGAGGAGCCACCTAGGAGGGATACAGAAATAGATTGGATAAGGTTAACAAATTTGACTATATTCTTAATGTTATTGCTCAAAAAAGGTCCAACTTTTAATATTTCTTCAATGTAGATTAAATGCCTCTTGTGTCTATTTTGGTATCATAAGTCTTGCTGGCCTTTATCTATTAATTCCAGCATATGCAGAGTGCTATCTATAGATCAATAGCTAAGACAATTGAAAAAAATTAAGAGAACTAGCACACTGTATTTTTTTCTTACTTTATTGCCATTGTTTTGTTTAATAACTTTGGCTCATGTTATACCTTAATAGTTTGCTTTGACTTTGCTTTTGCTTTGCTTTGATACTTTTAAGTATCAACAAAACATTTCAGTCATTTTAATTGCTAAAGGCCTTATTTTATAGTTAAGAAATGCATAAAAATTGTAATTGGTATTTAGGACTTAAAGACAAAACTATTCAGCACTATATTGCAACAAAAAATCCATGGACTATTACAGAGGCCTTTAAAATTTCATTGTAGACACATTTCAAGTGCAATTTTTTCTAAATTAAATGTTGATTAGGAGCACTTGTAATGTCAATTAAAAGCAAGGGCATGCAAAAGCTTTCCCTTGAAATTTAACTAACAACAAGCAAATATTTTTAGCAAAAGCAGGAGTCTTTTTTTGACTTAGAGTTGAATAGGAACTATATAATAATGTTTTAAACAAAAAATCTCCTTAGAAGAAGCACTATACTATATGTGTGAAACATATCATTGTTGCCAAAATAGGCATAGAGGTATAGAAGTTATTCCCTATTCAAAAAGATCTTTATAAAAAATGAGAAAATTCCCTTCAAACTTAAAGCAGAGTTGTTAATACTATAAACTTTTGTGTTCCTAAGCTGTAGTTTTTTACATTTTTCTATAATTAAATAAATTAATTTTTTTCTATCAAAATAAAGCTTATAAATGTGTAAAAAGATGGCTAAAAAAGCCTGCATTGAGCATCCTTGTTAAAAAGAGGACTTGTTTATTTGAATTGTCTATTTAAATATTTGTCAAGAAATTACTATATATAAACTTATTATTAATTTTTCTATTTACCATATAAACTGCAAAGCCAATGTGTGCCTAAATTTTTGGATATATATTATATGCTCTTAACAGTGATGGGCATAGCGGGTGCTAAATTTGAATATAGCACTGCTATTATTTTTGAAATTCGCTAATATTGCTAAATTGAATAACTTAGCATATGCTACAAAAGTGCCATTACATTTAGCTCAAATTTGCTAAAATTGAAATTTGCTAAATTTTAGACAACAAATTTTTTTTTACTTTGTTTTTTAGGGTTCTCAGTCTTCTAAACAATTTTGTTTTACTGATTTTAACTTTTAAAATCTTTTTTAATGTATGTAACATAATAGTATTTAGAATTTACAGGAATTTACTGAATTACTATGTAGGCTTTTGCAGTTTTGCTTTCTTTTCTTTAGGCTATTTTGTAATTAAATAATTATTAATAATAATAATAAGTAATAAGTTAAAAACTAATAATATAAAATAATACAGCATACAGCCATACAGGCCACTCAGCCAGCTGATCATCATTGTGATCTGATTTGATTTGATTTGATACGTGAATAAATTGTGATTCACTGATTTGTGACATTGTCATCAACTCATTGTCAATTGTCATCATGTCAGAAACAGAGTCAGATTCTACTAAGTCCAAGAATTTGAATACCAATGCTGATGCTATTGCTGACACTCACATAATTGAAGTCACTGATGACAATGATGAAGCACAAGAATTGCAGAATCAAAACCCTAATCTTTCTCCTCATATTAAAAAGTATTTTGTTTTTCAAAAATGGGAACTGAAGAATAAGAATGTCTATTCTAGTTCTTCCTCAAACTCTAAGCAGTCAAAGAAAGGGGCTGCAGCTGCAGCAATGTCAACAAGTCAAACAGCGGGTGGCACAAGACCAGCGTCCACGTTGCGCCCCTGGACACCCCGCCAATGTGGCAAGAGCTTTGTGCATCCCTGTATGTCCCTGGGGTGACGAATTGGTCTCACCCCCGGGTATGCTGCCTGGGAGAGTTGTCCCCCACTGCTGGGTTGGTGGTGGATGGCGGTTTTTACAGTGTAAGTCGGTCTGTGGAGGAGCCCTGCGCACCGGGATTTGGGTCCCCACACTCTCTGGCCACCCGCCGCAGGCTGCAAATTGGATTCCGTTGTCTACTGTCCGCCCACGTGGAGTCAGCGACCCGGCTGTATGGTGCTAGGCACCCAGTCCTATTAGCTACAGCTATAATGTCCGTGACCCAAATATGAAGAAGAAGAAGTCAAATAGCTTGCCTTGTTTTTGTAGCTGTAGGTTAGGTAATAGGTTGATTCTAGAATTTCTTGCTCTATACATACTCTTACTCTACAACCTACGTCTCTACTCTAACTAATTTTCTAAGGAGTCAAAGACTAAGGCTTATTAGTTACTACTAGTTTATTTATAAATTATACTAATTATTAATTAAGATTAAGAATAAACTAATGTCATATATTATATTTAATAAGCAATGAATTTTTAATTATGAGTCATGACTCAAAAAATAAATATATATTCTAATTTCTAGATTACCTATTTACCTGTAAATAATAACAAAAAGTAAATAAAATAAATATTGAGATGAGAAGTAAAAAAATTATAATACATACTTAAACATATACAAATAAACTTAATATTTAGACCAGAACTATACACAAACTAGAAATCTAGTATATAAAGTAAAGACTAAACAGAAATATATTTGTAATATTCTTAATTTCTTAGCATTGACTTATCACTTACGTAAGTAATTTATTTAATTCATTATCAATCATTGAGCTATCCTTTTCTTTTCTTAATATAAATAATACAGTTTGAAGACTCTTAAGTCTGGTTGAACCTACACTACAAAAAAGTGATCAGCTTCTTCTGGTCCTGATCCAACCTGCACTAGTGGTCTACCAGCTACTGAGTCTAAGTCTCAATCTGCTTCCAAGACTACATCTTGCTATGAAAATACCAAGTTCTAACCAGATTTCTATGTTGCAATCATCATCATCATCTGCTAGTGCAAGTGCATTAGTATCAGCAGTTTCACCTTTGCCATCATTGGCATTGGCACCAAGGGCCAGTCCTTCTCCAAGAGCTACTGGTCCAAGTCCAAGCCCTCGCCAAAAAGTGCAACAGGCTTAACAGCTCAGCTTGTCCTAGTGTTTCAGTTGCTCTAATCTAGATGTTTCACAAAAAGAGGCCAACAGTCGCTTACTGAGCTGCATAGTGAGCTGCATACTACCTTTGCAGATTGTGGAGTCTGAGGATTTTGCTTACTATGTGAGTGGACTCAACCCACAAAGGACCCTGCCATCACGTGGCATATTAGGTTGTTGTCTAAGTTAGAAACATGCTTTAATGGAACAGCATCTTATCAGTTAAGTATTCTAGCCTAGCCTTAAACTACTTAAACTTGTATGAACCTCAAGTCTTAGACCTGTTTGAATTCTAATTAAATTTCAAATTTAAATTTCAAACAGGCTCTTAGGCCAAGCAAAGCATGTAGCAATGACTGTAGACTACTGGACATCTAGCACTCAGCGCTCCTATCTCAGTGTGACAGTCCACTGGTTAAATAAGCATAGAACCCGCCAATTTGCAGTACTTGCTTTTGTATGCCTATTTGGCAGTCATACTGGTATTGCCCTTGCACAAGCACTGCTGGCTGTGCATACGAAGTTTGGGATTGAGACAAAAATAGTTCGAACAACTATGGACAATGGCTCTAATTTGTGAAGGTTTGCCACTTGCCCACTTCTTAAGTTCTTTCTTAGTGCTTGTAGGCTGCTGCTGATACTCTAAGCTATATGCTACTAAGTTAAACTTATAATTACAAAGCAAAATTAAATTGGTACATCATCAATTCATCATTCATCATCATAAAAGAAATTTGAAACAACAATTAAGTCAATGTTTAAGTATTTAAAAAGCCCGCATTTTATTTTACTAGGCCTTCTGTGACTACAGCGCTGCATGTGGCTTTGTTCCTATCAACATCGAGTCAGAAGATTCTGAGCCTAAGACTGGCAGAGGGACTGCAGATGGTGACAAACTAGATTCTATTGGAGAGTCAAAAACTAGTGATGACAACGGTGAAACTAAGGAGTACCTGCCATTGGTAATAGTCTGTTGATGAGGAACTGGGGACTGCTTCCCCTGATGACCTACAACCACTTACCAGCTCACATGCAATGCGCTACTTACACACTGAACTTAGTAGCTGCTACAGACAGTATTGCAACAATCAATTCAGACTCTGTATTGAAAACCCAGTTGCGCAAGACAATGGACAAAGCTCAGGCATTGTGGAAAGCTCAGGGTTGCAATAGCAATGTATTTGATAATATTTACAAAGCCATTGGTTGGAAACTAGTTGTGCCAAACACTATCACTGGAATTCTACATACAACACCATCCAACTACTGAGCAACATGCTTGGCAATGAAAAAAAGCAACAAGTGCTTAACAAGGTCATGGTCGACATAAAAAATCAGCTCCTGCCATTTTAAGCTAACAATATGGCCTTTCTATATGAGTATAAAAGAGCCATGTTGCCAGTGTCTATGGCCCTTGATGTACTTCAGGGGGAGCAGCACTGCTACCTAGGGATTCTGCTTCCCACTCTTGCTGTGACTATGCAGCGACTTAATGACATATTGAGTTCTGAGCTAAGATTTTGTCAACCATTGGTGCTTTCTGTGCTCCAAAGCATTCAACATCAATTTGAAACCACATTCTTGGATTACGACTGTATATTAGCATCAGCATTTCATCCTTGCTTTTGCCTATCCTGGCTCCAAAAGCATGATCCTGCGAGGGTTAGTGCCATCCAGCAAACAATGGAAGCGGAAGTTGAAAAGTACATTTCTGCATATTTGCATCATCAACAGGCTGGATCTGCAGAATGGGATGCTGCTGGTTCAGAATTGAACAACCAGACCTGTGGCAGTGAGCATCAATTAATTGGCCTAAGCACCTTTTTCAATGACAGTGACATGCTGCAACCCTTCAGGGCACAGGTTGATAAGTCGCCCAAACCTAAGACCAAGGCCATTGTCAAAGAGTGGCTCTCTGCAGCTCTGCAACTTGATTACGGATTTTCAGATTCCGCATTTTATTCTGAGCCGGCCCTTGCTAACTTATTTGTGCAGTTTAACACTGCCATGCCATCAAGTGCTACTATTGACAGGCATGTCTGGCCAATAGCACGCTGGCTTGACTGATTTTGTTGCATGCTAATTGCCATCATTTATAATCTAATCTAATCATCATTTCATAACCATGAATCAATAATTCATGGCTTTTGTAAACAATATAGTCGATTATTCATAATTCTAACTAAATCTAATTGACTATTTGACTAATTGTAATTATTTGATTATGTAATGTCGTAATGATAAGTGGTATAGTAATTGGTAACTATAAATGATTGCCACTGACTGGTAATAGTAAATGATATTGATTCATATTGATTATTGATACTGATAGACTGATAGTGATTTTATATTATATCAGTTCCTTAACTGATCGTATGAATCTGAATGTCTGATGAGTGATGACTGATGAGATGATATGATTGATAGGATTGATAGAATCATAGAATGATAGGTTGATAGTCATTACATTACTCATAGTCTAGTCATAGACTCATAGCATAGTCATAGTCAAGTCATGTATACTGTACTGATACTGTCATACTGATACTGATAAGGATAGAAATAAGATAAATTGATAGTCAGTCATACTCATAGTCATAGGACTCATAGATAGACCATAGACTGATGCTGATATGTGATAGACAATAGTGATTACTGATGACTGATGAGTCTAACTTTTCTTTTTTGTTTTTGTTACTTGTCTCATTTTTTGCTGCTGTTGTTCTTGCTGTTTTTTTGTCTGAAAAATTATTTTATCTCCTAAATAAATCTACAAATGTTCATTTTAATTTTTAATTTATTCAATTGATTCAATTGCGAGTGCCATAAGTACAATACAATTCACACTGCATGCTAAAGGCCTCATCTGCATTTCACAGTAAATGCAAGACTAGCAAAAGAACTTGAAAGCAAAAATATGCTAGTATTTTTTGAGCAATTTGCTTTAGTAAAAGCAATGAAGCCTTTTTAAACAAATTGAATAAATTCTTTTTAACAGATTAGATTATTTTTTTTCTATTATTTTGCTGCAAAGTTACAAAAAATATATATTATATTTCATTTTTTTAAAAATGTTATAACTAAAGCTATAAAAAATTATTTAAATTAAAACATTACCAATTAAAAATTTCAATAGTCTACCCAAATTCAAACCTATGTTTTATTTCAAAATCCATTTTGCATAGCTGTATGCCAAAATTTTTTTGCACATGCTAATGCATGCAAAGTATCATTGGATAAAGTAGTCCAAGGGCTAAAATTAAAAACCCTTATGTACACCACAAAATTGTAGATAAAATAGCACCTTCGGGAGAGTGATATTAGTCTAGATTTGAAAGTATAAGTATACACTTATTGGATATACATTTGTACCTATTCAATTTTTAAGCATACACCTAGAATGATCTAGACTATGAGAATACAGTTGTTGGCCAAGGGTATAGCCAAAGGGGAGACACTAGGGACATGCCATAGCTGGGAAGGTGGCAGTTTTTGGTGAATTTTCCAGCGCAAATTGGCCCTTTTTTGGCACACACGGCGCACACGGCGTACAAGGAAAAATTGGAAATGCTCTGGCGGCGCACATGGCGCATGGCGCTGAAAAAATATATAGTTACACTTCGTTATACTTTGCAAAATATATAGTGTCAGGCCTAATTCCATAATTCGTAAAATAAAATTACGTAAATTATGTAAATTATTTAAATTATGTAAATCACAATATAAAATATCAATATGTAAATGAAATTCAAATTTGTCTACCGTAAATTCCTTACGATAGAATAAATACCTTACCTTACTTTACCTTACCTTAGACTTACCTTATCATGGCGCGCTGTGGCACACAAAATCTTTTCTTCATGGCGCACAGCACACAGTGCTCAAAAGCCATCAAAATAGTTCCGGCACACACTATGCCACCTTCCCGACTATGGGGGACATGTCCCCTCTTGGAAGGGGATTTTTTATTGCCTTTGTACTTTGCTTTTATCCCTAGCATTGGCGATCATTTGAGGTCATTTGTCTCCTCCCCCGACATGAATCCTGGCTACGCACCTATGGCTATTGCTAGGCCTAGCCAAATAGTACTTAGCTAATACACAACTTGGTTAATTATTATATTTGTATTTTTTATATAATTTTGTAATATGTTTTGTTTTTAAGTTTTGCTGGATAATTTAACTTTGTAGCTTAACTACAAAACATATTGAATTTCTTACTGCTTTTTTATTGTTAGTTTATTATTATTGGCCTTGTATTTTAAAATAGAGTTTTAATGCTAGAACTAGAAGTTATTTTTTCGCTTTAAAAATAGAAAAGTACTTATTTGTATGTTACAATTTTAAAAAAAGGCATTTTTATTTTTTTAAATGATAAAGTTTGCTTTATTGCAATAAACACGAGATAAATATTTTAAAAGAAGTTTTTTCTCTATGACAAAGAATTTTTTAATTTCTAGTTTATATTTTTCATTCTATGTAATGTAAATGTATTGTAAAGTTTTCAATTTGCAAAAAAACTACTTTTTACTAAAATTTACCTATCATATACATATTGACAAGTCACAGGACCCTCACTAAAGTCTAAATTAAATAGGAAATAAAATTTGAATAGTCTAACATTAAAAGTAAGAAGTAAAAAAGTATTCTTACCTAACTTGACCCCGCACAGGTGGTGGACGTACTTGAGACTGTTTTGGTCCAGCAGGATACCTATTAATCACAATATCACTATCATCTGATTTACCATTGTTCCCATCATTTTCTTCCATACTTTGTTTGTTAAGCTAGTGAAGAAGTTCTACTTGTACGCTTGTCAAGTCAAACCCTTGTTTTCTCACAAAAAAGGCAATGTATTTATATCTATGCTATAGATGGAATCTTTATAATTGCATCTTACTTCGTTAGGCCTAGCGAATGTGTAAAATTCTTCAGTTAACGAATATATCGAATATCGCCGGCCGTGCAATTTTATTAGATATTGACGTGTTTAAAAATGTGCTTGTTTTAGCGCCATTTCTCTCTAATTAAAAAATTGCTTTATTATTGAAATTATAAAAAATTCAATAATTGTTTTTTTGCCTGACCTCTTCAAGTATTCTGCTGAATTTAAGACATTTGTTTCACTAAACTTTATTGACTACCAAACACGGGGAGATCCACCTATACTGTCCGTCAAAAGTTCCAGAACCCTTGCTACGATGTCTTCTAGCGGACATAATTTCAGTCCGTTTCAATTGTAACTTGATTCAAATGAAAGCTGCGGATCTCAGCTCCATGATGTGGTCAAGAAAAAGTTTATTCGAAGGAGCGCGTGTGAACAGGCCAGTGTTATGTACATAAAGGTTAGAGAAAAAAGTGAGGAAAAGACAAACAAGCAATTGTCTATGGTTGCTGAGTCTATGGAGCAAACACACATGGGAAGGAATCGGTTTGCGCGCAGTGTTCAGCCTGGCTAACATTAGTCTATGGCCAAAACTTGTGTTGAAATCAACAGGCTCGTATGGATTCTTGTGCAGTCAGCTTTCATGGGAGAGTAAAAAAGAGTAAAAAACGATTGCTTGTTTGTCTTTTCCTCACTTTTTTCTCTAACCTTTATGTACATAACACTGGCCTGTTCACACGCGCTCCTTCGAATAAACTTTTTCTTGACCACATCATGGAGCTGAGATCCGCAGCTTTCATTTGAATCAAGTTACAATTGAAACGGACTGAAATTATGTCCGCTAGAAGACATCGTAGCAAGGGTTCCGGAACTTTTGACGGACAGTATACTAAAAGGAAGGAGGACTACGTTAAGTCTACTTGAGTAGTCCTTGCTTCTATACTTATGCATATTATCACTTATTAGTATTAAATATTATGGTGTATTATATTAACACTGGTGGAGCTGCCAAATTACGTACGAGTGCCGGGTCCGATTTAGCCGTGTTCCCACGAAACATGGCATGTACGCCCAAAATTTTCTCGCCAAATATGATTCTCTGATTTTTTGCTATTGTGTAGCTCTCGAACTCTGTTGCTACTATTGCTATAGGTTTAAAATAACGCTGATTGATGCAGTTTTTATATAAATATATAGGGGCGGGAAAAAAGAATTTTTTAACTGGTGGCCTAACAACTTGCCGTCCAACAAACTTGAGGTCAAAACTTTCGTTTTTAACAGTAGAGCAATTTAAGCTAAAAGGCTTACTGAAATCAAAAGGAGGCGCGATCAGTGACCTTACCATTCTATACTGACCGACAAATAGCCATCTATAAGGAACTACCAAGGGGGGATTCGATGCCATCTGTTGAAGGTGCCGACGGCGTCGGGGTGATGACGGAAATGCTACATACAGAGAGAGAGAGAAGCTGAGGCTGTCCAGCAGCTGAGGTTTGCTCACTGTCGAGGTTTGATCAGCGAAACTAGAGAAATTCGAAACAGCTAGGGTGTCCATACAGTATATAATAATCTGGTGTCGCTTGCTGAAGGTCCAGAAGCTCCGCCTTGGGTGAAGGCCAATGACCAAAGAAGTCAGAGCTGATATACAAGCACATGTGATCGACGTGCTGATGAAATTTGGAGGCTTGGCAAGGCTGCACCGAGGCGGAGTGCCGATTGGCGCACATGGGTATATTGCATGAATACAGTAGCGTTGGAAAAATCCGACTTTCTGGCAGAATCGTCGAATATCTCGACGGTCCAGAGATAAAACGACTTGATTCTCGTTTTAGAAGATGCGCAACAAAGAGAGCAATTGCGCCGCGGCCAGGCCCGCACTGCCACTCTAACGGACTGCCTCATCGCTGATTTGCAGGCGCTTGAGCTGACCCCTCAGGCTGCTGCTGCCTGCCCCTCCCGCCTGTTCTGCGAGCGCATGCGCGCAAGGGGCCTCCTCTCTGCGTCCTAATATATATATATATAACAAAGAGCCCGGGGGGGCATCACAAACCCGAAAAATCACAACTCCGAAAAGCGCTTTCGATCATAAACCCGAAATATCACAACCCCGAAATATCATAACTCCGAAATTAATAGCAACACACATCATAAACCCGAACTATCATAAACCCGAAAAATCACAACTCCGAAAACAAAAATAGCATTGCCCATCATACATGTAAACCCGAAATATCACAAACCCGAAATATCATAACTCCGAAAGTTCTAGCAATGTCAACACTATTTTGGTTTTCGGAGTTGTGATTTTTCTGGTTTATGATGTTTCGGGTTTATGATGGGTGTTGCTATTTTGTTTTTTGGAGTTATGATATTTCGGGTTTGTGATATTTCGGGCTGACGGACAGGCGAGTGAGCTTCCAAGATGTCAGCAGTTCGTCTACCTTGGCGGTCTGGTTCCCGACGTCCGCGAGGATCTGCGGCTTCGCCGAGGACTTGCCTGGGCTGCCTTTCGTTCTATAAGGTCAGTCCTGCAGTCCGAGGCCCTACCGGACCGCCAGAGGGCGGCGCTGTTCCAGGCGGTGATCGAGACCGTCCTGTTATACAACGCCGAGACCTGGACGCTGACAGACTCGCTCGAGGCTCAAGTCGACGCGGCGCACGCTGGCCTGCTGCGCGCCGTCTTCAAGATCGGCAACGAGCGAGTCACCAACACGGCGCTCTATCATCGCGCCGGCCTGGCCCGTCGTAGCGATCTGCTGCGCCGTCGGCGACTCCAGCTGGCAGGCCACGTCATCCGCGCCGAGGCCTACTGTCCGGAGCCGGTGCAGGAGGTGCTGCTACTTACGTTGCAGGCACCCTACCGGCGGGGACAGGCGAGGACTCGGCGCTACGTCGACTGTCTGCTGGCTGACGCCGGCGCCCCGGACTCTGCCGGCGGTGCGGCCTTTGTTCGCGCCCAAGCTTCGAAGCGCGCCATCTGACGCTGCTTTTGCGAACTGACAGCGTACTCTGTTGTTGTTGTTGTTGATATTTCGGGTTTGTGATATTTCGGGTTTATGATGGAAAGCGCTTTCGGAGTTGTGATTTTTCGGGTTTATGATGGCGACCAGCTAGCCCGTGTTCTTGAATTTCTCATGCGCCTGCGCGGCTGTTTCGCTTCCGCGCAGCAAAACTTTTCGGGGGGGGGGGGTTGTTTGGTAGTTCGACGGGCGGAAAATGGCTTTATATTCCTAATGCTGATTAGCATGAACAAGAGAATCCAGAGATTACTGCATTGTGCCACACTTCTTTATTCTCTGAGGATCTTCATGTTTCTCGAAATAGAGAAGTTGGCTTTGTATTCTATGGTTCAGTTGGGCACGGGGGTTGTAAACTGGAAGATCCGAGACTTAAAGTTCTATAAGCTGTAGAAATTGTAAGTGTCTATTAAAGGATTTGCAATAAGCATTTAATACCTAATTTTTAACCATATAGTTTTTAATAGACTCGAAAAGAAAGTTTTTGTAGCACAAAGATGAATCCATCCAGCAGAACAAAGAGCTCAGTCGCAGCCAACGCCACAGGCAGTGTCGGCACAAAGCCCCAGGAAGCGGAGCCGGCCTCGCTGCCCCGACCCAAAAGTCGCACCAGCAGCGTCAGCTCCGGAAGCAGCTGCTCGCACAGCTGTGGCCAAAGCACCAGCTGCTCCGTGCCGGAGTCCGAGGCCCGATGGTCGGAGTTGCCAGCCCTGAAGCCGCTGGTGAACCCTCAGCGACTCCGAGCCCTGCGCCTCAGCAGTCGAGACGACGCGAGACACGGCGAGACGGTCTGGCAGCCGAGCCAGCGCAGCTGGAAGGAGGCAGTAGGTGGCGGCGACGCCACTGTCGCGGTGGAGCCTTCGAGTCCGCTGCACGAAATGGCTGGGCAGACCAGCGGACCGCAGGACCCGGATGTGCGCACAAGGATGGACGGTACTTGCAACTGGTTCAAATAGTTTTGGGTGAACCAATTGAGGTTTTTGTACGCCTTAATTAACCCTAATCTTGTCCTCACTATGCTGAGTATGAATGTCAGCAGTGCAAAGCCAAGTTCCGCGTGCTCAGGCCAATGCCGGATTCGCAACTCTTCTCTGCATTGCAGCCTCCTCCTGCCGCATCGCCCCGTCTCCAACAGAGCGCAACCAGTGCAACAGCCGGCGACGCTGCCTCAGCGCCGACGAATTCGGCGACGTAGCGGACGGTGACACCGACAGATCGACCTTGGCGTCGATGGCGCTTTACGACGAGGGCGCCGCCACCCTGGCGGCCTCGGCCAGCACGCCGCTGCAGCCGATCTACCAGTACAGCTTCCGGGTGCCGGAGACCCGCGCCAACATGCGCGCCTTCTGCCACGCCTCCGACCGGCGCGTCGAGGCCATCGCCCGCGCCTGCGACTCGGAGATCCTGCTGGACCCGCAGCCAATCCGCACGGCCGCCGCCTCCATCGCCCTCCGCCGGATCACCGTCAGGGCGCCGGACCTGCACAGCCTGGAGAAATGCTGCCGGATGTTCGACGACAAGTTTCCCCAGTTCTACGCCAGCTCGGGCCTCGGCCCGGACGGCCGCGGAGTCAGTAAGGTCTTCGACGACGACAGCGAGCGGCAGATTTCGGCCTCCAGCGACGAAATGACCTTCGGCAGCTTCTCTTAGCACTCGCTGGAGCCTTCGGCAGCATGGAGTGTGAGAGCCGCCTGCCTTGTGGCAAACCTTAATGACTGAGATTATTTTCCCTGTGGGTTCAGATCGTCTTCCTACTCGTACCTGCTGAAATACTCGTAAGTGTTGAAGTACAGCCGTCCATACTACTCATCTGAACGTATTCATTTCACATTATTTCTGACTGTAACGTTCTTCAAGAAGCGTTCGGCACATTGAAGTATTTTCTAGATTATAACATTAAAGTATATAAATATCCGAGCGCAGGTCACTAAAGTATTTTGCTATATTGTCTTAAATGTATGGGTGCTAAAAGCTTTTGTGAAGTCTACATTTTCTGTCAAATATCAATGCAGATAGACCTTGCGTTGCAGGGAGAAACACGTGATTAAAGCGCAAGAAATGTTTTTGTTAATTATTCACGCCAAGAAAACCATTTTCTTATTTTCTACTTGTAGGCACATACAACACTCGTAGTAGCCGATATTGCTGCTACAGGTTAAGACTGCAATAATATTGCAGCATACGGTATTTATTTACTTGAGTTTTTCACATTTCGAGAGTCGGTTCCTAAGCACATTATGAATAATATCATTGGATTCGAATAAACGAAATCATTCAGGATAGCTTGTAATCATTAATAAAAAGTAGGATAGCTATAAATAGATATGATAGAAGAACATATAGTACATGGATTAGCAAAAATTATGTGAGCGATATTGTCAGAAAAAAATCTTTCTACACGCAAGATAGCGACTGTACACTTTGCAATGTGGTCAACCGACTCGTCCAAATTCAATCCAGCTGCAGCCTCACCGTGTCAATCACCAGCTTCCTTGGCCCGCGGTGGGTCAGTCGGAGCAAGCTGCCATAGCGACGCCAGGTAAGCAGAAGGTAGTTGAGCTTCGTGAGGCTGTACAGCAGGCGGAAGTGCCGGTCAGCCACGTCAAACTCGTTGGACACAATAGCAATGAGGAAGTTGGTGATGTTGATTGACACAACCAGCACGAACAGGGTGTGCAGGATGGCGGTGGAGGGCCTGGCCGGCAGGTTGGCCATGTTGAGCAGAATTCGCAGCGGTGAATAGTACACATAAGCCGCCGACTTGAACTCTGAATTCTCGAAGTCAACCATGTACATGACCGTGCCGAACACAATGTAGGCCCAGATGAAGAATAGCGGTAGAACTCTCAGGAATCTGGAGCACATTTTCCGGAAGCAGATGTTGAGGAAGGCGACTCGTTCGCCGATCATCTCAAAGGCCTCCATCAGTGACACCATAGAGAAGTAGATGTACAGGACGGCAGCGGTCTCGGAGATCGTGGTGAACCACCAGAGCGTCAGGTTCGGTGAATTCATCGTGAGCCAAGCAGTGCAGTCCAATTGACTATCGATAGGCAGTGTGAAGGCCAGGTGCAATATGCCGCATAGAAAGGCCAGGTTGTAGGCAAACTGATAGAAGCGACATTGAACGTAGCTGTCGCCTGTATGCTTCTGCAACCAGGTCTGTCCATTGAACCGCATTGCCTCCAGGCTGCTAAAGAAGATGGCGGCTAGCTGCAAGACCAGCAGCACGCCTACAATAATCCTGTTATTGGGCCCCTGATTCACGAGGTCGGCTCTTGTCAAAGTTTGGAACCAAAAGATTGGTGACGTCTTCACGACCTCCAAACCCTTGTAATTGGGATCGCGCAAGAAGTCCAACACGTATTGACCTCGGCAGAAGTCTTTTAAGATTTCGCTGCCAACGCCACTGTCATTTCCCGTTTTGTTTAGCAGGGTGCTGTTTACATACCCAGCGTAGGCGTAGAACCCGTCGTGCACCTCGGAGCCGTATTGCACCATCGTGGCGATGAATGGGAAGAATGGCGTCAGCGGGCTCACTAGCAGCGTCAGGATGGCAAACAGGACAGTGCGGGCGGTGTTTAGTGGTAGGAGGTCGCGTCTTGCCCGCCGCCCCCACTGCCGCAGCAACGGCTTTTCAGTGAGACCGGATTTGACGAGCGCGTCGACTCGACTAGTGGGCAATAGAGTCAGCATGAGCAGGGGGCTCCGGTCTCGGCGACCCCCGCAGACCAGGTCGTACTCGGTCAGGTCGTACGTCACGTGCAGGTTAGCACCGCGGTGGCTGCGCTGCGTCACCAGGTAGCCGTCGATCTCAGCCAGTCGGTTGAAAGTCGCGTAGGCGCCGATGTTCATGGCAAACTCGAGCGGACGAAGGCGCTGAGCATTTTCCGCTCGGCACAGCGTCAGAAGGCAATTGGTCCCGCTGCTTGAATCTACGGCACTGAAGTCGAGGAAATGATGTCTCCATGAGGGGAATTAAGAAGAGAATGCATGGTATTTGCTAATACTCACTCAAAGCTTGTCGCACTAGTAGCCATCGGATCAGGGGTCTCAGCCAGCAGCTTGATCACTTGCAACTCGAACTCATCGAACCGACCTAGCGGATCGACAGACGCGCCGCCGCCAGCAGAGCGACCGCTATAGGTGCCAATGAGCACCCGCGCCTTTGCCAGCGAGTGCAGCAGGTTGCTACCGTCGGTGTCTTCAGCCAGCAGCAGTGAAGGCTCGCATGCAGCTACGTGCTGGAAGATTTCGGCCGATTGATAGTACAGGCTCATGTGGACGATGGTCCTGAAGTCTTCGCCCTTGTGCGGATTAGCCGGCTTGTCTGAATTGCTGCAACAGCCTTTCTTTTTTTGCAGCCGTTTCTGCTCCTTCTGATTACGATCTTCGTCGTCCAAGTCGAATGTGAACCGACGCCCCAGGTCGGCCGAGGCCAGCCCGTTTTCGGCCAGCAGCTGCAGAAGCTTCAGCAAGTCGTCGCCTTCAACGCAGTCGGCAATATCGCGGGACAAAGCCGAATCGAAGGAGCCCTTCAGATCTGGAAGCGGTTCGACCAAGCATTGGGAGCGCATTCTGCACTTTTCCGATTGTGTCCAGCTTGGGAATCACTGCTAGTCACCTGAACCGCCAGGTCCAGTGTTAATAAATGGGTAGGACAGACAGGACTGCATTTTATTTGCTCAGGCGACTTTTATCCCCGAACCTTGCTCAAACTTTTCTGCGTCCGGAGGCAAAGGTAAATTTAATTAGAGAGATATGCTTTGGATAGCTGAGCTGTACAGTGCAGTCGCAATGCACTGTCAAACACTGCATATAGCATGCACGTTGCTAATAGCAACGCCGCGACTCTGGACAAGCAAATAAATCCAACTTCTGGCAGAAAATTATTTGGCTTTGCTTTCAGCAGCACTTACGGGGCAGGAGTTGAATACGATTTTTATTAGGGCTGTTGGTATTATAAATTAGCCAATAATCAAGCTGCTCCCTTCCGATCATCATCTCGTGATTGGCTCGAAACTCATGCATACAATATTCATCCTATATGATTAAATAAAATAATAGCCAATTGGCCCAGATGTGCAACCGACAGCTCAGCCGCAGCTATTGCGCGGCGCATCTGAAGGCTGCGTACGGCTGTTCAGTCCAAGGACTGGAGGGTCGCCACACGCAGCCTCACTTACCCT
Organism: Macrostomum lignano; assembly: GCA_002269645.1. Lineage (NCBI taxonomy): Eukaryota > Metazoa > Platyhelminthes > Macrostomidae > Macrostomum > Macrostomum lignano. The sequence continues at coordinate 212,168 of NIVC01000538.1, read as the reverse complement.
CAGCTAATGCTGGCACCCATTTTACAGCTGGGTGAACTGAAGCAATGCAGAGTTAAGTATCTTGCTCAAGGACGCGGAGTCAAATTTGCTTGCCGAGCTTTGCTTGCCGAATTTTGCTTGCAGAAATTTTGCTTGCCGAGTTGCCGAGGTTTGCCAGCCAAAGTTTTCTTGCGGAAATCAGGAACTACAAAGATCTATACTGTTACCGATCCCAATCTACCTATACTAAATCTCTAATCATTCTATATACAAAATAAATAAATACTTAGAACGAACTCTATAAGCCTAGTTTGAAAGCTTAGTGTCATGTCAGTTTAGGTCGACGCTGATAAGAATCCACTTGCAAAGCATCTGTAGTAGAGTCCAGCCTAGAAACCTCTATATCAATTTCAATTCACACATGCATCCCAATTTGGGAAGTCGAGAGCTGCATGTACAGCGAGATCTTGTTGAGTCAAATACGGAGACCCTAGCCTAGACTACAGCGTTCGAGTCGCAAGCCTGCCTTTCTGCCTGCCTGTCTGTCTAGCATCGACGTGAGGTTCAGGTTAAATTCGAGTACGCAATCTTGCAATACTGCCCAGAAGCAATCCATATAGGACTTTATGCCTGCCGTCCTAGCTTACAATGTAATCACTTTACATTGTTATCAATTTGGGTTCACCTTGACATATCCTTCTAAATTTATAGTATAACGCTTTTTTTAATTAAGTTTCAAACAACAAATTTATAATTCTAACTGTGCTAGTTAATTTAACCAGGTTATTAAAGAGTGAAGTCAGAAAGTTAAGAACTGGTTACGACTTTGTAAATACTAAGCAAATATAGTTCTAACTGTAAAAAAAAATACTGGTTGGCACAGCCCTCAGTAGTGTGTATTTTTCCTGTTTAAAAACTTTCCTATCGCTATGGTTATGAAAAAAGACGTGTCCATAAAAAATTAAATTATCGTTTTGAATTAAACTTCCTTGCCCAGAGTGTACACGGAATTGTAGGGCTTGCCGCCGCAGAACTCTCCCGGGTGGCCCTTGCAGGTGGTGAAGCAATAGGAATCGTCGGCCTTGCCGTGCTTGCCGTAGTTGTTGCCGCAGTAGCAGCTGTCCCCCGCCTGCAGGCCGATGTAGGCCGTCTTCTCCGGCTTGCACCGCTCCGTGCACTCGCGCCGGCTCATCATGCGCGACGCGCCGAGGAATTTTTCCAAGTCGCGATCGTCCTCTCGGTCGATGTAGCAGCCTTTGTAGGTGAACTTGTAGTTCTTTTCTCTGTCTTCGTCGCCTGCCGGTTCGGTTGTAAAAGACCGCGCATGGATTTAGTGCGAGACTCCTTAATAATATAATAGTGATAATTGGGGAGGGGGAGGGCTGCGGGCGCCCTAGCGCAACGCCTTCGGCGACAAGGTCACACAACCAGCGATAGAGCAATTCTGCTCATTATTCCGCTGGCTCCCTAAACACGTACAAGCGCGCTGTACAGCAGCCCTGACTGTCTAATCCTCAGGCATGTACACTCTCTGCGCCTTCGGGGTTGTCCCTCATGGGTGCGGATCGCAGGACAACTCCGGGACAATTATCCACATGGAGTCGACTCGAGGGTTCTTTCGTTAAATCGCTGAGCTTGCTCTAAGTCATCGCCTACTATTTTTCAGAAGGAGCACCTTAAAAGTTTTAACAATGCAAGATGCATATCAATTTCTTGTCTGCTATCAAACGAATACTGAATAGCGTTTCTAGAAATACTGCCAAATAATTTCAATATATTTGTATGGGTGCATTGTAGCTCTCGATAATGAATTTGTTAATTACATGTAATTAAAAATTATAACATATGTACCAGTACACCTATACTATACTACATGTACTTCGATTCCGAACGAAAGATTGCCGCAACCGGAAAGTACACGACCGCTTTTAATAGCGAAATACGAGTATAAAGCCTTCAAGAATAAAAGACTCACTTTTCTTGCAACAGTTGCCAAGCGAATTCAGCGTGAAGAGACAAGTGGCAAAAAACAGGAAGACAAGATGCGTTGACATGTTTTTTTCTTTGTTTTAGTTCAAATTTTCCGCAAAAAATATAAGAAAGCTATTGAAAAAAAATTAATATTGCATTTATTGTTGCTGTGCGAATTACTTTTGACATTCCACGCGAAAATATTCTATGGCTAAAAGGACTACAAAATGTAAATATAACACCAAATTTTACTGCATGCACTTACATGTATGTGCAGAGTTATGTTTTCGTCTATGCAAATGTTGCACATACATTTACATGTACTGTACATCCACTTGACTTACTTGACTCAGCTGCAGGGGGCTCCGTGCGTCCGGAAACAGCCAGGAGGCGTTGCCGCCCATTTCGCTAACCCCTGGCTACCACGGGCGGCTGGTGCTGCGGTGTCGCGCAGGGAGTTCCGGTGGTGCCGGTGTCCGCAGCGCGGCCCCCCTCCGGAGAGTCCAGGAGGTGGATGGTCGCTCGCCCGGTAGCCCTTAGGTGGCGGACGAGCTGGCAGAGATTCTCGGGCCTGAAAACGTCGGAGAGGTCCGGGTTTTGGCCGAGGTAGGTGAGCCTGTCCTGAGTAAAGGTGGGGCATTCACAGATAAAATGCTCCGCATTCTTGACACCGGAGAGGCAGAATGGGCATTCCTCACTGCGGATTTTTCCCTGGAGGTGACGATGCCTGGCAAAACAGCCATGACCCGAGAGGGCCATGATCACCGCCCTGATGTCCCTGCGGTTGAGTCCAAGCAGGGCTCTGCGCAGCGCGGAGGAAGGACAGGGGACAGCCGCGCGGGATTGCCGGCAGTCGGGGGCGTTGGCCCACCTCTCCCTGTGCTTAGAAGCCACCCACTGGTTGATCCGAGTGGTGACAACGGCGGTGGGGTTGGGGGCCAAGGGCAGGGGACCAGTAAAAGAACCGGTCGAGCCAGCCTTGGCCAGGCGATCGGCCAGCTCGTTGCCGAGTGCCCGAGTGCCCGGAGATCCACCTTAGGCACACCTTGTTAGAGGCGCCTAAGCGATTGAGCTGCCCGATGCAGTCTAGGACTGTACGCGAGCAGGTGGTGGTGCGCTCAAGGGCGTGGATCGCCGCTTAAGTGTCCGAGTGGAGGGTAATCTCCTTCCCCCAGACGCGCTGATTGTACTTCGCGAAAGCCGTCCAGTCAGTGTTCCGGACGTTCCTTTTCCACAGGATGTTAGGCTTGGGGCAAGAAGATTGCAATCGAAAACGAACGAAGCGATAGTCAGACAGAGACTCCTCTTCGTCCCACACCTTTCAGTCCTTGACGAGAGGAGCCAAACCATGGGAGACGTGGGTTACGTCGAGGGCTTCCGTCCATCGCCCGTTGTCGAAGGTGGGGGTTCCACCAATGTTGCAAAACTCAGTTTTGGTGGTGCAGATGTAAGCAAGGAGTTCCTCGCCTCTGCTGTTGGAGGTTGGAGGTTGGATTAATGTCGCCCGCCACCAGCAGCTCGAACCTGCGGTTAGAGCAGTAGTCCACGAGGGAGGTGAGGTTGGGTGGAACTGCGGGGCCATCGCCAGGGATAAATCGAGGCGATGATGACCGTGCGGTTGGTGATTATGTGGTTTGACTGAATGACACAGAGATCTCTATCAGAGAGGTCCGGTCTGTGCCAAGCTTTGAGATGGGTAGACACGAACATGGCTGCATGGGGTTTTGGGGGTCCTGAAAACAGTCAAAACCAGCAGGAATATTCAGAATCTTACCTTTCTTTGTCCTGGGCTCCTGGAGTAGGATAATGCCCGGTTTCACAAAGTTTACCACCCGCATCAGGTTGGTAGAGGCCACGATGCAGTGGTGTAGGTTCAGCTGCAGGATGTCCACTCCGGGGAATCCACGAGTGGTCCGCGCAGCTTCCTGCCGGCTCAAGGCGAGTTGTGCAGGAGAGCTGTCTCTTCTACCTCGATGATATCTCCAGGCTTCAGTTCCATGGGCTCCTCCCAGATGGTCTCCATGGTCGAGGGCGGGGCCGCCACCTGGGCGGCATTCTCGCTCTCGGCCCGGTTTTCCGGGGGCCGCAATGGTGACACTGGGCTGGGGGTTGCTGCGGTTGTTGGCCTTGGCGGTATCCTGAGCAGCTGCTTCGCGCGCTGAGTCAGACCAGAGCGGATAGTGTTTCGGGCGGGTTTCCGGCCCTTTCCACGTCCGCCTGTTGTTGCAGCTTTCGTGGCTTTCCCTCTGACAGGGTCCACGTCCTCGGAGGGGTCATGATGAACGGGAGCTTCTTTTCCTGGGCGTTTCCACCCGGCAGAGGCCCCGCTTGCCCGCTTACGCTTCTCCGGGGGCGGTGGACGGGTGGCGTCAGACTCAAAGCTAAAGAGCTGAATCTGTATTAGCCCGACAGAGATGAGGGAATGTCCGGATAGCGGAGCATCCAGCTATCTGACAGACCAAGAATAGCCCTGAAACCATCTCCGCCAGGCTTGAACTACGACGTCATTGGCCGGTAGCTCCGGGTTGGTAGCCACTAGCAGGCGACGCAGCTCGTCGGCCTTGGTGATGGAGCTACGAGCTGGAATCCAGGCACGGTGCCGGTGTGGTGTCCGGGTCGCTCGTCCTCCCTGTCGATAAACAGGTTTTCCAGCTCCGTACCCCAGTCGAAGGCTTTCAGCATCTCTAAGAGCTTCTGCCCTGACTGACTGGCTGTCGGCGGGCTGGATATAGAGGGCTTGGTCCTCGACTTTCGTCTTTTGGACTTAAATAGCGGTACCGCTCAAGGCCATCTTGACCAGGTGGGAGTCCAGCCTGCGCCAGATTAAGTCGAGCTGTTCGGCCGTAAGAGGCGTCCTCCTGGCCTTGTATAATCAGGGCCGGCTGCCTCTTGGCCATAGCTTCTGGCCGGCGCGCGAGGTCCACCCTCTTGTCGGATGTAGGCTCCTCCGCGGGATTTGCAGAGTTACCGGCACCCTCCTCGGAGGCGGCTGGAGGGGCAGCTTTCGCACTCCTCCGTTCCTCCGCTTTGCGCTGGAGAAAGGCTTTGTAGCGAGCAATGCTACGGGCCTTCTTTTTAGAAGTCTGAGGTCCGCTGTCCTGTTGTCCAGCCACTCAGATGTCCTGAGCGGCGACAGGGGCTGACTGAGAGGCATCGGGGGTTCCGGTGTTGCGAATGTCTGGCTGGACCGCGGTACCAACCTCGGTTGGTGCTCCAGCAGCCTTGGACATGTCGGAGGTAAATGAATACTCCATGAGTCGGTAAAAGGCAAATGGGGACTTGAGGTGAGAAGCCGCTGGGCCGTAACCCCAAACCCAACACTGCCAGGCCAAGAGGTAGCGACCGGGGATGGCTGCGGACTGGCAGCATACCCGGTTAAAGGTCAGCGGGTGATACCTGTTCCTCAGAGCCGTGGCCAGGGGTACCTGATACGCACAGGTTCACTTCCGGGCGGGGCCTGTAGCTACCCAAATTGGCCAGCTGGCCCGATAAGTCCAGCAGCCCTAGAGCTGCCTTGAACACATGCGGGACGTGAACCCCGGGTCGGCTTTTGAGTCAGCTTGGAGAGAGCTCTCCTGCCATTCCTGCACCAGAATAGAGGGAGTGCAAGTTTGTAGGATCGCAGACCTTAGCTCGTAAGCCTGGTCTGTCTCATACTACACAGGCGTGCTGAGCCCACCATTGCATGCTACTGTACAATCCAAGTACGAGTAAACTGCACAAATTCAAATATAAAAAATATACAATACATTATTAGCAAGTACAGTTTATATACTACTAATAATGCGCTCAAAGATCAAAATGGTACACCATAAAGAGGATGTTTTCAGAAAAATGCGCAACCTCAACTTCCGATCTGCATGTAAATATCTTTACATGTAACTTTAGATCTCTCAACCGTTGGCGCAGCTAAGGGTGAACATATAGTGTCTGATTCCCTATTGAAATTCAAAATTCTTTCAGAAAACCTGACTGCACCATCTTGCGCAAAAAGTCTCTTTCATTTAAATAAATACATGTAGAAGTAAAATTTGCACATAAATCTGCAATTCTAAATCAAGCCTTATATTAGAAAAACTTAATTGAGCTGCTTTCGACCATAAATACCCGAATAATGCATTTAGCTAATATTTCAGGTGGCTACCTACTAATATTATTTAGGTATAATCAGATTTTAGGTGATCCTGAAAGTTAATTTTGGTGCTTAACTATTCTTTACGAAAAGTCTAAGTTACGTCTAAATTTTAAATACTAGAATTAAAATTAAAACGTAGAATATAAATGCTACTAATAAGATTAGCGCCTTTTTAAAGAATCATGCGCTAAAATTTCACAAAGATATTTTTTGTTTTATTAAGTCAATATTTATACTGGAATCCAAGAATTTAAATTTGTTACGGGATAGCATTTTTGGCGATGCTACTTGGCGCGAAAATCACAGTTGAGAAGCGCCAAAAACGGCATCAAAATGACAAAGTGGGAAGATATAGTAAAACTGAACTATAATGTCCCCCCAAGTGAACAAAATATTGCGCAAGATAATCAGAATCTCCGAGGTTACGCTATTCGATTTCAAAACATTAAAGTAACTTTAAATGATGCATTAAAGGCTAAGGTGAGTGAATACAAAGAGAGTGTGTCTGATTTTAGTTTACGAAAATGTTTTAAATTGATTTTTACTGACATTTCTATGCAAAATTTTTTAAGTCTTCCTTTAAGACCACAAATTCTATTTTCTATCATTTTTACTTTTTAGTAAATGCTATTAGTAAATAAATACAAATAATAATAAAATAATTCGACAAAATACAAAATAATGCATAAAAGACAAATGAGACTAACACAAAAGCAGTCTTTTGTCGAAATCGTGCCAAAAAACAAAATATATGTTCGCCGGAAACTATCAGAAATATCATAAGAACAAGCATTATCCATCTATGATGCACCAGTAGTTTTTTCTAATATTCACCACACCACATAATAAGCAAAACCCATGAGCATTAAAATTGAACTTAAAAAAATTTACAGAAAAAAGTATGAGAATTTTATAATACTGGATATAATGACATTTTTCAGGAAGAATGTACAATTTATTGTTTAGAAACATTATTAAGTCAAGTTTTTTGTTAGTATAGCATCCTTTTCTAAATTGTTCTTTTATTTTAATGCTGCTCAGATTGCGGGCGCGAGGCAGTTGAAATGCCAGGCAAACCTGTTCATGTACGATAGCTACAACCAGAGATTCTTCGGCCGGGCCTGGTCTGGTCCGACCCTGGACGGCACACTGGATGGCAGCCAGTTGAAACTGGCATATCCCGAGAGCGTGTATTTCATGTCGCCTCTGGTGGCCAACAATGAGTCAGGCTGCCTGCTGCTGGAGGTTGTAGGACACATGGCACCCGGAAGTCGATTCTCCTGCGGCTGGTGCCAGCTGAAAGTGTTTTCGGCGGCTCTGTACAGGCAGCTCCCGGACTTCAGGAAGAAGGGGCAGCAGCAGGCGGCGACGCCCACGGAGGCCGGCCTGTATGCAGGCTCCTGTCGTAGCTTCGTTAGCATGAAGGAGGACGGTAAGGGGCGGATTGGTGTCGGAGGGGCGGATTGGTGTCGGAGGGGCGGATTGGTGTCGGAGGGGCGGATTGGCGTCGGGGTAGGAGCAGCTTGGTGTCGGGGGAGGGACGGATTAGCGTCGGGGGGGGCGGATTGGTGTCGGGGGGGGGCGGGTTGGCGTCGAAGGGTGGCGGATTGGTGTCGGGGGGGTGGATTGGTGTCGGGGGGGCGGATTGGTGTCGGGGGGGCGGATTGGTGTCGGGAGGCGGGTTGGCGTCGAAGGGTGGCGGATTGGTGTCGGGGGGGGTGGATTGGTGTCGGGGGGCGGATTGGTGTCGGGGGCGGATTGGTGTCGGGGGGGCGGATTGGTGTCGGGGGGCGGATTGGTGTCGGAGGGGCGGATTGGTGTCGGTGGGGCGGATTGGTGTCGGTGGGGCGGGTTGGCGTCGAAGGGTGGCGGATTGGTGTCGGGGGGCGGATTGGTGTCGGGGGGGGTGGATTGGGTGTCGGGGGAGCGGATTGGTGTCGGGGGGCGGATTGGTGTCGGGGGGCGGATTGGTGTCGGGGGGGCGGGTTGTCGGGGGCGCGGGTTGGTGTCGGGGGGCGGGTTGGCGTCGAAGGGTGGCGGATTGGTGTCGGGGGGGCGGATTGGTGTCGGGGGGGCGGGTTGGCGTCGAAGGGTGGAGGATTGGTGTCGGGGGGTGGATTGGTGTCGGGGGGCGGATTGGTGTCGGGGGCGGGTTGGCGTCGGAGGGTGGCGGATTGGTGTTGGAGGGGCGGATTGGTGTCGGAGGGGCAGATTGGTGTCGGGGGGGGCGGGTTGGCGTCGAAGGGTGGAGGATTGGTGTCGGGGGGCGGATTGGTGTCGGGGGGGGGCGGATTGGTGTCGGGGGCGGGTTGGCGTCGTAGGGGCGGTGCAATCGCAGCTCATCCGATCCTCAGGTCTGGGCCAGTGCCGCATTGTTGGCTCCGTGAGCTACCAGCTGTTCCGGCACCCCTCTCTGGAGGCCTGCACCGACGCGTTCCCGGAGAACGCCATCGTTGGCGGACGCGAACCCGTACCTGGACTCGTGCCCGGGGCTGGTGAGTCCCGTTTCGTTGACCATGGTTTAATTATTACATCTCAGATAATACCCTGTACTGTTTATTGAAGAATCTTTGCAAATTGGCTCAATCCCAGTGCACCTCTGCTACCTTACCCCATCAACAGAGCCCTTGCGCAAGCCGCAGCTGGCTCCGCGCCAGAAGTACACCTTCGAAAACCTGGTCATCACAGTATCGCCCTCGCTGCTGTCATTTGAGGAGGAGCTCAAGCGGCTTCTCACCGACGATCGGCGAGTCCTGGATCCCTCCTGCCGGCCACTGGAGATCTCCGAGCGTCGCCTGAAGGTCGGCGTCCACAACGGCTGGGAGTATTTGGACCACGAGGTCAGCATCGGCCTGGTGCCCGCGCAGGAGGGCTCGGACTCGGCGGCTGCTGCGGCCCCGACGCCCACGACTCATCGACGCTCGCTGTCAGCCGGCAAGATGAGCACCCTGCTGGAGCGCGGTGTCCTGGTGGCCAAGAACCCCGTGCAGGTGCGGCATCGCTCATCCGCTACATGCATCCGCCCTGTGTCCAGCCCTGCTCACCCGCTCCATCCGCCCTGCTCACTCGCTCCATTGCCCTGCTCATCCGCCCTGTGTCCAGCCCTGCTCACTCGCTCCATCCGCCCTGCTCATCCGCTCCATCCGCCCTGCTCATCTGCTCCATCCGCCCTGCTCATCCGCTCCATCCGCCCTGCTCATCCGCTCCATCCGCCCTGCTCACTCGCTCCATCCGCCCTGCTCATCCGCTCCATCCGCACTGCTCACTCGCTCCATCCGCACTGCTCATCCGCTCCATCCGCCCTGCTCATCCGCTCCATCCGCCCTGCTCATCCGCCATTCACCGCCGCTATCCGCCCCCTCCCAGGTGGAGCTGCCGCCCGGGCCCGGCATTGCCGTGGTGCTGGTGCTGGAGTACGTCATGTCGGAGCCGGCCGCTCAGTCCGGGGCGCCGAAGGCCCAGCAGACTCTGTCAGTTCGCTACGGTGCTTACTCGCTGCCCGAAGACCAGCAACAGCAGCAGCAGCCGCCAGCTCGGGTGGCCCTTCAGCTGGGCGGCGGGCCGGACTCCCGGTTCCCGGACAAGCGGCTGCTGTTCAAGCAGAACGCCAGGCTGGGCTCTGCGCAGGGCGTGCCGCAGCATCAGGTGACGCTGAAGGCGACCCTCGTGGCCTCGGCGGCGTCCGCTGCTTCGGCGGCTGCGGCTGCTGCCGCCTCACCGATGAGCACTCAGCAACCGCCAACACTGCAGAGCCACCAGCATCACTACTTTGAGCAGCAGCAGCGACAGCAGCCGCAGCAGATCTTTGACGAGTCCAATCTGATCCCGTCGGCGCGCATGTCGCTGGCGTCGGCCGGACTGGCGCCTGGCGAGGACGCGGAGCCGCCGCCGGGTTCCACGCTGACTCTGCAGCAGCAGCAGCAGCAGGCGCTGATGAGCAACCCTGTGTTCCTGCTATCCCAGGTGCTCATGCGACAGGGCTATGGAGTTGGCGTTGAGCAGGGTGAGTCTGGCAGCGGGGAATCAGTTGTTTGTGCTGACCGCCTTTTAATATCACTGGCGATCCATGCCTCCTGATGGCTGGCAGTCTGTCACTTGATGGCTGGCAGTCTGTCACCTGATTGCTGGCAGTCTGTCACCTGACTGCTGGCAGTCCGTCACCTGATTGCTGGCAGTCTGTCACCTGACTGCTGGCAGTCCGTCACCTGATTGTTGGCAGTCTGTCACCTGACTGCTGGCAGTCTGTCACCTGATGGCTGGCAGTCTGTCACCTGATGGCTGGCATTCTGTCACCTGATGGCTGGCAGTCTGTCACCTGATGGCTGGCAGTCTGTCACCTGACTGCTGGCAGTCTGTCACCTGATGGCTGGCAGTCTGTCACCTGATGGCTGGCAGTCCGTCACCTGACTGCTGGCAGTCTGTCACCTGATGGCTGGCAGTCTGTCACCTGATGGCTGGCAGTCTGTCACCTGATTGCTGGCAGTCCGTCACCTGACTGCTGGCAGTCTGTCACCTTGATTGCTGGCAGTCTGTCACCTGATTGCTGGCAGTCCGTCACCTGACTGCTGGCAGTCTGTCACCTGACTGCTGGCAGTCCGTCACCTGACTGCTGGCAGTCCGTCACCTGGCTGCTGGCAGTCCGTCACCTGGCTGCTGGCAGTCCGTCACCTGACTGCTGGCAGTCTGTCACCTGACTGCTGGCAGTCCGTCACCTGGCTGCTGGCAGTCCGTCACCTGACTGCTGGCAGTCTGTCACCTGATTGCTGGCTTGTCTCTAGTATCCGATAGTGCATTGTCGTAGACCTACTGTCAGTAGCCAGTTGTGTGCATGTTGCACAACGTCAGTATTCCCCTCCTCCGCAGACCCCTTCGCCTCGGCCGGCCACCTGTCCAGCCGCTCCGGTCCGCTCGTGGCCACCGTCAATGGCGGCTCCGCTTCAGCCGCCGCTGACGCCTCGCTGGCGCCGCTGCGCCGCCACCTGAGCACCGCCGTCTGCGCGTTGGGCCGCGGCGACTTCGCCCGGCTGGCCGGCGCCGGCTTCGCGCCGATCCTGGATGCCTACGGCGAACCGCCCGAAGTTGTCGACGAGGCCAAACGACCGCCGGCGGACCTGCGGCTGGAGGAGGAGGACCCGATGTCTGGCAACGAGCTGGTGCTGCAGTTCCTTGCCTACTCGGCAGGCACCGGCACCGCCAACCGGCCGCGCTCCGTCTTCCTGGCCTTCCAGTTCTACCGGTTCCCGCACTTCACCACGGAGCGGCTGGCGCTGGCCGACACCAGCTTCACGGAGGACGGCCGCGCCTTCATCTTGGAGCGGGCAGCGGCCGCCGCGGCCACCGCCCCTGGCTTCGAGGTCCGCTTCAGCGCCGAGCCCGCCTTGCCCGGCGAGCGCGCCCGCCTGGCCGCTCACCTGCGCGACCACTCGCTGCACATTGACGTGTTCGACGGCGACTCGCTGCTGTACATCGGCTCCTGCGGCCTGGGACTGCGGCCGCTGCTGCGACAGGGCAAAAAGGCTGTGCAAACCTGGCAGGTGCGGGAAATTCTGCTGTTTTGATGAGCCCTATGGATAAAGTTAACATTCAGGTCTGAGAACTGGACAATTAGATCAACATCAGTGGCGCAAATCTGACAAGCGATAACTGAACACCAATTGTAGGCGTGCTTGTCTCAGCCTCCCTTTCTCCCCATCACCTCAGGTGCTGGCGATCCTGCAGCCGGACCAGCCGGCGGAGCCGCAGATGCGCGCTGCGCCGCAGCTGCACGTGCGCGCCGCCTGCGTTGGCTATCGCGCCGGTGCCGGCCCCGGGTCCACGCGCAGTCTCCACCTCGCCGAGCCGTCAAGTGGCCAGCGCTCGGCGCCAGTTGACGGGACTCGCCGTTCTTTAGCAAGGGCCAAAGTAGTTCGGGTGCACCAGGCCGACTTGCCGAAGGACCTGCGGGTTGCGCTTAATGGTGAGGGACAGAATTCACTGCGTTTGGTAATCATATAACGACGCGTCATAGCAACGCGTCATAGCAACACGTCATAGCAACGCGTCATAGCAACGCGTCATAGCAACGCGTCATAGCAACGCGTCATAGCAACGCGTCATAGCAACGCGTCATAGCAATGCGTCATAGCAACGCGTCATAGCATCGCGTCATAGCAATGCGTCATAGCAACGCATCATAGCAACGCGTCTTAGCAACGCGTCATAGAAACGCATCAGAAAAATGCGTCATAGCAACACTAACAACCTGTCACACTAACCATAGCAACGCATCTCCGCCCCTCCCAATTCCTCGCAGGCGGCGCCGGTGACGACTCCGACCGCGCCCGCCGGCTCGCCCGCCTCCAGGCCGTGAAGGCGGCGAATTCGCAGGTGGCGGAGCCGGACGTGCACGCAGCCGCGGTCATACGGGCTGACGCGGCCAGCCGGGAGAAGAGCCTGCGCGAGCTGCACACCATCGACTTTGTTCGCGAGCGGGCCAAGGACAGCGTCATCATGGACCTGCTCGAGTCCACTATCTCGGTTGAGCACGACATTCACACCACCTTTGGCTGCACCGAGTTCTTCGAATTCGCCTTCGACAATCCGTCCAACAACGTGGAGGACGTCTCGGTGGAAGTCGAGGACACGGAACGCCGGCTGCAGATCCTCACCGATCCAGCTGTTACCCTCGCTCTGAAGGCACACTTTGGCGTAGCCACGAACACCGAGCGCGACCTGTTCCACCGCGACGATGCCGAAGGCGGACCGGGGAACACCGCCCAGGCCGCGCGCCTGACGGCCCGGCCCAGGGAGCGGGTGCTCATCCCGTTCCGCTACTTCGAGACCGGCGCCTACGCCGCCGCCGGAGCCGCCACCGCGGCCGAGTCATCTCAGCCCAGGCAGCCCGGCGGCCTGCCCGCCTTCCGGCTAGGCGAGGGCGGCCCCGACACTTCGGACGAGCGGCGGGTCAAGGTTAGCTCAGGATGCTGGCAGCAGTAGAAAGTTTAGCGCATTTATAAAGTTTAAATTAACTTCAATCATAAGTTTCCATACTATTTTATGCTGTAAACAAGAGCAGAAGACGCCATTATCAGCAGAGCCAATGGCAGTGCTGACAGTGACGTCATTATCAATAGCATCAGAATCAATTCTCAAGGCACATTATTAAGCAAAGAGTACATTCCTGACAATGAGAGACGGTCAGTACCAACCCTACGATGCCCGCTGTTCACGGACTCCCACCGAACCATTTCAGGCCTACGTTCGCAGCAAATCTGGCGTGCTGCTCTCCGTGCTGCACGTCAGCGTGCACCGCCACCCGGCCGCGGTGGACCAGACGCTGCGCTTCTACCAATCCGAGAGCACCTTCTTCAAACGGAGCATCCGCATGCCGCCGCTGCCCGCCGTCGCCGGCGATGGCAACCAGGTGACTTACCTGTGCTCGGATCCCAACGCCGTCTGCCACGTACAGCAGCCGAAGCAGTCCGGCGACCCGGTGGACCTGTTTGTCAAGCTGTCCTGCGGCGAGTCGCCGCGGATGCAGCGGCTGCTGCTAGCTGTGTACACCGACCCGTTCCAGATTGCACCCCGAGTGGTCACTCAGCTGCTGGTGCAATCGCTGCAACAGGTGAGGTGCCGGATTTTGTGATCAGCTGATTCTTTGATGCACCGACTGTCCCTTGTGATCCTTTGATGCACCGACTGTCCCTTGTGATTCTTTGATGCACCGACTGTCCCTTGTGATTCTTTGATGCACCGACTGTCCCTTGTGATTCTTTGATGCACCGACTGTCCCTTGTGATCATTTACGTACGTACTCTCTCAACCCTCGGACGGTCAGCCAGGTAAGCAGAATGTCTATCGCACTAAAACAGCAATTTCCAACCCCATCGAACAGGTGGACATCACCTGCAGTCTGGGCCAGCCAGCCCAGCGCGCGCTGCTCATTCGCGGCTTCGCCAACACCCGCCGGATCTGCTGCTACCCGTCGCATCCGGGCGAAATCAGCGTCGAACCGTCCGAGCCGTTCGCCCTGCCCGCGGCGACGTCTCGCGAGGTCACGGTGGCCGTTCAACCGCGGTCGGTCGGTCGGGCTTCCTACCGAGTCTCCCTGGTGGACGCCGATCTGCACCAGCTGCTGAAGTGCTGGCTGTTCAACGTGTCCTGTGAGCTGCCCGAACTCATCCGCACTCTGGACGTCGCCCTGCCGCTCGGCGGCGGCCGGCACTGCAACCGGAAGTTCAACTACACCAACGAGTACTCAATTGCTAAGCGTTTCATCGTGAGCTGCAACCGGCCGGACCTGTTGCAGTTCTCGCCAACCGAGATGTCGCTGCCGGGCCACGGCCAGGACACCATCCGGCTGCACTTCGTGCCGCAGACTTCGCCGGGGCGGGCCAGCATCTTCTTCTTCATCTACGACGACGCCGGGCGCAACGAGGAGACGGTGCTGTTCCGGGTCACCTACGGGGACGCCGCCAACGCCGCCGAAAGATGAGCACCCTGTCATTTTAGGATACATTTATGAAGATTCTGTTTCCATGTTTGAGATGCCATTTTCTAATTTGCGATGCCATTTCCGAATTTGAGATGCCATATTCTAATTTGAGACGCCATTTCTAAATATGAGATGCCATTTCCAAATTTGAGATGCCATTTCCGAATTTGAGATGCCATTTCCGAATTTGAGATGCCATTTCTAAATTTGAGATGTCATTTCTAAATTTGAGATGCCGTTTCTAAATTTGAGATGCCATTTCTAAATTTGATATGTCATTTCTAAATTTGAGATGCCATTTCTAAATTTGAGATGCCATTTCTAAATTTGATATGTCATTTCTAAATTTGATATGCCATTTCTAAATTTGAGATGCCATTTCTAAATTTGAGATGTCATTTCTAAATTTGAGATGCCATTTCTAAATTTGAGATGCCATTTCTAAATTTGATATGTCATTTCTAAATTTGAGATGCCATTTCAAAATTTGAGATGCCATTTCAAAATTTGAGATGCCATTTCTAAATTTGAGATACATCTCAAAATTTCCTAAGCTTTTTAAAGCCCCAGGATTAAAATCATTAATTTATTAGAATTTTAGTACAGTTAATAAACATTTTTTTAATTTTGACTTTACATTTACGAGTACATTACGTTCCTTCTACATTCTTATGTTTTTTAAATGCTATATCAAAATTAATTAATAACTACATGTATATCAAGTATGACAAATCGAATTGGTTGAACCCCGTATAACCTCCAATTATTTTTTCCTGACGCTTTCCTGTTTTGCTACTCTTAGTAGAAACAGATGACTTGCAAGAGTTTCCAGTAGAAATGTTATTTTTTGATTTTCAAACATTTTTGTTACAATTTTAGACTTATAAACTAAAGAAATTAGTTTAAAACACTAATATTTGTAAAAAGTTGAAGTTTTTATATAGTACTAATAAAATTTAATTTTATTAAATTTTAACTTAAATTTAGGGTAGTACACGTGCCTACATGCATAAATAATATTTGTGATACATTTTAAAAATTGTATTAAACATTTGTGTCAAAGCAAATCCGTCAACTCACAAATAAATAATTAATTAATAAATTCTATTTTTTGCTGGCCAATTCCCTCTGTGTATTAAATTGTAATTAAATATTGTTTACTAATTTTTGTGAGTTCCTCTTCTTGGAAAGTTATATTATTTAAATTAAAAAATATACTATTTGTCACTTCTTGAACGGTTATATTTTACGTGCCTGCTGAGCGGCTCACTCTGACACATTCCAAAAAAATGCGAAAGCAAAGTAGACTTTATTAATTTATTTGTTGATTTCCTAACTTCACAACACTGGTGTCAGTCACCGCCTACTCACTGACAAAAGGGTTGAGATGCCACCCTGAGATATGTAGATCGAATCAGTGAGAAGTACACTAATCAAGAAATACACCGATTGAGAAGAGAAATACACCCATATAGAAGTACATTCATGGGAAGTACACTCACATAGAAGTACACTCATAGATAAGTACCCTCCCATAGAAGTACACCCATAGAGAAGTACACTCATAGAGAAGTACACCCATAGAGAAGTACAATCATAGAGAAGTACACCCATAGAGAAGTACACTCATAGATAAGTACACTCATAGATAAGTACACTCCCATAGAAGTACATCCATAGAGAAGTACACTCATGGAGAAGTACACCCATAGAAAAAAGGCATGCTCAGTGCCGAGACACCAGCTAAAACTTATGCAGTCAATATTAACACCCTGAGGCTCTTTTGTGTGAGCATCGCTCTATGGCGGCAGTCAAAGGCGCGGTCAGTAGAGAATAAAGACTGGACCCCTTGACAACCGAGACACCCCGCAGTCAGGTGACGCTAATCGAGTCCCAGTAGGGCGCCACTTTCACTTTGGTTGCTGTCGAGTCAATTAGCTCAGTCTCCGGGGCAGAGGATTTGCTTTGTCAATTGTTTTCTTGTTTAAAAAATTCTCATTCCAGCTCCTCTCCTAGAAGAGCGGCGAAAGCAGAAGGCACTCGAGTTGCACAACCGCAGGGGGGGGAGGTTATTTAAATATCAGCTTTGATTTTTTGCCTTGATCGGATTTTTTTAGAAATATCTGCTATGGAAATCCCTGCCAGACATTGGTCAGATACTGCGGACCGCCGCCGCCAACCCCAGCAGGTTAATGATGAGGGGCCACCGCCGCCCTCCCCCCCCCCCCCGGAAACAACTGACAAGGCAAACACGAAAAAAGTCTCTTTAAACTCCAAGCAACAGACAATCCAGTGGAGTTATTAGTGTTCCAGCAGCTCCCATTGGAATTATTGTTTGTATAAAAATATGGGGAGCCGCTCCCGGTGTGTGACAGCCAGCAGCTGGTTGCAGGGGCCGGCTAAAGGAGCTTCTTTCGCAGACAGGCGGTTGGCCACTTGAGCCACCGGCCGTTGCTGCACCCTGGCTGAGGATTCTGGGAATCTGGAAAGTTTATTTAAGCTACCCAATAAACTGACCCGTCAGGGCCTCAATAGCAAAGCATTCGCTGGCCTGTTTACACGGCAGATGCTGGCGGGGACCAGCTTGATGGGCCAATGGAGATGTTTGTGGAAAAAAGATATGTAGCTAGGAAAAGTATGTTATGATTGTTATGATACGCCAGATGAAGCATCCAGCCTGCGCCCTCAGCCTCCGGGCCTGCCCAGCTTGCTTTTAACTACCTTTTATTTGCCAGTCTACCCGTGTATCTGCAGTCTATCTGCCAGTCTACCCGTGTATCAACCGTTTATCTGCCAGTCTACCCATGTATCTGCAGTCTATCTGCCAGTCTACCCATGTATCTGCAGTCTATCTGCCAGTCTACCCGTGTATCTACCGTCTATTTGCCAGTCTACCCATGTATCTGCAGTCTATCTGCCATTCTACCCGTGTATCTACCGTCTATCTGCCAGTCTACCCGCGTATCTACCGTCTATCTGCCAGTCTACCCGTGTATCAACCGTCTATCTGCCAGTCTACCCGTGTATCTAAAGTCTATCTGCCAGTCTACCCGTTTATCAACCGTCTATCTGCCAGTCTACCCGTGTATCTAAAGTCTATCTGCCAGACTCTCAAAGAAGTCCACACTGTCAATCAGACATTATTTCAGTAACCCAATTTAAGATAAGGTTAAAGAGTTTTCAGGGTTCTGGCAATTAGGATTTCACTCTAAAGTACGAGCTCGTAAATAAATATCAAAATAAATATTTCAGAGTTCACAAATTAACTTCATCACAGCGGAGGCTGGGTCCAGTGCTACAGAAATATTTTCACACCCTGATACTGCCGCAGAATATTGTTAAGGAATTCGTCAGACTGGTTTTAAACATGAAAAAAAGAAAATATTTTCACTAAAATTTGCATTCCTGGAATATTTGATAATCGCCAACAGTTTTTCTGTTAAAATATTTATACATAAATATGTATTCGTATTATATCTGAGCAATGTTTCTAATTTTGTCTATGGTCAAAACACCGTCTATGACGCAGACAGAGAGCATTGAATTCAAGGCACAGAGCAGTCAAATTCAACTGCTCTCCCCATAAACGGTTTTGGCCATAGACAATCGTCTTCAATGTTGAATATGGTTGGCCGCGTAATTGAAGTATAGGGCATGAGCTCATAGCTGGCGAATTTACTGCAGACACATGACCGGCTGCAACTGACTGGCTGGCTGGCTTGAATTGCGCAGATCAAAATTAATTCTCGCACTGCATGGGAAACGGAACGGGGGGAATGCGGATCCGGGAGCCGCACCGGAGGGGGAGGGCAGTTGGCACAAATAGGCGACACCTGACGTAAACAGTTGCACCGGGGGGCAGGGGGCAATCAAGAGACGCGTAGAACCGCGACTGATGGTGGCTGCTCCACCGCATTTCTCGGATCTCCGTCCATCTGTAGCCTGTCTGCCTGCCTGCCTGTCTGCCTGTCTGCCAGTGTGTCTGTCCAGTCCAGCGCATGTCCTGATCATAAATTAAATGATGAATTGAGCTTTGCCGAATGAATGTCCACTCGCTTTCAGACTGGCATTGTGCCACTTCAGCCGCTGCAACTGTGCGTGTAGCGGACTGATGACAGAACGCCTGGTCCACTGGGTCGGCAGGTTTAAACAGGTTAATAGAGGCAATTTGTGCCTCTGTTATTGCTGCTCCTTCTGACCAAGAGGTTTCTGGGTTTTCTTAAAGATGATTTCTGTGAGGCGTAAGGCGTAAGGCGCAATTACAAGCATATATGGCACTCCCTTACCGGATGATGGCACTCCCTTACCGGATGATGGCACTCCCTTACCGGATGATAGCACTCCCTTACCGGATGATGGCACTCCCTTACCGGATGATGGCACTCCCTTACCGGATGATGGCACTCCCTTACCGGATGATGGCACTCCCTTACCGGATGATGGCACTCCCTTACCGGATGATGGCACTCCCTTACCGGATGATGGCACTCCCTTACCGGATGATGGCACTCCCTTAACGGATGATGGCACTCCCTTACCGGATGATGGCACTCCCTTACCGGATGAGTTCGTAGAAAATGATTGCCGCAAAGAACGGGTATTTTGTATCCAGGTAACCTTTTTAACGAAACACATTTGTATCTGTTTAAGCTTTATTCAAAAAATGTAAATTAATTTTTTTGCAAACATTTACCCTGCGCAAAGAGTTCAATAAATAAATAGCCATATGCAGATTCTGCAGGAGCAGAAGGCAAGCAGAAGTGTTCTGGCTTGTCTTCAAGAGCGCCACTTGTGAGGCCAGCCGACTTTTCATTCGGCTGCAACCGAAATTATTGAAATTTGCTGACTTTTGCCTTTCGGCTTCTGGTTGCCAAGGAGACGGGGAAGTGAAGCCGGCTGAAAAACGCCTTTTCAGAGAGAAAAGTTCGCCGCCATCCATCGAATATTTTTAATTGATTGGCCAATTTTATTACTGCCTTAAAATAGCTGGCATAATTACAGTCGGGATTAATTAAATATTTGGCTACATTGATTTGGGCTGGTGCAGCCAAGGAGCTCTGAATAAGAGCGTCTGGAAAGAGAAACTGTGGTGCTTGCCGAGGCCTGTTTATGGATGCTGAAATATCACCATTGCTTCTGGAATGGTGGATGGGATTATGGATGAAATCATGAGTAGCATCAAGTGTGGGATCATGGATGCTCATTGATTGGATTGTAAGATGGATCATGGATGGGATCAAGGATGAGATTATGGATACTATCAAGGATAGGATAGGATCAAGGATGGGATCAAGGATGGGATCAAGGATGGGATCAAGGATGGGATCAAGGATGGGATCAAGGATGGGATCAAGGATGAGATCAAAGATGGGATCATGGATGGGATCATGGATGGGATCAAGGATGGATCAAGGATGAGATCATGGATGGGATCAAGGATGGGATCAAAGATGGGATCGTGGATGAGATCAAGGATGGAATCAAGGATGGGATCAAGGATGGGATCATAGACGAGGTCTTGGCAAATAGTTCCCATTCCAGGTACCAGATCCCATTCCCTGGTGCCGCCATTCAGACTGTCCATCATCTCAGCTTCCTGAACGCAAACTCTATGAAAATTCTTTGCCATGCATGGAGAAAGTTTTCAAAGTCAAAGATTTCCCAATCAGTTTTGGGAGGCCTTCGTGAAGACAGAGAAAGGTGGTGGAACACGACATTGGCATGCCATTGTGATGGGGATATCTGCACGCGGAGATGGGGAGACAGATCCAATAGTTTAGTTTATCGTTTTAGCAGACACAGCGGCGCCACGGGGCACCTGCCGCTACCTGAAAAAACGAAGATTGCAAGCTTAATTTATCCCAGATTTTTCATGCCAAGAATTGTTTACTCACCCTAAACTGCAAGCATAACCGCCCTAAATTATCCATCATTTAGCTGGGCATGGGGGAATCGATGAAGAAAAGCTGACTTTATCTGAGTTAGAAGTGGACAAAGCCCCCCCCCCCCGATTAGCGGATTAGCGCCGACAAGATTATCTTGTTTGAACAAAGATTGATTGAAGGAAGACTATGATTGCAGGGATATTCTGTGACAGGAAAATGGGTTTTGAGCGGGTATCTTCATGGGTTTTGAGCGGGTATCTTCATGGGTTCAAAGCGGGTATCTTCATGGGTTCAAAGCGAGTATCTTCATCGGTTCAGAGCGGATATCTTCATAGGTACAGGATGGGTATCTTCATGGGTAAAAGATGGGTATCTTCATAGGTACAAGATGGGTATCTTCATGGGTACAAGATGGGTATCTTCATGGTTTCAGAGCGAGTATCTTCATGGGTTCAGAGCGGGTATCTTCATAGGTACAAGATGGGTATCTTCATAGGTACAAGATTGGTATCTTCATAGGTACAAGATGGGTATCTTCATAGGTACAAGATGGGTATCTTCATAGGTACAAGATGGGTATCTTCATAGGTACAAGATGGGAATCTTCATGGGTACAAGATGGGTATCTTCATAGGTACAAGATGGGTATCTTCATGGGTACAAGATGGGTATCTTCATAGGTACAAGATGGGTATCTTCATAGGTACAAGATGGGTATCTTCATAGGTACAAGATGGGTATCTTCATAGGTACAAGATGGGTATCTTCATAGGTACAAGATGGGTATCTTCATAGGTACAAGATGGGTATCTTCATAGGTACAAGATGGGTATCTTCATAGGTACAAGATGGGTATCTTCATAGGTACAAGATGGGTATCTTCATAGGTACAAGATGGGTATCTTCATAGATACAAGATGGGTATCTTCACTCATTCATCTTCATTCGCGCAATCGGAGGGGACCATCACGGACACCGAGTTTTCATCAATGGAATCGGGTTGATTGAATTCCCGGAAAAGCCTGGGAGGAGGGTGGGTTGGTTGCACCCTCTGAGCCAATGGGGGCTGGGAGAGCCGTGGCCAGTCAGGCGGGCCTCCCCGCCGCCCCGTGGAAGCATCGGGAGTTTTCCCTCGAAACCGCCCGCCCCCGTCCCAGATCCCCGATTGTTTACCCATCGGCTGGGCCTGACTGGTTGGATTCGAGTCCCTCTAAAACAAATCCTACAGACTCCCGAGCTCGCCCGCCCGCCTCTGTGCAAGGCTTATAAAGACTTAAGAGCGATTGAATACAATCCACTCACTCGACTCGATAACCTGTCAAATCTTTGCGACCTTTGAAAAGTCAATCAAGCGGATTATACCAGCTGTGTCAGTTCCTGGAGGATTTCCTCTTGAGAAAGTGAAGTGCCTCCGGCCGTCCCTGCGCAAATCCCGCTTATAGGCGCACTCGAAGCCCGTGTCTGCGATGCTGACCGAGCACTACCATAGGGCCGCCGCCGCAGCTGCTGCCGCCGCCGCCTTCTGCCAGCCATACTATTTCAAGTCAGAGCCGGCAGATCTGCAGCAGCAGCAGCAGCAGCAGCAACAGGAGCAACAACAGCAGCAGCAGCAGCAGCAGGAGTTCTACACAGCGGTTGCTGGTCATCAGAACCCGCCTGTGGAACCGCAGACACAGCTGCCGCATCAGCCGCATCAGCAGCCGCCGCCGCAGACGCCGCATGGCGCCATGGTGTGGAACTGCTGGAGGCAGCAGGCGGCCTCGTCGGATCATCTGCAGCCAGGCGAGCTGCCGGATTTTGCCGGAGGTGAGCGGCGACCTGGGAATTCAACTGCTCCTGTGACTCAACTCCAGTTTCTTGAGATTGTAAAACCGCAAGAGAGAGTGACTGAGGCAAGGTGTGAGACAGCAAGAGTGACTGAGGCAAGGTGTGAGACAGCAAGAGTGACTGAGGCAAGGTGTGAGACAGCAAGAGTGACTGAGGCAAGGTGTGAGACAGCAAGAGAGAGTGACTGAGGCAAGGTGTGAGACAGCAAGAGAGAGTGACTGAGGCAAGGTGTGAGACAGCAAGAGAGAGTGACTGAGGCAAGGTGTGAGACAGCAAGAGAGAGTGACTGAGGCAAGGTGTGAGACAGCAAGAGTGACTGAGGCGAGGTGTGAGACAGCAAGAGAGAGTGACTGAGGCAAGGTGTGAGACAGCAAGAGAGAGTGACTGAGGCAAGGTGTGAGACAGAAAGAGAGAGTGACTGAGGCAAGGTGTGAGACAGCAAGAGAGAGTGACTGAGGCAAGGTGTGAGACAGCAAGAGAGAGTGACTGAGGCAAGGTGTGAGACAGCAAGAGAGAGTGACTGAGGCAAGGTGTGAGACAGAAAGAGAGAGTGACTGAGGCAAGGTGTGAGACAGAAAGAGAGAGTGACTGAGGCAAGGTGTGAGACAGAAAGAGAGAGTGACTGAGGCAAGGTGTGAGACAGCAAGAGAGAGTGACTGAGGCAAGGTGTGAGACAGCAAGAGAGAGTGACTGAGGCAAGGTGTGAGACAGCAAGAGAGAGTGACTGAGGCAAGGTGTGAGACAGAAAGAGAGAGTGACTGAGGCAAGGTGTGAGACAGAAAGAGAGAGTGACTGAGGCAAGGTGTGAGACAGAAAGAGAGAGTGACTGAGGCAAGGTGTGAGACAGAAAGAGAGAGTGACTGAGGCAAGGTGTGAGACAGCAAGAGAGAGTGACTGAGGCAAGGTGTGAGACAGAAAGAGAGAGTGACTGAGGCAAGGTGTGAGACAGCAGAGGAGACTGATCTCCAAGACTCCAGTTCCCTAAAACCGCTCTCCAGCAGGGCAGCCCCATCCAACTTCGGTTGCTGAGGCAACCGATGGAGACGAGGCGGACCGGGAGTCTGGCACGGCCTCCTCATCACCGCCGTGCGCCCTGCGCAGCCAGCGGTCGAAACGGAAGCCGAGAATTTTGTTCTCGCAGGCTCAGGTGTTCGAGTTGGAGCGGCGCTTTCGGCAGCAGCGCTACCTGAGCGCGCCGGAGCGGGAGCAGCTGGCTGGACTGCTCAAAATGACACCGCAGCAGGTGAGCAAATGTTTTTATGGATTGATTTGCAGCAGTTTCCAACGGGTTCCAACAGTTTCCAATACTATTTTCCAACAGTTTCCAAAAGTTTCCAACAGTCTCCAACAGTTTCCAATACTATTTTCCACCAGTTTCCAACAGTTTCCAGCAGTTTCCAACAGTTTCCAATAGTTTCCAACAGTTTCCAACAGTTTTTAACAGTTTCCAACAGTTTCCAACAGTTTCCAATACTATTTTCCAACAGTTTCCAACAGTTTCCAGCAGTTTCCAACAGTTTCCAACAGTTTTTAACAGTTTCCAACAGTTTCCAATAGTTTCCAACAGTTTCTAACAGTTTCCAGCAGTTTTTAACAGTTTCCAACAGTTTCCAACAGTTTCCAACAGTTTCCAACAGTTTCCAGCAGTTTCCAACAGTTTCCAACAGTTTTTAACAGTTTCCAACAGTTTCCAATAGTTTCCAACAGTTTCCAACAGTTTCCAACAGTTTCCAACAGTTTCCAACAGTTTCCAACAGTTTCCAACAGTTTCCAACAGTTTTTAACAGTTTCCAACAGTTTCCAATAGTTTCCAACAGTTTCCAACAGTTTCCAACAGTTTCCAACAGTTTCCAACAGTTTCCAACAGTTTCCAACAGTTTCCAACAGTTTCCAACAGTTTCCAACAGTTTCCAATAGTTTCCAACGGTTTCTGAACTGTCTGTTTTCCTCAATTTACCTCAAACTCTATTAGAATAAGAACAATTAATTTTACGAACATATCTAACCTTGAAATTTGCGGAGAAATTCCGTTGAGAGAAGGCTCCTTCAGTCTCCTAACCTCCCACTCTCGTCTCTTGCACGCCCCCCCCCCATCGATGACTCCGCAGTGATAAGCACAGAAGGCAAACAGGCTCTACAGCTCTTTTACATTTAGTATTCCAATTGAATTCGGTCGCGCATGCGAGGAGCTGAGGAGAGGAGCAGGGGACCGTGAATGAATGAGGCAAACAGTGAAACCGCGCCTCTCTGACTCTGACAGGTCTGCACAGTTCAATGCGCTTATAACGGGACAAAAAACAACTGCCACCGCCCATACGGATCCAATGAAATGCAGATCTGAGCTGATAAGGGCGCACACCCGGGATCTTTTGCGATCTTGTATTTATAGTACGATTTGACCTGTTGATAAATTGGTTGGCTCAGGCCAGACTTATAACACAATTGCTTGACAAGGTCAGCAAAGTTCGGCTTCCTATAGTCTTTGTTGTGGTCTCTCTCTCTACTCTTTATTATTACATTACACTGCTATTATTGTTGCTTGAGTGAGACTCAGTGGTTCCGCGATGCCACAGGCAGATAGGTGTGCAGTCAAAGCGAGGCTCTCCCAGCATATTTCCTGTAATCATTTATTCACAAAAGCGCATGGCTGGCAGTCTCGGGTAGCTATTTAGCCCCGCGGTTGTCTAAATATTTATCATATTTAATGCTTGTCAAAAGGTTGGCCTCTTCCCATGGGGTGTAACTTTCCTGGGAAATCAATATTTATGACTCTATATATTAGAATTATTTATCTGAAAGGCAAGCTTCCCAAAACCGGAGTATTTCTGCTAAAGAAAAGTTACAACCAGCTGCAAAACTATTAATGAATCAATCATAATTTTGCACAAAACCGATTTCATTGAGGCCATCAGTGACCCGGAAGTCAGGTGGTGGGTCCCTCAGACCAGACTATGTCTTGAAACGTCCTCCGTCATTTCGCGGAAGCCTCGTGTTGCGCCTCTTCGCAAGCATTGTGCGCCTGTGCGCAGCTTCTCCCTCGCAGCGGGAGTGAAACCAGAGAGATCAGCAGCTACCGCCCAATGCAGCCGGTTGCGTAAGCCGATCCGGGATCGATGTCTGCATGGGAAGAATCGAGCTTCCACACCGGAACACCCACCCAGACTTGCCCAGCCCCAGGCACCACCTTTGGCGGGGGCGCTCTTACGCCTCCTCCTCCTTCTTAATTATCCAGGCCGATAGAGAGAGCCACTTGAGGATTTTATTTGCTCACCGCCCTTCCCAGATCGTTTAATACGATCCCCTCCGGTTCGGTGGGGTGGGCGGTGCCGTTTAAGGTTTCAAGCCTGCCCTCTCGAAGTCATTATCTTTTTGTCGCCGTTTGCCAAGAAAAGAGCAAATATTTGACAAGAACTGGCTCTGCGAAGGATTGAAAAATATTCTATTAATATTTGATTTAACCGTTTGCGAAGATTGGGACTAATCTATCGATCAATCAATCATGCCGTCCGGCCACCCCCGCAGGTGAAAATCTGGTTCCAGAACCGGCGCTACAAGGTCAAGCGCCAGCAGGCGGACAAGTCCGTAGAACTGCAGGCAGCAGCTGCCGCCGCAGCCGCCGCTGCAGCCGCCTACGCCGGCAGGTGCCGTCTGATGGGTGGCGACTCAGCGGACGGAGGCAGCGCTGGCTGCGGAGCTGAGTACTCCAGTCCCGAGCTGCAGCAGCCGCAGCCGCATCAGCTGTACCACCAGCCCCAGCAGCCGCCGCTGCAGCAGCAGCAACACCTTCCCTACAACACCGGGCACGCCCACCTGCAGTACCCGGTCTCCGCTGCCGCCATGCCGCATGACTTCTCCGCCACCTACTCAGCATTTTCCGGGCACTATCAGCATCATCAGGTGCCGCCGCAGCCGCAGCATCATCACCTGTACGCCTGGCAGTGACATGTGAACTTCTGCGCACCAAGAATCGAGGCATGATTCTTTCAATTTGTTCAATTGTTGTGTCTGATTTACACTGTGCCCATCGCCCGCTACTTTATTATTTAATAGATGGCAGCTCCAGCTCCACAAGCTCTGCTTCAAAATTCTATCTGCCTGTCATTTGTCAAATTGCTTCTTTTGTTCGTTAAATATAAACTAAACAACTCACAAGTGTTTGACTGCTGCACTCAAATCAATCGTCAAAGAGGTCCCCAACTCAAATAATTGGCTTTCTTATATTTGCTTTTAAATTGAATTTTGACTTTCTGAAATTATTTCTAATAGTTTGACAGATGAAAAATTATTATCGGAAAATTCTGAAAACAGAAACTGATTCAATGCTTTCTGAATCTCATCTTTCCAATTCTTTAATTTGCGTTGGTTCAGGTTCAGTCGAGAGAACTAGTGAGATTTTTTGATCTCTGTCGGTTGGAGTGCTGTCAATGTCATTTCGCTATTGCAGTTTTTGCAGTGACCCTTCCCTTCTCCCCTCCCTCTCTCCTCTTTCCCCTCTCTCTTCTCTCCCTTCTTCCCCTATCCCCTCTCTCCCCTCTCTCCCCTCTCTCCCCTCTCTCCTCTTTTACCTCTCTCATCTCTCCCTTCTTCCCCTCTCCTCTCTCTTCCCTCTCTCCCTCTCTCCTCTCTCTCCTCTCTCCCCTCTCCCCTCTCCTCTCTCCCCTCTCCCCTCTCCCCTCTCCCTCTCCCCTCTCCCTCTATCCGCTCTCTTCCCCCTATACCCTCTCTCCCCTCCCCCCTCTCTCCCCTCTCTCCCCTCTCTCCCCTCTCTCCTCTCTCTCCCCTCTCTCCCCTCTCTCCCCTCTCTCCTCTCTATCCCTCTCCTCCCTCTCTCCCCTCTCTCCCCTCTCTCCCCTCTCTCCCCTCTCTTCTCGCCCTTATTTCCCCTCTCCCCTCTCTCCACTCTCTCCGCTCTCTCCCCGCTCTCCCTTCTCTCTCCTCTATCTTCTCTTTCCTCTCTTCCGCCCGTGCTCTAGGTTATATCTCATATTTTCTTTATCCGCATTTATAGTAACTCTCTGGCGAGAAGCGAAAGGAGAGTACAGAGCGGGGTGAATAAATGCAGTTTACATGCAGTTGGTCTCGTCAGGAGTGGCGCTTTGGCTTGTAAATTAGGCGCTCAAACGTTTTGAACGCTGAGCACATGCATGCGCTCACGCAGGGTTGTAAAGCGGCAATGACTTTCCCATTGGCAGTCATGTACGAGTCGTACACACGTGTGTTCGCAGGTGAAACCTCGAACCAAGAGGACATTAACCAGAAAATGCTAGAATAAGGTGCTTAATCAGAGTCCATCTATACGACAGTGGAATCTTTTCCGTTTGGACTAAAAAACCTGCACAATAAAATTGTTGGTTTTCACCTGTTATGGCTGCTATACAGAGGACGCATCATTGGCTAATAATGCTTTTATGACGCGACGAGGCATGCAGCTGGGCGCGCCATCAAAGCGCACAGCCTCCGCCTGAATTAATGCGTGACGAATGTGGCGCAGCGGCGGGCCCATTCGAACAGCGACAGATTCCGCAGCGAGCGGCCTCTTGTCCGAAAATTCGGCTTCAGCGATCGCCCAGCCACGCCCCCCCCCATACCCGCGACTCCGCAGCTCCAACAGGCGGGAGAGGCGCCAGCCGACCCAGTTAGCCGGTCAGAGCGCGCACAAACTGGATATGGGGAGTTAGTTGGGAAGAAGTGTCTCACTGCATGCATCGGGACCGACCCGCCTTCAAGTGGCTTCCCATGGTGCAGTCTAAACTTTTTCTGTCTATTTGTTGTCACTTCCCCATCCCCGACTCCCTTTTTTCAGCAGCTTTCCCATTTCTCTCCCCACCTGTCCCGAACCTCCCCCGAAAGCTGTTGGGGCCGCGGATTATCCCAGAAAGCGATGGAAATAGAAAAAATCTCCCATGACATTCAAGTGGCCTCTTCCCACTTGGCAACCGCGGTTCTTGCTTTTTTTGCTTTCTGCGACTGTGCAGAACAGGTGCGGAACTGGTGAGGCTGAGAGAATATTTCGATTGAATTTTCCTCTCCAGGGGAGACATACGTGAAATAAAGAAAAAATAGTTTAGAAAGCTGACTGAATCTTATCGGGTAACAGCTAAGAGTTTTAGGTTGCTAGATACTGGTTGAAATTTGCTATGCATACTACCGTTTGCTCAACAAAATTAAGTAGCATGTGCAGCTGTTGATTTTGAAACAGCTTTCGAAATCCTCACGGAAACATACGTGAAATGTTGCATCATGTCACACATATGTCTCATATTCGTTGCAATACGAGATACATGCATGAAGCGCGAGACCAGTGATCGTTGGCATACACGTACATTACCGTGCATAGTTCATTGCTACGGTATGCATGTAAATATGTGCGTAGAAAATTAAGAGCAATATATGCTGTGTACGTGTACAAATACGATAACCTGCGCCACTGAATAGCAATAAATACTACTTACGATCAAGTAGTATTTCCTGTTTTCCTGTGTGCCTCTATTCCTGTTTTTGTAACATTTTGATGTTGCCCCACGAGTTTTACAAACCGGAAATTTCGTTTCGAGTTCTACTGCTGAATAACCTCATTCGTAAATGTCAGAATGTCAGAAGTTATTACGTTATACCTTTTGTGCATATGAAGTTATTATTTATTAAGTATTTGATGTCTCATAAAATCTAATTATACTGAAATTCTCAAACACATTCAATGACATAATAAATAGTTTAACTGTCTAAAAGCTTAGAATTTTTGTCTGTTTTTTTCGCTCATTCTTGTTATTTGGCATGGAAGTATAACTTTTTAAAATTGATATTTTCTAGGAAATATTGATGATCATCATCCACATCCAGGGAGTCAGGGACCAGGGTAGAGGATACAAATTGTCTTGATCTCTGCGCTTGTATTCGCTCTGTACCCCATTCTCGGCTGCTGGAATTCTCATGATTCATTGAGTTAGCGCCAGTTGACCTTAAAATTATAACTTTGCCAGAACTCTGTCGTCTATGATCTATTTCAAAACTAAACTGCAGAACAGTATTTCATGGTGAATTAGCGACTGCTTCTCTTTTATTATATACTTAGCTACACTCTTTATTCCTATTCGTTTGTTTGTTTTATTTTTGTTTGTTTTAAATTGCTGATAGTCATATCTTATTATTTACATCATACAGTCTTCCTTATATTTTTATATATCATGCATGTCCAATATCCCAAGTTATATCCCATCAAGTAAAACTTGTCTTCAGCCATTACATTAAAAATGGGTTTTGAGTTTTATGTTGTGGCTAGGTCTACATGTATTCTATAAATTTTCTTGATTGATTTCTAAATCTAATCAAAGCAATCATATCATAGAAAATTATACCTAATCATAGAAAACATATATTATTCAATTTTAAGCTTCCAAGCAAATATTAAATAATTAATTCTTTGTTGTATTTTAGACCAATATTTTATTTTTTAAATTAAAAAAACTGGCTTTTCACATTATTTCTTGAGTGCTGTTTAACTAATACACAAAATTCAAACTGTCTAATTTCATATACTTTAAAATGAATTATGATATAAAAAAAATATATATATAAAAATTTTTTTTTTATTTTTTAAAAAGATTAATAATTTTGTATTAGCTGTTAGTATATATAAAAGAATAGCAACCTCTAATAAAGTGGGTTATTAGAGCAATTTTAAACATGGCTAAGTGCAAATTTAAGTCTATTTAAAGTTATACTTTATAAAAATTAAAGCTAGGGCATATGAACCTATTGAATTAATCCAAAAAGTTGTTATACAAACGTAATGACTTATTGAGACATTGATTTATTTAAATTCAGTTTAAATAATGGCAATTTGATTAATTTTTCCTTTCAGAACTGGCAAGACTAACAGAGTCCATGAGCAATGTACTTTCCTTGCACTCTCACATGTCATGGGGACTGTAGAGAACATTATGGCTTCATGTTCAATAATAACTATTTAGTAATATTTGCTAATAAAAAGCATTCAAAGCATTTACAGTCAATAAGGCAGTTTCATGTTAAGGCAATTAATCAGCCAATGTTGGAAGTGAATCCAGAAATTCTAGCAGTAGATTTAATTTTTTCTAAGCCTCTTGAACTCCCTGTCACTAATGTATTTCTGCACATTAAACTATTCTTCAATCATATTTTATGCTTTGAGCTGGTAAAACCTTTGCCCAATGCATACAAATCTTTCCCAATGGTTTCAACTGAAGGCAGCAGCAGTTTTCTTGGATTCTCAGTCAAGTTGCTATGTGCTGGAAGCACTACTGCAGCTATAGAAAGTAAGTAGCATAGTAGGCACATTGTTAACTTTTAACAGTTAAAGTTTCTAAGCTCTGCCGGTTTATTGACCAACAGGCAGCGTCACCTGCCAGCCCGGGCCCTCCTGCTACCTGCTGGCCGCTCTGCCGGAAGCCCAGCTGTTCACCGAACGGCGCCTCGCGAATGGCGCCATCGCGCTTGCTGACGCTGGCGCTGGCACCGCCGCCGTCCTTGGCGCCGTAATTGGCGTCTGTGCGCCGACGACTGGCGCCGAACTCACCTGGCCGGCGCTGCTTCCAGCCGGGCGGCTGCTGGCGCTGCTTGGCGGGCGGCTGCTGGCGAAGCCCTCCGTGCAGATGGTGGCTGCAGACGCTTTGTGGCCCCGCGCTGGTAGGCAGTTCAGGGATTGAAATATCCTGTGCCTGGGTGTCCCACCTCTTGCGGCCCTTGTCTTCTGTAGTCTCCAGCTCCAGTTCACATCCATGAGGCCCAACCCCCAAGGCACGGAGAGTGTACATCCCTGACGATTAGAAAGCCAGGGCTGCTGTACACCCTGTGTGAGCGAATGTGTGAATGCGTGCCTGCGTACAGTACGGCTCGTACAAGTCTTTTAAGCTGTTAGTCTTTGTCAAAAATTTCTTCCCCACTAGTCTTTGTAAACTGCATCCCCAACTCCCTACAAGCCTGTGTTGCGCTATGAGTAACTTGAGCAAACTGAAAACCTTCAGCCGCCAGCCGGTCGGGCGCCTGTCTCCTGGAGTTGGTGGACGGCAGCCGCTGGGGTGCCGCCATCGCCCTGACGCCCCGGCTGCTGGTGACCTGCGCTCACCTTGTCGTCCAAGCCGACAAGCCGACCGAAATCTACCGCGTTCGACCGGCCCAGCCCTCCTCGGCTGATCTCGGCCTCAGCGACCCCGCTTGGGCCTGGCGGAGAGCGACGCTGCTGTGGGCGAACCGGCGCACCCAGCCGCCTGTGTTCGACGTCGCCTTCGTGCTGTTGGAGCCCGACGAGCCGGACTTGCCGAGCGTGGCTTACCGGCTGGCAACTGACGGCAAAGAGCTCTTGGGTGAGGGAGCAATGACCTTCAAGTGTTCGAGATGTTTATTAACCTCCAAATGTCCTGAGATGTTTATTAAGCTCCAACTGTCCTGAGATGCTTATTGACCTTCAAATGTCCTGAGATGCTTATTAACCTCCAATTGTCCTGAGATGTTTATTAACCTCCAACTGTCCTGAGATGCTTATTGACCTTCAAATGTCCTGAGATGCTTTTTGACCTTCATGTGTTCTGAAATAGTGATCTTTGTGTCTTCTTATCGCTACTTTCCGCCCTCATCCCTGCCATTATGCGCGTCGCAATCCAGGACAGTCCGTGATTGCCGTCGGATTTCCGTTCCAAGGGCTGTCCCAGCCCGGCCCCCAATGCTCAGTCGGGGTCGAATAGTTCACGAATTCGGTGGCCGCTTGCCCGGTGACCAATGCCCGATTGTAGCCTTGCAGGTGAGCTTCTGGTGTGGGATCAGGTGTGTCTGTGTGGGATTGGTGTGTCTGGTGTGGGATCGGGTGTGTCTGGTGTGGGATCGGGTGTGTCTGGTGTGGGATCGGGTGTGTCTGGTGTGGGATCGGGTGTGTCTGGTGTGGGATCGGATGTGTCTGGTGTGGGATCGGATGTGTCTGGTGTGGGATCGGGTATATTCAATATCATTCGCTCACTCGCAGACTTCGTGCCCGGTGTTCAACGGGTTCAGTGGCGGGCCAGTGACGCTTGAAGATGGCCATTCTGTCGCCATGACTGTGGGACACCTCAGGTGAGCTCCGCTGTCCATGGGGTTCTCCGGTGCTCAAGCCGACAACCTGATCCTGAATCTAATAACTCAGCTGCTCAAACTGATCACTCAGCTGCTCAAACTGATCCCTCAGCTGCTCAAACTTATCACTCAGCTGCTCAAACTGATCCCTCAGCTGCTCAAACTTATCACTCAGCTGCTCAAACTTATCACTCAGCTGCTCAAACTGATCACTCAGCTGCTCAAACTGATCACTCAGCTGCTCAAACTGATCACTCAACTGCTCAAACTGATCACTCAGCTGCTCAAACTGATCACTCAGCTGCTCAAACTGATCACTCAACTGCTCAAACTGATCACTCAGCTGCTCAAACGGATCACTCAGCTGCTCAAACTGATCACTCAACTGCTCAAACTGATCACTCAGCTGCTCAAACTGATCACTCAACTGCTCAAACTGATCACTCAGCTGCTCAAACTGATCACTCAGCTGCTCAAACTGATCACTCAGCTGCTCAAACTGATCACTCAGCTGCTCAAACTGATCACTCAGCTGCTCAAACTGATCACTCAGCTGCTCAAACTGATCACTCAGCTGCTCAAACTGATCACTCAGCTGCTCAAACTGATCACTCAGCTGCTCAAACTGATCACTCAACTGCTCAAACTGATCAGTCAGCTGCTCAAACTGATCACTCAACTGCTCAAACTGATCACTCAGCTGCTCAAACTGATCACTCAGCTGCTCAAACTGATCACTCAGCTGCTCAAACTGATCACTCAACTGCTCAAACTGATCACTCAGCTGCTCAAACTGATCAGTCAGCTGCTCAAACTGATCACTCAGCTGCTCAAACTGATCAGTCAGCTGCTCAAACTGATCACTCAGCTGCTCAAGACCAAAAACACCTGTTCCTCATTCTGTTCAACCCCGCGCTTCAACCCTTGCAGGCTGCACTCCCCGGACCAAAACTGTCACAGCGTCAGCCTCTCGGTTCCCATCGGCCTGCTGCAAGCTGCAGCAGATCGGTTTGCCGAGACTCAAGGTGCGTCTCCACTGCTCCTACACTCGAATTGGGTTCTCTTTAGGGTCAGGTTTTTGGCCTTGGCGGGCGTTGGTAAAGTTCGAGGACCGTGCTAGGCACCCTTTACACTAGTGAATTCGGTGACAGCTATGAGAATTGTCGAAGTGACAATTAACTAATATTATAAGTGATTAGCGGGACAGAAAAGAAGTGTAGCAGAGGAGAAGGCGAGTTGAACTTGTATTTATGCTAACATAGCGAACAGGCCAGCTGAAATATCTGTGGTAAAGTAACGGTTACGATAGTCTGTGGGAAAAAGCATGGGAGACAAAGTGAAAGTGAGTCGGCTAACTGAAAAGTACGAGGCTGAATTGCAAAACAGAAAGTACAATTATTTGGAGGATGGAATCCGACATGTATAGGAGATAGCTAAGTGCATTATAAAGCTGCATCAATCCCGATCCCACGCAAGACACACCTGATCCCACACCAGACGCATTCACCGCCGCACAAACTTCACATTTTGCACCGGCAGATCCTGAGTTCGCATTCAGCAGCCTCAGTTTGCCTCGGTCGGTGCACAGCGTCTGGATCTGGCACGCGGCCAACAGGCTGCTGGAGCGGCACAACCCCACCGCCAGGGCCAAGTTGTGACGAATTCCACACCCTGCCATTCTGCTGGTGCATCCTCGCGACTGACTCTGTTCTTATATTCTGTGCAGTTTCTCAATGAAGTTCAGTGATTTTCTATATTAAAATACAGATGAAGATAATTTTTCTCAACGCGGATCCGAATTAAAGTTATTAATTAATGAAAAATAGCTTTTCGGATAAACGGATATCCATTAAACTAGTTGATGGTGCAAAAAGTCTCAAAGTGTAGTTGACTATAATCTGTGCGTTCCAGCACTCATCAGGAGTTCCAGGTGTGCCAGTGTTAAACAGGGGTTCCAGGTGTGCCAGTACTGAACAGGGGTTCCAGGTGTGCCAGTACTGAACAGGGGTTCCAGGTGTGCTAGTACTGAACAGGAGTTCCAGGTGTGCCATTACTGAACAGGAGTTCCAGGTGTGCCAGTATTGAACAGGAGTTCCAGGTGTGCCAGTACTGAACAGGAGTTCCAGGTGTGCCAGTACTGAACAGGAGTTCCAGGTGTGCCAGTACTGAACAGGAGTTCCAGGTGTGCCAGTACTAAACAGGAGTTCCAGGTGTGCCATTACTGAACAGGAGTTCCAGGTGTGCCAGTATTGAACAGGAGTTCCAGGTGTGCCAGTATTGAACAAGAGTTCCAGTTGTGCCAGTACTGAACAGGAGTTCCAGGTGTGCCAGTACTGAACAGGAGTTCCAGGTGTGCCAGTACTGAACAGGAGTTCCAGGTGAGCCAGTACTGAACAGGAGTTCCAGGTGTGCCAGTGTTAAACAGGAGTTCCAGGTGTGCCAGTATTGAACAAGAGTTCCAGGTGTGCCAGTACTGAACAGGAGTTCCAGGTGTGCCAGTACTGAACAGGAGTTCCAGGTGTGCCAGTACTAAACAGGAGTTCCAGGTGTGCCAGTATTGAACAGGAGTTCCAGGTGTGCCAGTATTGAACAGGAGTTCCAGGTGTGCTATTACTGAACAGGAGTTCCAGGTGTGCCAGTACTGAACAGGAGTTCCAGGTGTGCAAGTACTGAACAGGAGTTCCAGGTGTGCCAGTATTGAACAGGAGTTCCAGGTGTGCCATTACTGAACAGGAGTTCCAGGTGTGCCAGTACTGAACAGGAGTTCCAGGTGTGCCAGTGTTAAACAGGAGTTCCAGGTGTGCCAGTATTGAACAAGAGTTCCAGGTGTGCCAGTACTGAACAGGAGTTCCAGGTGTGCCAGTACTGAACAGGAGTTCCAGGTGTGCAAGTACTGAACAGGAGTTCCAGGTGTGCCAGTATTGAACAGGAGTTCCAGGTGTGCCATTACTGAACAAGAGTTCCAGGTGTGCCAGTACTGAACAGGAGTTCCAGGTGTGCCAGTACTGAACAGGAGTTCTAGGTGTGCAAGTACTGAACAGGAGTTCCAGGTGTGCCAGTATTGAACAGGAGTTCCAGGTGTGCCATTACTGAACAAGAGTTCCAGGTGTGCCATTACTGAACAAGAGTTCCAGGTGTGCCAGTACTGAACAGGAGTTCCAGGTGTGCTATTACTGAACAGGAGTTCCAGGTGTGCCAGTACTGAACAGGAGTTCCAGGTGTGCAAGTACTGAACAGGAGTTCCAGGTGTGCCAGTATTGAACAGGAGTTCCAGGTGTGCCATTACTGAACAGGAGTTCCAGGTGTGCCAGTACTGAACAGGAGTTCCAGGTGTGCCAGTGTTAAACAGGAGTTCCAGGTGTGCCAGTATTGAACAAGAGTTCCAGGTGTGCCAGTACTGAACAGGAGTTCCAGGTGTGCCAGTACTGAACAGGAGTTCCAGGTGTGCAAGTACTGAACAGGAGTTCCAGGTGTGCCAGTATTGAACAGGAGTTCCAGGTGTGCCATTACTGAACAAGAGTTCCAGGTGTGCCAGTACTGAACAGGAGTTCCAGGTGTGCCAGTACTGAACAGGAGTTCCAGGTGTGCAAGTACTGAACAGGAGTTCCAGGTGTGCCAGTATTGAACAGGAGTTCCAGGTGTGCCATTACTGAACAAGAGTTCCAGGTGTGCCATTACTGAACAAGAGTTCCAGGTGTGCCAGTACTGAACAGGAGTTCCAGGTGTGCCAGTATTGAATAGGAGTTCCAGGTGTGCCAGTACTGAACAGGAGTTTCAGGTGTGCAAGTACTGAACAGGAGTTCCAGGTGTGCCAGTATTGAACAGGAGTTCCAGGTGTGCCATTACTGAACAGGAGTTCCAGGTGTGCCAGTACTGAACAGGAGTTCCAGGTGTGCCAGTGTTAAACAGGAGTTCCAGGTGTGCCAGTATTGAACAAGAGTTCCAGGTGTGCCAGTACTGAACAGGAGTTCCAGGTGTGCCAGTACTGAACAGGAGTTCCAGGTGTGCAAGTACTGAACAGGAGTTCCAGGTGTGCCAGTATTGAACAGGAGTTCCAGGTGTGCCATTACTGAACAAGAGTTCCAGGTGTGCCAGTACTGAACAGGAGTTCCAGGTGTGCCAGTACTGAACAGGAGTTCTAGGTGTGCAAGTACTGAACAGGAGTTCCAGGTGTGCCAGTATTGAACAGGAGTTCCAGGTGTGCCATTACTGAACAAGAGTTCCAGGTGTGCCATTACTGAACAAGAGTTCCAGGTGTGCCAGTACTGAACAGGAGTTCCAGGTGTGCCAGTATTGAATAGGAGTTCCAGGTGTGCCAGTACTGAACAGGAGTTCCAGGTGTGCCATTACTGAACAGGAGTTCCAGGTGTGCCAGTACTGAACAGGAGTTCCAGGTGTGCCAGTACTGAACAGGAGTTCCAGGTGTGCCAGTACTAAACAGGAGTTCCAGATGTGCCAGTATTGAACAGGAGTTCCAGGTGTGCCAGTATTGAACAGGAGTTCCAGGTGTGCTATTACTGAACAGGAGTTCCAGGTGTGCCAGTGTTAAACAGGAGTTCCAGGTGTGCCAGTACTGAACAGGAGTTCCAGGTGTGCCAGTACTGAACAGGAGTTCCAGGTGTGCTATTACTGAACAGGAGTTCCAGGTGTGCCAGTGTTAAACAGGAGTTCCAGGTGTGCCAGTACTGAACAGGAGTTCCAGGTGTGCCAGTACTGAACAGGAGTTCCAGGTGTGCTATTACTGAACAGGAGTTCCAGGTGTGCCAGTGTTAAACAGGAGTTCCAGGTGTGCCAGTACTGAACAGGAGTTCCAGGTGTGCCAGTGTTAAACATGAGTTCCAGGTGTGCTATTACTGAACAGGAGTTCCAGGTGTGCCAGTGTTAAACAGGAGTTCCAGGTGTGCCAGTACTGAACAGGAGTTCCAGGTGTGCCAGTACTGAACAGGAGTTCCAGGTGTGCTATTACTGAACAGGAGTTCCAGGTGTGCCAGTGTTAAACAGGAGTTCCAGGTGTGCCAGTACTGAACATGAGTTCCAGGTGTGCCAGTGTTAAACATGAGTTCCAGGTGTGCTATTACTGAACAGGAGTTCCAGGTGTGCCAGTGTTAAACAGGAGTTCCAGGTGTGCCAATACTGAACAGGAGTTCCAGGTGTGCCAGTGTTAAACAGGAGTTCCAGGTGTGCCATTACTGAACATGAGTTCCAGGTGTGCCAGTGTTAAACATGAGTTCCAGGTGTGCTATTACTGAACAGGAGTTCCAGGTGTGCCAGTGTTAAACAGGAGTTCCAGGTGTGCCAGTACTGAACAGGAGTTCCAGGTGTGCCAGTGTTAAACAGGAGTTCCAGGTGTGCCATTACTGAACAGGAGTTCCAGGTGTGCCAGTGTTAAACAGGAGTTCCAGGTGTGCCAGTGTTAAACAGGAGTTCCAGGTGTGCCAGTATTGAACAGGGGTTCCAGGTGTGCCAGTATTGAACAGGGGTTCCAGGTGTGCCAGTACTGAACAGGAGTTCCAGGTGTGCCAGTACTGAACAGGAGTTCCAGGTGTGCCAGTATTGAACAGGAGTTCCAGGTGTGCTATCCAATTCTCAGCTATTTAAAGAATCAACAGCAGTGGCCAGTGCTTGGCGGTGCAGTAAAACGCTGTGAGCTGTGACTGCTGAGATAAAAGCAAAGTGTAGTTTTGCACTGTATATTTAGTCTTTCATAAAAAAACAAAATATTTTGAATGGGCAGGCACTGCAATGCAATGCAACATAAAGTCTCCTATACTAAATCCACATGTACTAAAATTCAAATGTGCCGCTAAAAGTACTTCATATTTTATTACTTGTATCTCGTAGCAACAGTCTAACACCTTGGCGGCAGGTCCACAAACACAGCTGGGTGAACCAGCGGAAGCAGAACAGCCTTATTCGTCCTTATCTTTGTTGAACTCTTCGACTTCCTCTTCCTCACCCTCCACGCTGTCCACTCCGACCTCTTCGTAGTCCTTCTGCATGGAGCCGAGTTCCTCGCGGGCCTCGGCGAACTCGCCCTCCTCCATGCCCTCGCCGACGTACCAGTGCACGAAGGCGCGCTTCGAGTACATGAGGTCGAACTTGTACGCCAGCCGGTCCCAGGCCTCGGCAATGGCGGTGGTGTTGCTCAGCATGCAGACCGCTCGAGGCACCTTCGCGAGGTCGCCTCCGGGCACCGCGACGGGCGGCTGGTAGTTGATGCCGACCTTGAAGCCGGTGGGGCACCAGTCCACGAACTGGATCTCGCGCTTGTTCTTGATCTTCTGGATCGAATGATTGATTTCATTCGAGTTGACGTCGCCCCGGTACAGCAGGCAGCAGGCCATGTACTTTCCGTGCCGGGGGTCGCACTTCACCATCTGGTTGCTAGCCTCAAAGCACGCGTTCGTGATGTCCTTGACTTTCAGCGCCTCGTGATTTGCCTTCTCCGTGGAAATGATGGGAGCATAGGTAGCCAGTGGGAAGTGGATCTTCGGGTAGGGCACGAGGTTGGTCTGGAACTCGGTGATGTCCACATTGAGCGAGCCATCGAACCGCAGGGACACGGTTATTGAAGATACCACCTGCGCAATCAGGCGGTTCAGGTTGGTGTAGGTCGGTCTCTCGATTTCCAGATTCCTTCGGCAGATATCGTATATGGCCTCGTTGTCTACCATAAAGGCGACGTCGGTATGCGGCAGGGTGCCGTGGGTGCACAAGATGGCGTTGTAGGGCTCCACCACGGCCGTAGAAATCTGCGGCGCCGGGTAGACGGCGAACTGCAGCTTCGCTCGCTTGCCGTACTCGGACGACAGCCGGTCGCACAGCAGCGAGGTGAAGCCGGCGCCCGTGCCGCCGCCAAACGAGTGAAAGATCAGGAAGCCCTGCAAGGCGGCGCAGTTCTCCGCCAGCCGGTTGACGATCTCCCGCACGTTGCCAATCAGCTCCTTGCCGACTGTGTAGTGGCCTCTGGCGTAGTTGTTGGCGGCGTCCTCCTTGCCTGAGATGAGCTGCTCCGGGTGGAACAGCTGGCGGTAGGTGCCGTTTCGCACCTCGTCAACCACGGTGGGCTCCAGGTCCACGAAGATGGTGCGCGGCACGTAGTGGCCACTGGGAGTTTCGGAGAAAAACGGTTCCTGTGAGTCGTCGCATTTCTCTCTGCCGGCCATCATGAGACCGTCGGGTTGGATGCCATGCTCCAGACAGTAGAGCTCCCAGCAGGCGTTGCCGATCTGAATGCCGGCTTGACCAACGTGAATTGAGATGCACTCGCGCATGCTCGGTTCGAGTGGTTCCTGAGTCTTGGCTTGTCTGATTAGCTGGGCAGCTCTGTCTGTCCTTTTAAGTAGCTACCGGTGCGTACCGCGAATGAAGATGCCTCGCTGGTGCCGCAAATTTACCTACAGCCGGGCTAGAGCTAAAAGTCCACTTGGCTTCGCGCCTCTACACTGCAGGCTAAGACAAAGTTGCACAGGACCTCTGTCTCTCTATGGTCCGAACTAGCTTCATCAGCTCCGAACCGTGCGGACGGCCATAGACAATGCAAACAGCGAAGAAGAATTTATCGATCGTTGTTGCAGCAATTCAGACGAAAGGGTCAGGCTATCGAATCCACAATTTCATATCTTGCTGGAAGTCAGAAATGTGAAAGACTTCAAGTAAGAGAATTAAGCCAGACTGTTGTAACAATCAGGGCTGTAGCCACCCAGGAGTGGCTAAGTACATGTATTTATAGGGAAACAAACGCTTGTGTACTTACTGCAGGTGGTTGTAATATTGGCGTGCTAATAAACGAATCCCTCCCTTGCATGCTCATGACTCGGATTCTCAAAATCTGGGGTCGGCCACATGCGCAGCCTCCCCGCGAAGCCTCTCTATCGGGCTCTCACGGTCCTTTAAAACTTCACAATAGCAATCCTGCCACCAATGGTTCGTGTCTCTTCTCAGCTAGCTGTCTTCTCTCTAATGATCTCTTTTTCTTTTCTGTCCTCTCTCTTCTCTCCTCTTCTCTCTCTCTCCTCTCTCCTCTCTTCCCTTGCCTCGATCCCTTTCTCATATCTCTCGATCATCTCTCTTCTCTATTTTCTCTGGCCCTTCTCTCTCTCCCCTCTTCTGGCCCGCAGTCATGCACTAGGTTCTCTATCTGGCCCTTGAAGTAAAAAAAATTGCTGACCCCTGCTCAAGATGCTCAATACTTCCTGATACTGTGCATATAGTTGCTATTTTTAGTATATGGACTATTTAACCTTTGATACTTATCACAACACACAGTTTATTTCCTTATGCATTTGCAAAACAATAAATACGCTAATATGTCTGTGAACATGAGAA
Source organism: Macrostomum lignano (assembly GCA_002269645.1). Taxonomy (NCBI): domain Eukaryota; kingdom Metazoa; phylum Platyhelminthes; family Macrostomidae; genus Macrostomum; species Macrostomum lignano. Next base: position 171,487 of record NIVC01000538.1, on the reverse strand, counting down.
TGGAAATTCTATATCTCTATATTTAGGGCAATTTTTAGACATCGTGCGTAATATCAATCATGTCCTCTAACATGCAAACAAAAAGCTGTTTCCATTTGCAAGAATTGTAGTTACCACCCGTCAAGATTAGCTTAGCTATTTAAGCCAATCCCGAAACTATAATTTCGATCAATACGCTCGTATGACCTGTCACATTTTATTCTTGCAGCTTTATTACTTACTGTAGAATATTTCCCGTTTCCGTTTTCTTATCAATTTACTTTATCAATTAAAGACGGTGGTGTAGCCATAACATAACATAACATTGGGATTGGGCCATTGGCCCATTGGCCATCACTATGGTGCGGCCAAGGACTTCTAGACTAGCAGGACGTAAAACTCAAAGATCGTGTAAATTTTTAGGAGGACGATTTCCTGGAAAAAATACACTGCGGAGATAGGAGCAAATCATTTTTTCATCACAAAATCAATGATTGCATTTGATCTAAGGCAGCTAAGATAACCATTCTTTTTATTTAGCACGCACAACATGTTACTCTATTATATTTTAATGTAGTTGTGTCTTGAAAGTTTCATCTTCATATTATTTTCTTTTTATTTCATAAGCCCCAAGTTGCAAAATACTCACAAGTGGCATTAGCCGAACTTTGTATTTTTCCTTTTTAAAATCAAGTATATTTGCAATAAAAATGCTGCATTACGGTAATATTAAGCCATTATTGTAGGTATAATTCCATTTCAATGTAGTAACTATACTAATAGACCTGTCTATGTAGTTAAATATATAAGGACAATATTTACAATATGCCCCCACCATTTTCATTTTTCTTGTTTTACCTAGGCCTCAAGTCTTTAGAAAGCTATCAGTTTTTACCTGAAAGCCAGACAGAAAAAAATGGTTAGGGCCTAGGCCTAGTCACAAAAATGGGCACTAACCTTTTTTCTAGGTTTTTACACTTTTAATTAGGCTTAGATTTTTAATTTTTTATTGCAAATTTGAATACACTATACTATATAAACTAGGCCTAGCACCCAGCTGGTTTAGGTTTACCTTCCTTGAATTATATATTTTGTTGAATATAATACCTTTAAAATTGCAATTTTAGTTTGTAATGGTATATTTCATATCATATTTGAATCATAGGCCTCATACATGCGCAACCCTGGGAATCACTCGGCCATTTCTATTGGCAACACAGAACACACACATGTAAGTTGCTATTGGATGGAATAGTAGTCACATGATTGCTCTCAGCCAATAGCAACTTATATATGTGTGTTGCCAATAGAAATGGCCGGGTGAATCCCTAGGTTGCACCCAAGCATGATAGGCCTAATTATTAGATTATTATGATAGGTCTTTTATTATAAACTAAAAATGGGTAATACAATACTGCATGCCCACATTTATCTTAACTTTAGCATTTATTTACTATTGAAACTAGGCCTAGGCCTTATTGCACTCATAAAGCTTTGAAACTAGGAATATTTAGGCCTATTCATTTTACTACCTTATATCTATTTATAAAACTAAGCTGGCTCTAATAATTGACAATGAAAATCTAGTTTTTAGTATTAATTTAAAATTTGTTTATTAATTTAGTTATCTATATTCAGTTTTAATTTTATTTTTTATAGGTAAATATGATTTTTTAATTAGCATTATTTAATAACTTAGATTTTGGCTATTAGGGTCTAATCCAAATACTAAATAGTACTTAGATGTCTAATTGTTACATTTTTATTCAATAATCTTTAATTTTACTATAAGTATTTTGTACCAATATATTATCCTATCATCTATCTTAATAGATAGATAGTTATCATGCCAATTAAATTTTTGGTAGTAACTTACACTAGCAACCATTTTAGACAAAAGGCTGCAAAATCTAATCTTGTTAGATTTCAAACAGATTTCCTTATGATATAAATTATGTCTAGCATTGTATTTGACATACTTAATCCTTTGATCTTTCATGTGCCTATCTGACTTCAGTGGAAATTTTTGCAAAGCATCAACCTGCTAAAATGCCATTGCACAAGATGATATACTTTTGGATACCAATTAAAGTGATCCACAAAGTGTCTTTCCTGACACCACAAGGTCTTCATTACATTTGACTTTAGCAAGTGAGTAAATTTTCTAAATGTTGTTTTTTTTAATATATGGATAAGGGTTAGTAAAAAGCAAGGGTCAATGTGGTTGGGGCAAAAGATGATATATCCTTACCTTTTACATGGCTAGTTTCCCTAAATTTATGATGGCATAGTTTGTAGCAAAAATTTATGGTATAACCTTTCAGGAAAGTTCATTCCAATGAAAAGACAAAATTTCTCATTTTACCATTGCCCATACCTACCAACATTTTAGTGTGGTGGATGGACTCCAGCACTAGGCCTATTGCTCATCATTGCAGCACTCAAGTCAAAGTTTTGCATTTTTGGGCTTCCAACATCAACTAGAGCGATAGTCTCAATTGGAGGCCATGGAAAGCAATCTCAAGCATGCTGGTAGAGCCTGGTGCCAACCTTGGAAAGAATTTGGAGCCCACCTGATTGTTAATCATTTTTCATCTGGCAGCTGCAACTGAGCATTGGAAATGGAATTCACTATATCTATAACTGGCCAGCAGGAACTGCACACTGAGAAGCAATGCCCATGTCCTTCACCCCACATAACATTGAGGTCTCACTTTAGTGGTCTTAGCGATGTAGGATGCGATCTTCATAGACATGCCATTGAACCTGATCTGCTATGCCACATCTCAAGAAAGCTGACTAATGTTTTAAGGGTATAGTGCGGCAAGACTGAGTCTGATAGATAGTCCAATTTCAGCCACTGTAGGCCAACTGTGCAAAATTAATTGAAGCAAATAAGCTTCATGGTACTTGCTAATTTGCCAATTTTTTCTCTTTTTAAATACTGATATCTGCTTTTCTGTTTAGTTTAGCTACAAGTTGCGCAGCCATTGGAGCTAAGGCCGCCCACGCATTGCCTGGATGTAGTGCTCCTCACTAACCCCGTGCATAAAACTCCACATGGCCATGACAATCCAACTGCACTGTTAGTTCCACAAAAAAATTCTATGCCGCATACATGCGCAACCTGGGGAATCACTCGGCCGTTTCTATTGGCAACACACATGTAAGTTGCTATTGGCTGAGAATAGTCACGTGACTACTATTCCATCCAATAGCAACTTACATGTGTGTGTTGCCAATAGAGGCGGCCGGGTGAATCCCTAGGTTGCGCCCAGGCATGCTATGCCTGGTAAACACTTAACACTACACTGCTGGTTATTATACTCATATTTCGACCTCCAAATTAAGCCAAGCCTTTACAGTATTTAAATTTACTTTTCTGATTTACTTTTGATTTACTTCATAGATACAAGTACCATGTCATACAAAATATTTACTCAATTTTGCCCTTGCAGTTGCATATTATGAGCTGTGCATCTTTGTGCCTGGTTTATTTTTCCATTTCTGAAACATCAAACATTGCAAAAAACCAATTCAAAAACAAAGAACATTTTCTATTTTCTACATCAGTATGTATAAAGAATGTATCTATACATTGCTCTTTTAATGTTTCAATGCACTGTATATATATTATAAATTACATCTTACATTCTTTGCAAGTCAAAACAGTTGAAAGTTCACATTTCAGATCTGTGAAACAAAATAAAATTCATTTGAAATGAAAAAAAGTCTTGTCTTTTTTATTTACTAAGGTGAAAGAGAAGTTATTAACTTTGAGTTATTTATAAGAAAGACATCACCAGCAAAAATTAAGGTAGTGCCAATGAGTCTTGAAGTGCTAGTGTCAGCCAGCAAGCAGTTAAAGAACTGCAGTTGCTCATCTTGAATGCAGTGCACAGTAGAATAGCCTCAAAGCTTGATGTTGTCTGGTTACTAGAGCACAGCAATCTTCTGTATGTTGACAACCAAACCAATTGCCAGCACAAAACCAACCAGCCTGCCTAGCTTTTTGGGTGGCAGGCTAGGTCACTGAGTTGTGACAAGTGAGCAGGACATGGAATGCCATAATGCAATCATTAGGTTGATCAAACATGAAGCATTCGCCAATACACAGCTAGTAGATAAGCTCAGAATGTAGGCTGAAAATCAGGCAGTGGCAATTGAGGCTTGTTGCTGGCAGCAGAAACAAAATATGTTGAAATATAAAGAATTTAATTGTTCAGGGTTAATGCAAAAATAAATATTATCAAAGGTTGTCAATTGTATTTTAATATATAAGTCAACATAAAAAAAAGCTAATACATAAGCAAAAGGTACAAAAATTCAATTAGAAGTTTTACTACTATATGATGTAAATTTTTAGCTAAAAAAGTAATTTAAACTTAAAATAGTACACATATAAAACTATTTTAACAAATTCCTTTTTCTTAAACTATTATTTAACATTTACCTTTTCTAACGACTAATCTATTTATTTTGTTAATTATTAATGCAAATATATTTCTTATTAACACATTTTAACCTATAAAACTTGCAATTTAATAATAATAATAATAATAATATTAAAAGTTAAATACTAAAAAAATCTAGAATATTTCTTATAGATAGGCCTACTTAGTAAAAATGGTTAGAGCTTGTTTTTGTGCCTAGGTCTATATGACTATATTCTTGGTCCTATATATGCAGGTCTAGCTTAAAAAACTGATAGCTTTCTAAAGACTTGAGGCCTAGGTAAAACAAGAAAAATGAAAATGGTGGGGCATATTGTAAATATTGTCCTTATATATTTAACTACATAGACAGGTCTATTAGTATAGTTACTACATTGAAATGGAATTATACCTACAATAATGGCTTAATAGTACCGTAATGCAGCATTTTTATTGCAAATATACTTGATTTTAAAAAGGAAAAATACAAAGTTCGGCTAATGCCACTTGTGAGTATTTTGCAACTTGGGGCTTATGAAATAAAAAGAAAATAATATGAAGATGAAACTTTCAAGACACAACTACATTAAAATATAATAGAGTAACATGTTGTGCGTGCTAAATAAAAAGAATGGTTATCTTAGCTGCCTTAGATCAAATGCAATCATTGATTTTGTGATGAAAAAATGATTTGCTCCTATCTCCGCAGTGTATTTTTTCCAGGAAATCGTCCTCCTAAAAATTTACACGATCTTTGAGTTTTACGTCCTGCTAGTCTAGAAGTCCTTGGGTGCGGCATGCGCGTGGCGCTGGTGTATGCGCAAAAGTGGCAATGGCATATCTGGCCGGTGAGGTGCATTTTGTTAGACTAAATCACAAAGAGCAGACTGTACATATGAAAACGGCAATATTTACTATCAAATATCTTTTAACAGAAAGCAACACAAAATATTAGTTGTTTTATATTTTTATTTGATTCAATATTCCGTTTCAATCACCAATACGAGTAAAAAATTGTTTAACTGCTTTTTTGTCATTTTTGGCACGATAATTTTTTCTGAGAAAAATTATTTCTGTTAAATTAATTCAATGTTTGCATATAAAGTTATCTAATTTTATGGATTGCTTTTAAATTCTGTTTAAAATCGTAGCGTAGGTCAGAATTTAAGCAAGCCTATGCTCTTTAAATTTTCATCCCCTACTTTCTACTGAAATCAGAAGCAATTTATCATAACTTAGAATGAGCTTTGCAAAGGTAAGTCTAAAAATCTATTTTTTTTACTGAGACAACACAATAAATATTTATATATACATACATATACACAGTCTTCACTCTTCATTATTGGTTTTTCAAAAAAATTATGTTGTTTTTTAACTGTAATAGGTAATGCACTGAAACAAAGCCTAATTGTATAGCTATATAATTCAACATAAAGTTCACCATAATTCAACATAATTCAACACAAAATTCAACATAATTCTTATCCTAGAATTATAAATTCTTTATGAATTTTTGTATTAATATTTCTTTTCTTAGAGTATTATATTGAGTCTAATCGTACTGTTTAGAGACAACTAGCAAGAATTCACTTGAGATTTAAATGCTAATTAAATGATAAATAAATCAGATATTTAGCTATGGCATAGCCATAGCCATAAAAGTTGTATGTATTTATATTTTATAAAGCAAGTTAGTTAGCTATTTTTATCTAGATAATAAATAAATTTGATCAATGGTTCTTAATATAAGCAAATTAGGATCATTTTTTAAATATTAGTTTGGGTAATTTGTAGCAATTATAGAAATTTGAAATAGTTAATATTATTAATTGGCTTAGAAAATAATCAATTGCTAAAGTATATATTTTTTAAAACATAGTTTAAAATATCAACTTGGATATTAGACCATGGGATAGACATTTTAAAAAATCTTATTTAAAAATTTTAATGAATAATAGTACAAATGAAGGTAAATAAGGTAATGGCCATTTTTCCTTTAAAAGAATACTAGAAATGATTAATTTAAGACTAGGCAATTTCCACTAAAATATAAATAACCTTTTATTTGTTCCAATGCAATTCATTTTCTTCCTAAAGTCCTATCTGTGCCATAAATCATAATGTTATTTATATCTTATACATTTTGAATTTAGGCCATTTTTAGTTATTTATATTATGTGATTTATCTTAATTTAAATTTGAAGCATCATTGTTCTCTTTTGATCCTATATTTTTATAGCAGGTTTTTTACTTTAAAAACTGATAAACTTTATTAGAAGTCTATTAGAGATCAACTTATCTTTCAACCCTTAATTTTTTTATTTTGTCTCAAATTAGATTTAATTTTAGGTATAGATTAATTTTTTACCAGAGCTCAGTTGGAATGTTCTTGCACATTTTTATTTGGCTTTGGTTGCTAATGACTGCTTATGATTCATTTTATTTTAATAAATCTCAGAAACAGTTAGAAAAACTGTCATTCAATGATTACCCTAAAATGCCAAATTTTCAAGGCTGTCGTCCTATACGATTTTGACCAGCAAAATGATGACGAACTGACAGTCAGGGTTGGCGAGACGATCTCAGTGGTTTCTCAGGTGAGGTGCTATGATTTCTACAGGTTTAATGGCCAGTTTAAATATGTGAAACTTCCATATGAAAGTCCGATTAATCAGCACAAGTAATCAATGCGGTTTGCTTAACGAATGCAGACTGTGGGTCCCGGATATGACGGCTGGTGGCTGGCCCGCAATGCCGGCGGCCGTCAGGGCTATGTGCCGGAGAAATTTGTCGAACTGCTCTGCCCGCCCGAGCCTTCAGTGCCGCCGCCACCGCCGCCGCCGCCGCCTCCGCTGCTGTCCTATTTGCAAGATGAGACGCCTTCGTCGCCAGCTTGGTCAGACGATCCAGGAGGCGGCGGCGGCGATGCGGTGGGCGGACCAGATGACTATGTCAACGTGCCAGGCGGTCAGCAGCCGCCTGCGCGGAGCCCCTTCAACTCCTCCGCCTCGGCGTTTGGCGCCGCCGGCCGCGCCTCCGAGTTCTTCAATGACGAGAGCTGGAGCTCCGATGACGACTCGACGCCTGCCAGCTCCGTGCGGTGGGGGGTGAGCAGTGGCTGGGGGTGGTGAGCAGTAGCTGGGGGTGGTGAGCAGTAGCTGGGGGTGGTGAGCAGTAGCTGGGGTGGTGAGCAGTAGCTGGGGTGGTGAGCAGTAGCTGGGGGTGGTGAGCAGTAGCTGGGGGTGGTGAGCAGTAGCTGGGGGTGGTGAGCAGTAGCTGCTGGTGGTGAGCAGTAGTTGGGGTGGTGAGCAGTAGCTGGGGGTGGTGAGCAGTAGCTGGGGGTGGTGAGCAGTAGCTGGGGGTGGTGAGCAGTGGCTGGGGTGGTGAGCAGTGGCTGGGGGTGGTAAGCAGTAGTTGGGGTGGTGAGCAGTAGCTGAGGTGGTGAGCAGTAGCTGGGGGTGGTGAGCAGTGGCTGGGGTGGTGAGCAGTAGCTTGGGGTGGTGAGCAGTGACTGGGGTGGTGAGCAGTAGCTGGGGGTGGTGAGCAGTGGCTGGGGGTGGTGAGCAGTGGCTGGGGTGGTGAGCAGTAGCTGGGGGTGGTGAGCAGTAGCTGGGGGTGGTGAGCAGTAGCTGGGGGTGGTGAGCAGTGGCTGGGGTGGTGAGCAGTAGCTGGGGGTGGTGAGCAGTGGCTGGGGGTGGTGAGCAGTGGCTGGGGTGGTGAGCAGTAGCTGGGGGTGGTGAGCAGTAGCTGGGGGTGGTGAGCAGTGGCTGGGGGTGGTGAGCAGTAGCTGGGGTGGTGAGCAGTGGCCACAGGTGTAAATCAATATCAATTCTGTTACACACGCAGTCGGCATACGCACTGTGCCAGTTTGAGAACCCGCAGCCGCTGATGAGTAGTATATACCGCCGCTGTTTTCCCTAGGTTTTGTTTCCACCCAGAAAATCTTCTTTCGGTGTTGCCAGTGAGTTGAAGATGGCTTCCTTGATGTTGGGGGGGGGGGGCGAGTGAGAGTGAAAGCAGGGAAGCCGAAGTCACCATTGGCTAGCAGAACGTCCTGACCAATCGGGGAAAATCTTCCCCTGCATTGCGAATGCTTTATACTCAGTTCGGCTGCCCGCACAAAAAAGTGTGCGGGAGGAATTTCTTCACTGGCTGGTTCTGTGCCGCTCTTCGTGTCTTTTTTTATCCGCCTGCCCGCCGCACACCTGCTGGGAAGCCAGCATCCGTCATCAGCATTCGCAGCAGCCTTGATCGGCACCGCAAACTATGGTTGTCCGCGGCAAGAAGAAGGCCAAAAAGTCTGGAAATAAAAAAGTACCTGATGTAGTTGCTTCTCAGCGGCTCCCCGGGGTAAATTCTCCGCTCTGTTTTTTCTTCTTTTGTCGGAACAGCGGCTCCGTAATGTGCTCGATGACGGGGGCTGAGCTAGTCTGGGATCGCAGCTTTCATCTTCACGGGATTAGCTGAAAGCTATTAATCTCTGGGATGTGTCTGCGAACTGGGAGGATAGTGAGGGACTTTTGCCGTGCCCTCTGTGCTGCATCAACTCCTCTCTCAGTCTCCCAGACCCCCACTCTCAGTGTCCCCGATCCCCCCCCCAGACTTCCGAACACTCCCTCCCTCTCCAGACTCTCCCTCCCCTGACTCTCCTTCTCCAGACTCTCCCTCCCCAGACTCTCCTTCTCCAGACTCTCCCTCCCCAGACTCTCCTTCTCCAGACTCTCCCTCTCCAGACTCTCCCTCTCCAGACTCTCCCTCTCCAGACTCTCCCTCTCCAGACTCTCCCTCCCCTGACTCTCCTTCTCCAGACTCTCCCTCCCCAGACTCTCCCTCCCCAGACTCTCCCTCTCCAGACTCTCCCTCCCCAGACTCTCCCTCCCCAGACTCTCCCTCTCCAGACTCCTTCCCCAGACTCTCCTTCTCCAGACTCTCCCTCCCCAGACTCTCCCTCTCCAGACTCTCCCTCCCCAGACTCTCCCTCTCCAGACTCCTTCCCAGACTCTCCTTCTCCAGACTCTCCCTCTCCAGACTCTCTCTCCCCGAACTCTCCCTCTCCAGACTCTCCCTCTCCAGACTCTCCCTCTCCAGACTCTCCTTCTCCAGACTCTCCCTCCCCAGACTCTCCCTCTCCAGACTCTCCCTCCCCAGACTCTCCCTCTCCAGACTCCTTCCCCAGACTCTCCTTCTCCAGACTCTCCCTCTCCAGACTCTCTCTCCCCGGACTCTCCCTCTCCAGACTCTCCCTCTCCAGACTCTCCCTCCCCAGACTCTCCCTCTCCAGACTCCTTCCCCAGACTCTCCCTCTCCAGACTCTCTCTCCCCGGACTCTCCCTCTCCAGACTCTCCCTCTCCAGACTCCTTCCCCAGACTCTCCTTCTCCAGACTCCTTCCCCAGACTCTCCTTCTCCAGACTCTCCCTCCCCAGACTCTCCCTCTCCAGACTCTCCTTCTCCAGACTCTCCTTCTCCAGACTCTCCCTCCCCAGACTCTCCCTCCCCAGACTCTCCCTCCCCAGACTCTCCCTCTCCAGACTCCCTCCCCAGACTCTCCCTCTCCAGACTCTCCATCTCCAGACTCTCCCTCCCCAGACTCTCCTCTAAAAGTTCCCAGACCCTCAGACTCTCATGCAGTTTCTCAGACTCCCTCAAATGCAGACTCCCAGACTTGATATATTTGTTAAAATTTTATATTCATTGTTAAAATGTTAAAAAGTGTCAAGTGAATCTTAGTAGAATTATGAATATTTATTTTAGTTAAACTATCAAACACTGGCAGCATTTTCAAGCAAAGTTGCTTTTATAGAGCTTTTTCCTTTCTGGCTTCTAGAAACCGTTTGCTCTCAAGATTATTGCCGTTATCGGGGCTAACGAGCCCTGCTCCTACGCTCTCTATCCTGAGACCAGTCCCGAGGGGAGGAGGCAAGCAGTGGGCCGGCTGGGTTTGTTATATTAAATAGTGCATGCAAGCGCTGGTCTGTCGGGTTGAGCAGAGTTTTCACATGCTGATGCAAGCTGAGTGCCTTGACTGCTGGATTGGTCTGTTGCTGTGCGGTGTCTATTCAGTTTCGGGCGGAAGTATTACAATATAGAGGTTCATTTGGGGAGGGGGCTGTGCGATTCACAGTCATATGAGGGAGGGCCAACCCAAAAGACACTGGTCAGCGCTGGTTGTCGCCTAAGGCGTTGCCCGCAACCCTCCTTAATATTACTCTCGTGCTATTATTGTGTTATTATTAGTATCCACCACTAACAGCATATCAGGACGCTACTCTCAAAGATCGTGTAGTCTTTTTGGAGGCGCAATTTCCTGAAAAGAATAAACTGCGGAGATGGGAAGAAATCTTTTTTTTTTCACCACAAATCAATAATTGCATTTGATCTGGGGCAGTGAAGATTACGAATCTTTTAAGTTAGCATTTTTAAGTTTCATTTTCATATTATTTTCTTTTGATTTCATAATCCCCAAGCGGTAAATGGTCGCAAGTGGCAATACATGTAGTTGAACGTTTTGTTTTGTTCCTATTTGAATCAAGTATATTTTAAACAAAAATGTTGCATGCAGGTACTCCTAAGCCATTATTGTTGGTGTCGCTCTGTAGAAGCAACAAAAATTTCACTTGTGAGTATTGATAATTTTGGGCTTTTGAATTCAAAAGAAAACTATATGAAAATGAAGCTGTGCCTACAAATTATATAAAGGCTTATGCTAACATGCTAAAGGGGGTTGTAGCCTAGTGGTCAGAGCGTCGGAATCACGACTAAAAGGTCGGGGATTCGATTCCCGATCCCACTTGAACAATTTGCGTCCTTGAGCAAGACCCCTTAACTCTGCATTGTTTCAGTCCACCCAGCTGTAAAATGGGTGCCAGCATTAGCTGGGGTAATTGAGGGTGTGTGTGGCGACCCCCCCCCCAGTCCTTGGACTGAACAGCCGTACGCAGCCTTCAGATGCGCCGCGCAATAGCTGCGGCTGAGCTGTCGGTTGCACATCTGGCCTAATTGGGGAAGGTGTAATAATTTTTTATGCTAAATTAAAAGAATGTTAATCTTCACTGCCCCAGATCAAATGCAATCATTGATTATGTGATTAGGCTTCCTGATGGCAGATTTGGTGAATCAGTTTTTGTTAAGTCTGGCTGAAATTTCGGCAAGTTCTGAGGTTTTACATCCGCGGCCTATTGCGGCATTCTTGGGCGATCCTTTTTTGTCAGTAAAGGATATTGTATCTCCGCCGCTAGGAGCCTGGAAGGATTAATATAATGAAGGGAATTATATCCCAGAAATCGGGATTTAAAACTTACCTTTTACTGTCCGTGACCAGTGTCTCTCGGGTTCGGGCTTGAAACCTTTTTGCCTAACCAGCTGCAGGCCTGCCGTCTTTTTAATTTCTGTGGATTGCCAGCCCAAGGGCTGTTAAGTCCTCTGCGTTTACTAGGGATGGGACTGGCTCCGACCCCAGCTGTATCCCCTCCCGGCGGCTTCTTTGCCTCTCATCTGCCGCTCTCACCCTGCCTGTTCCCTTGAATTCTCCTGCTAGAAGTAATTCTGGTCATCCTTCTCTCATCTTTTGTTGTGTAGAATCTCACTTTCCTTTGTAGCATTTTACCTCTCATTTACTGAGGTCCCTTTGTCTCCAACTGTCTCACTTATTTGCTCTCTTTAACCTCTATCTGCTATCTCCTTAATCTGACCCGTTCTGGTTGAGTCATCTGTCTGCCACTACACTCGTCTATCTTCCGTCTCTGCATCATCTATCTGCCACTACACTCGTCTATCTTCCATCTCTGCATCATCTATCTGCCACTACACTCGTCTATCTTCCATCTCTGCATCATCTATCTGCCACTACACTCGTCTATCTTCCATCTCTGCATCATCTATCTGCCACTACACTCGTCTATCTTCCATCTCTGCATCATCTATCTGCCACTACACTCGTCTATCTTCCATCTCTGCATCATCTATCTGCCACTACACTCGTCTATCTTCCATCTCTGCATCATCTGTCTGCCACTACACTTGTCTATCTTCCATCTCTGCCTCATCTGTCTGCCACTACACTCGTCTATCTTCCATCTCTGCATCATCTATCTGCCACTACACTCGTATATCAGCCACCTTTACCTCACCTATCAGCCTCTCCGCTCTGGCATGCATTTCTTACACTATAAATTATTGTCAACTTTAATAATTAACACTAAATTTCAATGTCACATTTGACTGCAAAGGAGGGCAGCTTTGTTTATGCGAGCCTGGCTAGTACTGCCATGGCTTAATCTTGTCCCTGGAATCTGCACTGGTCCAATATATTACTTAGCTTTCGCAGAATGTAGTTGCTAGACCCTATATAACGTTTAAATATGTTCCTGACCATCTACTGACCAGTGCGTTTCTTCTACACAGTTTCCAAAAGCTGAAAGATTTTTAGTAAAAAAAATTTGTTTCAACTTATTTTCCATTTCAAGCCAGCCCGGCTCTGTCCACAAATTGAAACGGCAGGCGAACAAGCGAACGTTTCTAGCGCAACTTACTTAGTCTGCCCCACTGGCCGCGATGCACTGTCTGTCTGGGGCAAAGTGGATTGGGCTCAAACTGGGCCGGTTTCCGGCTTACCCGGTCTCCCCATTTTTGTCTACCCCCCTATCTCTCTCTCTCTCTTTGGCGAGCGTTGGTTTCCTCTTATTGAGTTACGGAGATAGAAACTGAAATTTAGTATGAAAAGAAATCTATTTGGAAAGTAATGGTACACAGTAATCTGACTGCTGTGCATGCGATGCATGAGGCTGTGCATGCGCCGATAAAGATGCAAGGAGGCTGTGCGCTGATGAAGATTCAAAGAGGCTGTGCATTGATGAAGATGCAAGGAGGCTGTGTACTGATGAAGATTCAAAGAGGCTGTGCATTGATGAAGATGCAAGGAGGCTGTGCATTGATGAAGATTAGATGCAAGGAGGCTGTGCATTGATGAAAATACAAGGAGGCTGTGCATTAATGAGGATGCAGATGCTGTGCATTGATGAAAATACAAGGAGGCTGTGCATTAATGAGGATGCAGATGCTGTGCATTGATGAAAATACAAGGAGGCTGTGCATTAATGAGGATGCAGATGCTGTGCATTGATGAAAATACAAGGAGGCTGTGCATTAATGAGGATGCAGATGCTGTGCATTGATGAAGATGCAAGGAGGCTGTGCATTGATGAAAATGCAGGCAGACCTACACTGATGAAGACGCAAGGATCGAGGGTGTCCACTGATAAGGATGCAGATGCTGTGCATTGATGAAGATGCAAGGAGGCTGTGTACTGATGAAGACTCAAAGAGGCTGTGCATTGATGAAGATGCAAGGAGGCTGTGTACTGATGAAGATTCAAAGAGGCTGTGCATTGATGAAAATGCAAGGAGGCTGTGCATTGATGAAGATGCAAGGAGGCTGTGCATTGATGAAAATACAGGTAGACCTACACTGATGAAGATGCAAGGATCGAGGGTGTGCATTGATGAAGATGCAAGGAGGCTGTGTATTGATGAAGATGCAGGTAGACTTACGCTGATGAAGATGCAGAGGCTGTGCACTGATGAAGATGCAGAGGCTGTGCCCTGATGAAGATGCAGCTAGACCTACACTAATAAGAATGGAAGGATCAGCAATCATGCTTGAATGCTTGATGCAGAGGCTCACTCTAGTCTGATTTGCATCAATGAAAACCATTGTTATTCTTCGAGTTTAGCCATTCGATCAGATTTCTCTGCGCAATAGAAAACTTTTTGCGCCTAACTAATTGACGTTTATCTGCGATAAAAGGAGGCAGTGTCTAGCTGAGGAAGCAGACAGATAAGTTCATTGACGCGTGCATTTGCACGTAATTGTACCTTTGACAGCTCGGTAGGGAGCCCACTCCAGTTCGTGCCTCCCACTTTGAACCATCTTCTTCTGGTTGCTTTCTCGGCCGCCAGAGAGATTTTGCGGAGGGATTATTTGACGTAAGCATTCACCGGGGCCATCTTGTTCGCATCAATCCCCGCTCGAGCTGCTTACTGGTGCGTGCCGAGCCTTCACAGGCAGGCAAAGCAAAGGATCGGAAGAAAACTGATTGGGAATAATGCAAAAAAGAAAGAGAAGTCCGGCTTGGCGGGGAGGCAAAAAAACGCGATGGGATTCTATCGTGCCTTGTCTCGAGCTGGAATCCGCTGCTGACTGCTCGGCTGAAGCTTATCTCGGCCACGGAGCTCTAGTCTAAAGAATCTGCAGTTGAAACTTCAGGTTTTTTATTTAGTTTTCTAAAATATGATTTATTTATTTATTAGATTAGGCCAACTACAGTCTGTACAGTCTGTACAAAACAAGTGAATGAAACTGCTATTAGACCTGTTTGGTAGGAATATCGATGAGTGTTGAACCGGTCAGATTGCGCTCCAGATCCCGTATCCAGAAGTCCATGGCTTCACTGCAAGCTTCGCCCCCCCCCCCCCCAACCAGTCTCAATTATTTCCCGAGATTTGTCGGCCCGAGCCTTATGTAATGTATATGCCTCTGGCTTGGACTGGGATCTTATCAGGCAGTTCTCAGCATCCGACTGTTCTGAGCATGGAAGCCGCGAGTCAATGCATAATCTATGCGCATTTGAGAAGCGCGGGTAGAAACAAGAGAAAGTCTATAGAAAAGTTCGCGCCGGAGCGCATGGCCTCCTCCCATCGGTCACTCCAGCCCTGCCTCTGCGGGTGGAATGTCAGATGAATTATTATAGTGGGCAAGCGTTGGTCTCTCCGCAATGACCCTCGGCTGCGCTGTGCTAAGCCTGGGTGCCTACTGGCCAGTGTTTTTGCTTTACAGGGCCCTCTGGATAACTGCTCTGGACTGGGGGGGGGGGCAAAATGTCAAATTTGTGCGCTAAAGATTGCTCGTTAACTTTCTGACTGCGAATCCGATATTTAAAAAAGGAAGTTGTTTTCTTCAAACTTGCACTGAGGCTGAGATGCCAAGTTGGAGTTCTTATTGAAAAAGTTCTACTCCCTTATTTTTTACCTCCCCAAAGGGGAGGGGGCTAAGATTGCTAGTCAGATTACTAAAAAAAATCAAAACCAAGGCCAAGCAATTTATCCAGATTTTTAACGATAGTTTCGTAAAATTAGGCTTTTTAAAAACCTGGCTTCCAATCCAAGTACAAAGTGGTAGTCGGTTCCGCCCTCCAGTCACCCGTCCGATTCTTCCATCCATCTCTCGTGGTGGGGGAGGGGGAGATAGATTGCAGGCGCTAGTCCCGCCTCTGAAGCGGTACTGCAGTAGTAGTACAGCAATTAGCCTCTAAGCTTTGGTGGCTTAATTGCCATTAAGCCGAGCCCGACTCGGCCTCACGAGCTGCAGTTGCTAGCGCTTAGCCCAGTCCATTCATTCACGCTACTCCCTTGATCTGCGATTCCATCTCGCTCTCGTTCTTTTTAGTATCCTCCGCTGGCTTTTTGGACTTCTATACGCGTCTCTTGATCAGCGCTTTGATCCCTCGGCTGCATTAGATTTATTCTTTAATATTTCCAGCTAAGTTTATTAGCCATTTCACTTTCTCTTTACATGAATTTATATATTCAGTGCTGCTTAAAGAGCCTCTAACATAAAAAAATGAAGGTACGAGTAGACATCCCTGTGCTAGATAGATTGGGGATTGCCACCCCTGATAAGCCAATTGCTATCCAATTCACTCAATTCTTGCATTCGTCAAGGCCAATCATCATTAGGATCTTGTTCCCTTGATCTGCTTAGCCCACTGTAACGCCGCCCATTTCGTGTCATTCCCCCATAGCCTGGGAAAAATTCACTTTATATCACTTTATGCTAGCTTTCGTTTTCTGGCTAAATGTTTTCAATCTAAGAGAGTTGCTGGAGTTTAAGTCAGCCACACTTTCTATCATCCGCGTTTGCTCTGTGATTATCCATGTGCACTGTTCATTTCATTGGATAAAATTCTTTTTTTCTTTGATTGTTAACAATCAGCATTTTCTCCAGCCAATCTGCCATCATACTATGGTACTCCAGCCAATAGCCAATCAGATATCATCCTGTGGTACTCCAGCCAATCAGATATCATCCTATGGTGCTCTAGCCAATCAGATATCATCCTATGGTACTCCAGCCAATCAGATATCATCGTATGGTACTCCAGCCAATCAGATATCATCCTATGGTACTCCAACCAATCATATATCATCCTATGGTGCTCCAGCCAATCAGATATCATCCTATGGTGCTCCAGCCAATCAGCTATCATCCTATGGTACTCCAGCCAATCATATATCATCCTATGGTACTCCAGCCAATCAGATATCATCCTATGGTGCTCCAGCCAATCAGATATTATCCTGTGGTACTCCAGCCAATCAGATATCATCCTATGGTGCTCCAGCCAATCAGATATCATCCTATGGTGCTCCAGCCAATCAGATATCATCCTATGGTACTCCAGCCAATCAGATATCATCCTGTGGTACTCCAGCCAATCAGATATCATCCTGTGGTACTCCAGCCAATCAGATATCATCCTATGGTACTCCAGCCAATCAGATATCATCCTATGGTACTCCAACCAATCAGATATCATCTTTATGGTGCTCAGCCAATCAGATATCATCCTGTGGGACTCCAGCCAATCAGATATCATCCTGTGGGACTCCAGCCAATCAGCTATCATCCTTTGGGGCACCAGCTAATCAGAATTCTCAGTCAACCAGTATCGTTCTCAATCGCACCTCACCGCAGTATCCTTACTCATCCCGCAGTCAACCGCAGGCGGCGGCACCCGGTCGGAGGCGTCAAACTCGACCTCAGTTCGGCATCCAGCCAGCGCGGCCGGCTCCGCGTCCACCGCGGCCGCGGGTTCCGGCGCGGCCACCGCCGCCGCCGGTGGCGACGGGAGCGGCGGAAACAAAATCGATCCCCGCAAAACTGTACGTGGTTTTCCCAAGTAAGCCTGAGTGTGTGTGATTTGAATTCCCTGCAGGAAAAGTCTGTGTTTTTTTATTTAGAATTTTATCGTAACAAAGTTTGTTCAGTCATTGAGATTTTAACTTTTGACAAACTTCGTGGAGTTTCGCGTGCCTGCTTAATAAAAACTGTATGGACTAATGAAACCCGACTGCAACTCTGCTCCCATTTCTCCCTTTCCAAATACCCCGGGACGCGATCCTGACTGCTTTGTGCAGGCATTTAGCGATCCCAAAAAGCGCAAGTACCTCTTGCCGCCAAAGTGTGACAGGTGACTTTTAGCTCACTTTTTTCATCAGACTTTTTGTTTATCATTTATTTTTTCTCTTGACGTGTGTGCCACCTATAATTTGTTGTGCCTTCTTCCTAGTCTTTGTAGCAGCGTTTGTTATTGAGTTTTATGCTGACCAGACTGTACGATTAATTTGTTTTACTGATTATGTAGGAGAGCTGCTGACTAGGCGGAGCGAGGTGGGTGCTGGCTAGGTGGAGTGAGGTGGGTGCTGACTAGGCGGAGTGAGGTGGGTGCTGACTAGGTGGAGTGAGGTGGGTGCTGACTAGGCGGAGTGAGGTGGGTGCTGACTAGGCGGAGTGAGGTGGGTGCTGACTAGGCGGAGTGAGGTGGGTGCTGACTAGGTGGAGTGAGGTGGGTGCTGACTAGGCGGAGTGAGGTGGGTGCTGACTAGGTGGAGTGAGGTGGGTGCTACCTAGGCTGAGTGAACTGGGTGCTACCTAGGCGGAGTGAGGTGGGTGCTACCTAGGCGGAGTGAGGTGGGTGCCCTATGTTAAATGGAAACCCTTCCCTGTGACTGTTTTAGTGTTTGTGTGCGCACCTTACTCCCCTGTCACAGTCTGTCTGTCAGTACTGATCGTCTGTCAGCCGCAAGCAGTTGCTAAGCGGTAATTTTTTACATTTTTTAATTACCGCAGAAGTTGTGCATTCTTAACTAATAGTATTAAGTATTTTAGCTAAATTTACATTTCCTACTAACAATAGTATGTCGTGCGCATTTATTTGTTTTATGTTTTTCTTTTTTATTGGTCCTATTTTTCCTTAAAAGCAGTATTTGTGTGCCATGTACTTTTTAGCTGTTCCCAGCACATTCACACATTCTCATTTAGTTTTTTACTAGATTCTTTAGAATCACTAGCCTATTCAATCAAACAATTGCAAGAGTCCCCGGTATCAAGGACTTCCTGGTCATCGAGGAGCCCGTTGACGTCAAGGAGCAGGACATGATCAGCATTGTGGTGAGTCCTCACTGTTCTTGAAGGCAGACAGACAGTCTGAGGACAAGACTGAGCTGGGGACAGACAGACTGAGGACAAGACTGAGCTGGGGACAGACAGACAGTCTGAGGACAAGACTGAGCTGGGGACAGACAGGCTGAGGACAAGACTGAGCTGGGGGCAGACAGACAGGCTGAGGACAAGACTGAGCTGGGGGCAGACAGACAGGCTGAGGACAAGACTGAGCTGGGGACAGAAATTCTCAAAATTTTAAATTCGTTATTCCCAGATGGACGGAGACGAGTTCATCTGGGAGTCGCCTCCAACCTCCTTCGTGTGCACCATCACTAACCCGAGCAAGGAGAGCAAGATGCGGGGTCTGAAGAGCTACATTGCCTATCACGTCAGCACCTCGGTACGCTGAGCACCTTGAAATTATCTTTGCAACATGAGTGCCCTTATAACCACCTGCTAAAAATCGCCCTGAACCACCCAATGAGAATCGCCCCTGAACCACCCCAATGAGAATCGCCCCTGAACCACCCAATGAGAATCGCCCCTGAATCACCCCGATGAGAATCGCCCCTGAACCACCCCAATTAGAATAGCCCCTGAATCATCCCAATGAGAATCGCCCCTGAATCATCCCAATGAGAATCGCCCCTAAATCATCCCAATGAGAATCGCCCCTGAATCACCCCAATGAGAATCCACCTGAATCACCCCAATGAGAATCCACCTGAATCACCCCAATGAGAATCCACCTGAACCTGAATTTTCTTACCTCAGTCGAATCCCCGCGTGGTGGTAAGCCGCCGGTACAAGCACTTCGACTGGCTGCACAAGCAGCTCACCTTCAAGTTCCCGTGCGTTGCTGTGCCTCCCCTGCCAGACAAGCAGATTGCAGGTAAGAGTCGGGTGGTTTCCTAGAAAATATGAATAATGCAGGTAGGAACCATTGGTCACTGGCCGCTCCCGCTCCGCCAGGCCGCTACGAGGAGAACTTCATCAACACCCGGATGCGCCAGCTGCAGGCCTGGACCAACCGCATGGCCCAGCACCCTGTGGTGGGCCCGTCGCTGGTGTTCCAGCACTTCGTCAGCTGCACAGACGACAGCCGGCGATGGAAGGAGGGCAAGCGGCGGGCGGAGCAGGACAAGCTCAGCAAGGGCCAGATCTTTCACGCCATCAGGGCGCCGCGGACTGCGGACTGGCCGGCAGTGGAGCGGTTCACTGACGAGATGGACAACTTCGTGTCCGAGATGGACTGCTCGGCCAAGTACGCCATGGACACCATGCTGAGCCACGCCAAGAAGTGCGAGCACAATGTGCAGAAGGAGTTCAACAGGGTGGCCGACGCCTTCACCTGCTTGGACAAGGCGCTGTCGGTTGTGCCCAAGAGGAGTGAGTTGGATGTCCTGTTTGCGTCTGTAGGATTGTCTGTAGGATTGTCTGTAATTTAGGCTGTACTGTCCTCCAAATTTTCTGTTCTTGCTTCAATGTAGGAATTTCACTAAAATTTCTGTACTGCCCTAAAAGAGTGTCTGTAAGGTCACCTGTAAGTGTCTGTAAGGCCGCCTGTAAGAGTGTCTGTAAGGCCGCCTGTAAGAATGTCTGTAAGGTTGCCTGTAAGTGTCTGTAAGGTCGCCTGTACGAGTGTCTGTAAGGTCACCTGTAAGAGTGTCTGTAAGGTCACCTGTAAGAGTGTCTGTAAGGTCACCTGTAAGTGTCTGTAAGGCCGCCTGTAAGAGTGTCTGTAAGGTCGCCTGTAAGAGTGTCTGTAAGGTCGCCTGTAAGAGTGTCTGTAAGGTTGCCTGTAAGTGTCTGTAAGGTCGCCTGTAAAAGTGTCTGTAAGGTCGCCTGTAAGAGTGTCTGTAAGGTTGCCTGTAAGTGTCTGTAAGGTCGCCTGTAAGAGTGTCTGTAAGGTCACCTGTAAGAGGGTCTGTAACAGTATCCTATCCTGGAATTGAGCCAGATGAGTCAGCACGCCAAGCACCGCACCTCACGCACCCCTGCCTTCTAGGATTCGAGAACCTGTGCCGGGCAATGAAGGTGACCGCCAAGACCTACCACGAGGTGGCGGGCCTGTGGGCCAGCCAGCCGCAGCGCGACATCGAGCCGCTGGTGGAGCAGCTGCAAGAGTACACCGGCCTGCTCTCCTGCCTGCCTGGGCTGGTCGGCATCGAGCGCGGCGCCATCCAGACCGTCCGCGAGTGCCAGCGCAATGTGACAGAGAGCCGCATGAGCCCGGAGGAGGCGCAGGCCACCATCCTGCGAGCTGGCGTCATCAGCGCCGCCCAGTGCGCCGAGATCAACTATATGCAGAGGCGGATGGACTCCGACTTCCAGGCCATGATGCAGAGCTACCTCAAGGAGCAGATGCGCTTCCACCAGGAGGTGAGCGGGGCTGTTCGGGGTTGGGCTGTAGGCTCTGGGGAGGCAGGGACACACATGGGAGGCGGGGGAGGCACAGAGGAGGCGGGGGAGGCACAGGGGAGGCGGGGGAGGCACAGGGGAGGCGGGGGAGACACTGAAAAGGCAAGGGAGACACAGGGGAGGCGAGAGAGGCACAGGGAAGGCGGGGGAGCTGAGGCAAGGGGAGGCGGGGAGCCGGGGAGATAGAGGAGGCGGGGGAGGCAGAGGAGGCGGGGGAGACAGAGGAGGCGGGGGAGACAGAGGAGGCGGGGGAGACAGAGGAGGCGGGGGAGACAGAGGAGGCGGGGGAGACAGAGGAGGCGGGGGAGACAGAGGAGGCGGGGGAGGCAGAGGAGGCGGGGGAGGCAGAGGAGGCGGGGGAGACAGAGGAGGAGGGGAGGCGGGGAGGCACAGGGGAGGAGGGGAGGCGGGGAGGCACAGGGGAGGAGGGGAGGCGGGGAGGCACAGGCGAGGCGGGGGAGACAGAGGAGGCGGGGAGGCACAGGGGAGGAGGGGAGGCACAGGGGAGGCGGGGAGGCACAGGGGAGGCGGGGAGGCACAGGGGAGGCGGGGAGGCACAGGGGAGGCAGGGAGGCACAGGGGAGGCGGGGAGGCACAGGCGAGGCGGAGGAGGCAGAGGAAGCGGGGAGGCACAGTCGAGGCGGGGAGGCAGAGGAGGCGGCGAGGCACAGGCGAGGCGGGGGAGGCAGAGGAGGCGGGGAGGCACAGGCGAGGCGGGGGAGGCAGAGGAGGCGGGGAGGCACAGGCGAGGCGGGGGAGGCAGAGGAGGCGGGGAGGCACAGGCGAGGCAGGGAAGATAGAGGAAGCGGGGAGGCACAGAGGAGGCGGGGTATACAGAGGAGGCGGGGAGGCACAGGGGAGGCGGGGAGGCACAGGGGAGGCGGGGAGGCACAGGGGAGGCGTGGAGGCACAGGCGAGGCGGGGGAGACAGAGGAGGAGGGGGAGGCAGAGGAGGCGGGGGAGACACTCAAACAGCCGATCTGCAGCTGAGATGCCGCTGCTTCCAGATCTCCAACAAGCTGCAGCAGGCACTGAGCGCCTTCTCTTACTGAGCAGCTGCCTGAGCAGTCAAAATGGAAGACTACAAAGCCCTGTTTTTGCCTTTGGTCCCGGCGATGAAGTCACAGTGCGGCTTTGGCTCTCGTGTGTACATACTAACTGGATTGCTAATCCACAGCCGGTACATGCTCCCTATCTGCTGATAAAGAGTATTTGTGCAAGATTTAGTTTTGGAAATTGAGTGATAAATTAATTGAATAAAATTTCTCCTGATGGCTTCTCACTATGTGATTACGCGCTGGTTTTGTCTAGTCAGCCTCAATATTTGATCTGCTTTTGCAGTATGTACTGTATACATTGTACACTTGTATGCTTTGGTCTTGCAATACTGTTTATGAATGCATAAGAGTCTCTATAACTATCTACTGCGTAGGTTCCCAGAATCCCAGTTGCTTTTCGTATCTGATTCTTTTACCTTTTTTTCGCCACTTTTACAACCATCAGCTGATCTATCATCTGCTTTGATTGTCATACTAACTGTGCTGAGAGATATTTTGCTTTGAAAAAATGCGAGCCGCCTACTTTCAGTAGCTTTGGAAATTTTTTCCATACGAAAGATTTGGCGAGCCGTCTTTCTTCACGGTAGCCAGCTGAATATTGATCATTACACTGCAGCCTAGCGGTCACACTCAATACTGCCGCTAACACTTTTCATTGATGATGCACTGCTGGAGCTGGGTCATGACTGACTACAATTATTCGAGAACATCTTTCGCATCGTACATGGCATATGCCGGCTATGAATTGCCGAGCTCAGTATTGCCTGCACATTGAACTGGCAGCGTGAATCTTCCAGTTCCTGGCTGCTGTCTGCACGTGTTTCGCAGTACGAATTGCATAAACTGCGTCAAAAGTCAACATTGAATGGATTTTTTACTCTATCGATTGTAATGTTTTTTATTGCAAAAGCTCAATAAATGATCGCGCTCTGTGTTGTGCTGCATATGCATCTGATTCATTGCTTTTACTTAGTCTATGGCTAAAAGTATCTCTCGGCTAAGCGATGCCAATTTTATTTTGTTTGTTTCTTTTCCATGGTTCATTTTGCTAAAATTTGATGTCTTGTGAACTCTGCCGATAGACCGCTTTCTGACCGTTGAAATTATTGCATTTCCATCCCTTCTTCGTAACCCATCCATGAAGAATCTCACCCCATGCAGAATCTCACCCCATGCAGAATCTCATCCATGAAGAATCTCACCCATGAAGAATCTCATCCAAGAATAATCTCACCCATTAAGAATCTCACCCCATGCAGAATCTCATCCATGAAGAATCTCATCCATGAAGAATCTCATCCATGAATAATCTCACCCATGCAGAATCTCATCCATGAAGAATATCACCCATGCAGAATCTCACCCCATGCAGAATCTCATCCATGAAGAATATCACCCATGCAGAATCTCACCCCATGCAGAATCTCATCCATGAAGAATATCACCCATGCAGAATCTCATCCATGAAGAATATCACCCATGCAGAATCTCATCCATGAAGAATATCACCCATGCAGAATCTCATCCATGAAGAATCTCATCCATGAGTAATCTCACCCATGCAGAATCTCATCCATGCAGAACCTCACCCATGCAGTATCTCACCCATGCAGAACCTCACCCATGCAGTATCTCACCCATGCAATATCTCACCCATGCAGTATCTCACCCATACAGAATCTCACCCATGAAGAATCTCATCCATGATCTAGTAAGAATCTTATCCATTAGGAGGATCTCAGCCAGAAAGAATACCGGTATTATCCGGGAAGAATCTTGAGAAGGATATTCAACCTTGGTCTGCCTTGTTTTCGCCGAGGATTCCTGCATTCTGAAACTAATGGTTGGTATTTTTAGTTGCTAATGAGTCACCAGAGACTGGCGCTTAGTTGGAAAACATTCATTGCGAGCGCATTTCGCCAAGAGTCGCACTGGCACTGGCAAGTCACGCGAAGACATTAAATAGCGACACGATAGTGCGATGGGTTGATGTCTTATCGCATCAGAAATACCTGGGATAAAGGTTGAGCGCAGAATTGAAAATTGAAGCGGCGAGCTGATTGCAGGGCGTGGCACCTGCAGTGGGCATTATAAATAACAGTTTAGTAGCTCACTTGCTAGGACAACACTGACTGCAGTGAAGTTCAATCTGCAATGAAGTTCTTCTTCGCCGACTATGAAGGTAAACCGGTTTCACATTCGTTATTCTTGCTGCATCAACGAGTCCGGGATGCAAGTCCTGCTACACACTCGATACTCGATCACTTTGCAGCCTTTTTGGCCAACAACAAGAGGAACACGTCAGGAATTGCGCTTAGCGATGCTGTGCTGAAGATTATTTATCGAGCAGTCGCCAGATCGGAAATTCACCACCTGATGAGCTTCGTGGCTGCCATTGTGAAATCCGTGGCCTACCCAGCCACCTTCCTGCTGCAAATGCTGCCTGATCTTCCTTGTCAGGGGCAGTTCGGGATACTCCAGGTCGGCCAGGAACTACTTCCTCCTTGCCGCGTCAGCCGACATCGCCAGCTTGGCTTACCTGCTGTACGAGCTCATTGTGGATGACTGGTTGCTAGCGAACCCGTTTTCAGACGCCTCCACCTCCCCCAGCAAAAACTTGATGCTGTTGATCTGGGGACTGCGCGACCCGAGCCACGCCGCAGTCCAGAGCGCCATGTGCAAGGTATTCTTTGCCATCGTGTACTTTCCTGTCTACCTGTCCCCGATCTCTCTGACCATCAGTTCCCTGCTGCGCTGTTCTAGCGTTAAATTTCCACTGAGAGCTAAGACCGCGCTCACCAGGTCCAAGGATCGTGCGCTCATGTGCCTGGCTGCGGCCCTCTCCGCCACGGTCTCGGCTGTCATAGCGCTTATCTCGATAGAGCCCGAATCCAGTACGAGGCGCGCTTTTACTGACGAGGTTCGAGCCACTCTGAAACTGCTTGGGATCAACTTGGTTATTTTTGTGTGCTTCTTTCTGCCCCGCCTGCTCATGCTGCTGCAGTACAGAGTCAGCGAAGTCCAATTTGAGGAGGGCTACATCAAAATAATCAGCGGTGAGCCAAGCAGTTCGATTCGATTACCGCATGTCACCTTCCATGGTGCCCCTGCAGCGTCTTGTCAGTGCAAATCAACACCCAATTTCAGGCACGATTTTCGAGAGGCTGGGCTCGTTTCTGTTCGTCCTGCCCTACTGCATCAACTGGCTGTTTGTTGTGGGATTTGATCGCAAATTTTATGCGTTTTTTCTCAGATGCATCCCGGATAAGGCAGCTGGTCTTCGCTGAGTTGAACTCCATGGTGACCGAGCTTTGGCAGGCATCGATTGCGCCATTGACAAAGAATCCGCTTACACTTGCGTAGCGAGCAGCACTTAACATGTCTGGAAAAATCGACTTGCTTGTCTCTCTGACAGGCAGGCACTGGCATCCAAGCCCGTTGCCGCTTCTAAAATAATAAACGTGTATTCGGATTTTATGGCAAACTGAGAACCCCTAATCTGAGTTGGCTGATTTAACATCTGAACTTTTAATTGTGCTGCTATCATAGCGGAGTCTCTTGAGGCGATCGGCATTTCGCCATGAGCCTCTGACCAGCTTAGCGATTCCCCATGAGCCTCTGACCAGCTTAGCGATTCCCCATGAGAATCTAAGAAGCTTGGCGACTCTTTGTTAGCCTGTAGCAACAATTTAGTCTGTACTTCTCAGCTTACAAGAAGGCAGAAAAATGGCAGAATTTCTAATGTCCAAATCATGTTCATATTTGCATATTTAGCAATCCAAAAAGTAGTTATATTGCTAGAACTTGGGAAATTTACCTGTCCTCTCTCGCACATTGCGCCCAGAGTTTACTTCCTGTCGGTCAGCTCACTAAACTCTCTTCTGCACCTGCTGCTTCAGCTCTGGAATCTTGACTCAGAGAGAGTCTCGGATTTTGTGGGGCTAATTAATCACAGACAGGAAGTTCGTTCGTGTTCGGTTACGCACCGATGAACCAAGCATTGCACTGTTGCGAACTGGAAGCGAAGTGAACGTCATTTTTTACTTTCTGTGAGCTTGTCACAGATAGGTGAGCACACATCTCAGACAGGCTTGTAACTGTCTGATAGGTGAGCACCCATCTCAGACAGGCTTGTCACTGTCTGATAGGTGAGCACACATCTCAGACAGGCTTGTCACTCACTGATAGGTGAGCACACATCTCAGACAGGCTTGTCACTGTCTGATAGGTGAGCACACATCTCAGACAGGCTTGTCACTGTCTGATAGGTGAGCACACATCTCAGACAGGCTTGTCACCCACTGACTGATAGGTGAGCACACATCTCAGACAGGCTTGTCACTCACTGTCTGATAGATGAGCACACATCTCAGACAGGCTTGTCACTCACTGTCTGCTAGGTGAGCACACATCTCAGGCAGGCTTGTCACTCACTGTCTGCTAGGTGAGCACACATCTCAGACAGGCTTGTCACTCACTGTCTGCTAGGTGAGCACACATCTCAGACAGGCTTGTCACTCACTGTCTGCTAGATGAGCACACATCTCAGACAGGCTTGTCACTCACTGATAGGTGAGCACAGATCTCAGACAGGCTTGTCACTCACTCTGATAGGTGAGCACACATCTCAGACAGGCTTGTCACTCACTGTCTGCTAGATGAGCACACATCTCAGACAGGCTTGTCACTCACTGTCTGATAGATGAGCACACATCTCAGACAGGCTTGTCACTCACTGTCTGATAGGTGAGCACACATCTCAGACAGGCTTGTCACCCACTGTCTGATAGGTGAGCACACATCTCAGACAGGCTTGCCACTCACTCTCTAATAGGAGAGCACTGGAACAGGGGCTAATTAAAAGGTTCTGTTGATTGAGCACACGTCCATCAGGTTTATTTGAGTCAAAACTAGATGCACTGCTACTTGTTTAAATGAGTCAATCATTCACTCCAGCTACCAAACCAACTTGAGGTCATTCGCAGCTCAGCCATTCAGCGCGGCCACGCACATCTGCTCTTCGATGTCCACCGTGCCGAGCGCCTTGGCGAATTCCTCGAACGTCACCCGATTGTCACCGTCGTCGTCAGCTTCGGAGAGGCAGCGCAGCGAGATGGAGCCCAGCTGCTCGTCGCTGACGGAGTCGCCGAGCAGCAGCATGAGGAAGGCCGTCATCTCGGCGGCCGACACGAAGCCGCTGCCGCCAAAGTCGAGCATGGAGAACAGAAAGCGCAGCTTGGCCTCCCGGCTGGAGGGCCGCTTGCTGCGCCTGAACACGGCCAGCTGCCGCGCGAACTCCGCGAAGGTCAACGCCGAACGGCCGTTGGCAAAGAAGGCGTGCAGAATCCGGTCGCACAGCGGGTTGGTGATGAGGTCCTGCTCGCGCAGCAGGTCGTCCTTGGTGAGCACGGGCTCCCCGCGGCTCAGCCGGTTGAAGCGGCGATAGAAGCTGCTCAGCTGCAGCACCGACAGCTCCGTCTCCTTGCTCAGCGCATCGATCTCTTGGATGTCCAGTGGGACTGAGAATCGGCTGCCCATGTCCTACTTGCTTGCTTGCTGGCCACAGCTCGCGACAGAGCAGTTCCTCTGGTCCAAGGGTGTTTTATACGCCTGGATTGCTTGACTACACTAAACTTCCTACTGTTAGTAGCTAGGGAATTTTCAGTTGGATGGAGTTCTTTGAATATCCAAAATCGCCATTGAAATAGCCTTCAATTTTCCAACATTGAGGACCCAAGCACACGTTTAGATTTCCCCTCTGTCTCAGAAAGCTTTAGGTCCTGTTTAGCTGAGGCTTTGCTGAAAATAAAAATATTTTTTTAATTTGATAACAACAGAGTTCGTTATTTTCAGCCAGCCAGATCAGGACACAGACTGTTCACCCGAGAGACAGCCAGACAGTCTGTGTCCTGAGCTGGTTCCCCAGCCTGTGTCCCTCGGGTTAGCAACATTGTTTCCGTAGACCTAGTCCCAATCCTTTTCTATTTTCTGAGCCAATTTAATTAATTAATAAACCCGATAAGCAACTCTAAAAATATCCCCATAGGAAGGAAATGTTTGACTAGAAAACCGATTCCAGAAAATTGAAATTTTCTCACCGAGAATCGAAGAGCTTTTTCACCTGTCAAAAAATTACAAAAATTTGACAATTTTTGAATTTTTGAAGCTACAACTCGCAGCGTTCGCCACAAAGCAATCAAATTGATAAGCAGCCATAGCGCGGCGGATTTAAGCGCTGCTTGAATTTTCCAACTGACAGAAATTGTTGCTCCAGAATTGTCTAAAGAGTTTATTCAGCACGTGTCACTTTTTTCTGCGATTTAGTGACCCTAGCAACAAAATCTATATTTAGCGCGGCAGCCAGTGGAATTGAGAACCGAATCGTTGGGCTTCTCTGAATGTGCAGCAGCCAATGGCAGCGCTGCGTGATCCCGGTTTCGTGTTTATCATCGCTGCAAGAGAAAACTAAAATTGCTAACCAAAGTTCTGACTGCTGGAATCGATTGACCCCCTGGTGCGGACTCTGGTGCCGACAGCTGCCGCAGGTGAGTCTGGAATTGAGTCAGGGACCTCGCGAGTGAGGCATGTCCCTCCCAGTTAAATATCGGGCGCCAAACTGAGTGCCAGTGGCGCCAAACTGAGTGCCAGCGGCGCCAAACTGAGTGCCAGCGGCGCCAAACTGAGTGCCAGCGGCGCCAAACTGAGTGCCAGCAGCGCCAAACTAAGTATTCCAAAACAATATCTTTTAAGACAACATTTCTTGTCACCATTACGTAACTACCATCACATTTTCGCGAATTCATGTCAGTCTGAAATTCACGGGTACACTAAATTAATAGCAGGTACACTAAATTAATGGCAGGTACACTAAATTAATAGCAGGTACACTAAATTAATAGCAGGCACACTAAATTAATAGCAGGTACACTAAATTAATAGCAGGCACACTAAATTAATGGCAGGTACACTAAATTAATAGCAGGTACACTAAATTAATAGCAGGTACACTAAATTAATAGCAGGCACACTAAATTAATGGCAGGTACACTAAATTAATAGCAGGCACACTAAATTAATGGCAGGTACACTAAATTAATAGCAGGCACACTAAATTAATAGCAGGTACACTAAATTAATAGCAGGTACACTAAATTAATGGCAGGTACACTAAATTAATGGCAGGTACACTAAATTAATGGCAGGCACACTAAATTAATGGCAGGTACACTAATTTAATAGCATGTACACTAAATTAATAGCAGGTATATTGTAAGCCGGTGCAGAATCCCCCGAGTTGATCTCACAGTTAAACTGAACTCTGCTCTGCATCCACTCGGCAGGAAAAAACTCTTTCACGACTTCGACTTTCAAGGATTAACTTTCACTCCACTGATCAGACAAGACCTCCCACTGAGTCTGAGGATTTCCCAGGGAACTCAAGTTCCACTGAATTCGAGCTGTGCTCTCTGCAGTCAGTCAGTTATTTAAATACTAGTGAGTGAGACTGACTGACTGACTGACTGACTGACTGACTGACTGACTGACTGACTGACTGACTGACTGACTGACTGACTGACTGACTGACTGACTGACTGACTGACTGACTGACTGACTGACTGACTGACTGACTGACTGACTGACTGACTGACTGACTGACTGACTGACTGACTGACTGACTGACTGACTGACTGACTGACTGACTGACTGACTGACTGACTGACTGACTGACTGACTGACTGACTGACTGACTGACTGACTGACTGACTGACTGACTGACTGACTGACTGACTGACTGACTGACTGACTGACTGACTGACTGACTGACTGACTGACTGACTGACTGACTGACTGACTGACTGACTGACTGACTGACTGACTGACTGACTGACTGACTGACTGACTGACTGACTGACTGACTGACTGACTGACTGACTGACTGACTGACTGACTGACTGACTGACTGACTGACTGACTGACTGACTGACTGACTGACTGACTGACTGACTGACTGACTGACTGACTGACTGACTGACTGACTGACTGACTGACTGACTGACTGACTGACTGACTGACTGACTGACTGACTGACTGACTGACTGACTGACTGACTGACTGACTGACTGACTGACTGACTGACTGACTGACTGACTGACTGACTGACTGACTGACTGACTGACTGACTGACTGACTGACTGACTGACTGACTGACTGACTGACTGACTGACTGACTGACTGACTGACTGACTGACTGACTGACTGACTGACTGACTGACTGACTGACTGACTGACTGACTGACTGACTGACTGACTGACTGACTGACTGACTGACTGACTGACTGACTGACTGACTGACTGACTGACTGACTGACTGACTGACTGACTGACTGACTGACTGACTGACTGACTGACTGACTGACTGACTGACTGACTGACTGACTGACTGACTCATGATCAGACAGTGGCAGGCAAATGGGCTCCACCAGAAGCCGGAGATAGCTGAGATGAGACGGGATGGAGCGAATCTCATTAGCCATAATCAGTTCAGCCTGATCAGCCATCGATTGCATAATCAGCAGCACCGCGAAGTCCTGAGCTCCTCCATGGGATCGTGTTTATGCCCGACAGTGTCCCAGCCTCCCCAATAGCTGCTGGGGAGCTTGCATTATGCGGGAATTCAGTTATGCTTGGTCGGGGATCCCCCTGTTGGGTCAGCGTATTGCGGTCCCTGCCGCTGCCTGTTGCAATCTCGCTGGGCGCTGATTGAAGAACCCTGGCGGAGCCCCGACTCACGCTATGTAGCAGCTCAGCTGCGTGCCAGCTTGTTGAGAAAAGCGAGAGGAGAGATTGAGTAGTTTTCGCGTGCCCGCCCAGCTTGAGTCTTCGTCTGCTTCTGGCCAAAATCTGCAACTTTCATGCATTTCAATGCTCTGTAGTGAGCGTTCCTAGATTCCGAGAATTCTAGTGTTAGTATATATTACGGATGAATATATCTCAGGGGCTTTGTAAGTTGACTTTCACCAGATAAGCAAGCTATCTCAAAATATTTCCCACCAATTCAGGTCACCAGCCCCTGGTCTCAAGTTGAAATCCGACTAACAAAAAGGAGAACTCCGAGAGCAGGCTAATAAGGTAAGACTCACTCAGAGGCTGGTAATTCGCTTTCGTATTAAGTAAAAGTTTCGAGTTTAAGTTTAAAACTTCTCCAGCTATGCCAGGCTGTCACTTGAAGTGTGACTTCATTTCGATTTGTTGATGATCTAAATAGTGATATCAAATAAAATGGGTGTTCCAAAAATAGAAACTGACGTGATGCTGCAGGAGACGGATGTTCCAAAAATAGAAACTGACGTCATGCAGGACAGATGCTCCAAAAATAGAAACTGACGTCATGCAGGACAAATGCTCCTAAAATAGAAACTGACGTCATGCAGGACAGATGCTCCAAAAATAGAAACTGACGTCATGCACGACAGATGCTTCAAAAATAGAAACTGACGTTATGCTGCAGTAGACGGGTGTTCTAAAAAATAGAAACGGAATTTAATGTGAATGGATATTACGAAAGCCAGTGAGGAGGCAATCGAGAATGCCCATCCCTGAGCACACATGGATCCGTACGCAGGCTCTCACACTCACGCAGGGTATACAACAGCCCTGACTTCTTCATCTGGGTTCGCCCAAGACCCTGGGGCCAATACTTTGAGGAAAACTATCGCATTTGTGATTCAAAATCATTACTATTTCATAACCGCATTCTTTTCTCTTGTCAATTTAATGCCTTCTGTTGCAACGCATTTGTTTTACTAATATGCTAAGCAGTCTACTGATAGTAGGGTGACGTGAAACAGACGAAAACTTTTTCTATTTCGGCTCACATAAAATACGCTTCAGTCGGCAGCAAGTTCTCGCCTGAAATTTAGAACTGTCCCAATTTTTGCCGCCGCCACAAAGCAGCAGCAACTCGATGACACCCACCGCAGGCACACTGAGGCAGGTCGAGTTTCCGCTCAAAGGTTCCTGCTTCGTTTCGTTACCTCGCCAGGCTTGCAAAGATTCGGCACCCTTTCAAGGCATCCGTAATGCAAAGCAGGTTGGGTGGAAACAGGCAAAGATCCGAGACACTAGGGGAGGAGGCGGCATAAAGGATGAGCAAAGCAACGCAGCAGGCAAATCCGCAGGTCTCGTGACTCGAGTCAAATCTCTCTCTTCCCATTTTTGCTCATTCCTAAGAACCCGACTACAGCCGCGGGCTGAGCAGTGCTACTGCCTGAGTAGCAGATTCGCTTTGGCGAGTGGCCGGAATGATTTATTAGGAGATTAAGCTGAGCAAGACAATCGCTGAGACTTGGGACAGAGAGAGAACTGATGCTCTGAAAAATGATATGGGGGGGGGCAAGAGCTCATGAATTAAATATGCGACAGCGCTCATAGCTCAATCAATTTCAGGGTAATATCCCTTTAATCTTCTGTCTGCAGTCGGGAGCCAGCGGGGCGATGCAGTCTCGGCAGAGATTCGAGCGCAGCAGAGGGCTTCTACCCCCCCCCCCCCCAGCGTCCCCGCGCGAGCGATAAAAGCTGCCGCTCGAGTGCGCCCGGGCGAACGGAGATGAAAAAGTGATAAAATCGGGGGCCTGAGGTAGCCCGCGAGCGAATTTGCATGCAATGGAGCGGTCAAGCGGGACTGGGGTGTCCCCCTGGCCTTCATCTCTCCCCTCTCTCCCCCCTTGCTCATAGTCTCTGGCGGTCAGGGCTAGGAGGAGATGAAATATATTTCCTATTCGGGGAGAAACTCATGGGCGAGAGTTCTGGGGGAGAAAAGTTTCTGATGAGGGGCGAGGCTGCCCCCCAGAGAAGCAGTATATTCAAATGCGGCAGCCCATCTTTCCTTCACTGTCTGTCCCTCTCGCCCTTGCACTTTGCATACTTCATGAACTTCATAGCCCTAAACTTCATAAACCCTGAATTTCATAAACTCCAAACTTCATTAACTCGAAACTTCATAACCCGAAACTTCATAACCCGAAACTTCATAAACCCTGAATTTCATAAACTCCAAACTTCATTAACTCGAAACTTCATAAACTTTAAAATTCATAACCCGAAAATTCATAACCCGAAACTTCATAAACCCGAAACTTCATAACCCGAAACTTCATAACCCGAAACTTCATAACCCGAAACTTCATAAACCCGAAACTTCATAAACTTTAAAATTCATAACCCGAAACTTCATAACCCGAAACTTCATAAACCCGAAACTTCATAACCCGAAACTTCATAACCCGAAACTTCATAACCCGAAACTTCATAAACCCGAAACTTCATAAATCCGAAACTTCATAAATCTGAAACTTCATAAATCCGAAACTTCATAACCCGAAAAATCATAAACCCGAAACTTCATAAACCCGAAACTTCATAAAACCGAAATTAATTTCCGAAATGCACTTAGAGTCGGCGACTATTCCGTCCAAGACACCCGCCAAGACGGCATCCCCTGTCTCAATGCTCTCACATTCCCACCCGCATAGCGAATTTGCGGCGGCACTTTCAGGCCACCGGATGGGATCAGCAGGAAAGGGGGAGGCTGCTGCAGAGAGGACAGACGGCAGAAATGGGGAAGAAATCCCACGGCACTAAACACGTATTGGGAGCGGCTCCTGAAGCAGAAGTAGCACAGTCCCCAGCATGCCTCTCCCTCTCTCCCTTCTGCCTCCCCTGGGGGAGCTCACTGGATGAGTACATAGGTGATCACTTGGGCTTAGGAGCACAGCTTGGGGGAATTTGAGAACTCAGACAGCGGCGACTCTTTGCTGCTTTGATTCTGCCTGTCTCCCCTCCATCAGCATGTCTTCCCCCCTTATCTCCTGACTCTCTCTGCTGTGTCTTCTCCTCGGCTCATCTGCCGGACTGCAGTCCTTGCAGAACTGCCTTCGTCACCGCGGTGCCACCGTCGATCACGGAGGAGAGGCATCTTCTGACGGCGAGACAGAAGAACAACAGGGGGAATGAGAAGGGGAGAGGGGGCAGGGCGGAGGGACGGGAGAAGGGAGGGCTGGCTGACTGAGTACGCGCGCAGAGATCGCTGGATGAGAGAATGAGATGTGGCAAATTTGGCCTGAGCTGAACTCGTCTCCCAAAATAGAACAGGAATTGAATGGGAGGAGAGAGAGGGGGGTCGGGCTGAGAAAAAAATAAAGAGCGCCAAGGCGGGCAAGGAGGGCTGCTGCCCCCCCCTCCAATCAGTCAGCGCCGTGTCCCCTGCCTGCCCTTCTATCCTCTAAGACCCGGCGCCACCCCTCAGCCGGGGCCAAAAGCAGCGAGAGAGGCGGGGAGCGGCAGCCATGCCAGACCAATTCTACAGAGGCAGCAGTTGTATAGCTTTCCGCTAAACAGCTCCCAGAAGCAGGACAAGACGCAAAGAAGTTGACAGCCAGAAAAAGATGGCAGCACTAGTCTGGCAGTAAGCGCAGCCTTAGTGACATCCCGTTAGAAGCGGCCGTCATCGCCCAGCAGCTCAGCAGCAGCAGCAGCCATGACTCGCGGCGGCGTGATGGACGCCGGCTTCGTGCTGAAGCTCGGCCGGATATTCAAGACGCCATACGGCGGCCACGGAGTTGACTTTGTCGACCAGCTGAACTACCAGTTCACAGGCGGCCTCATGACAATGTTCATCGCCATCATCGGGCTGCGCCAATATGTTGGTGAGTTCGTTAATGATTTCGGCGCTCTAGTTTGCAAACCGTTTCCTAGAAAATGAATGAACCGCCTCTTCTTCTAAAAGTGCACCCAGTCAATCTGCTGAGTTTTTTATTTCATCCTTGAGCCGCACTCTCCGACCCGAGCTCCAGAGCGAACTGGCGCCCCAATCCACTTCCTTCCTTCTCTATTCTTTAGCTTTGGAGCATTCAGAATGCCAAGTGGCTCCTTGAGGGGAGAAAGCTCGGGGCTACTGGGGGGAATTGACTGTGACCAAGGAGAGCTCAGCCTGCATAGCCTTGCCGAACTGAGAAAGAGAATATTTCATGGCACCGGCTGACCGACAAACTGACTCATTCTCTCTGTGCGGGACATCTGGGCGAAGTCTGCCGGATCTCCTGTGCCTTGAGAAAGAATAATTGCGACAGGGATGCGGTCGGAGTGAGGAATTGAAAGCTTTTCAAAGAGATGGGAGGGAGGGAAGACTCGGTGGGCGTCGCGTCACGCAAAAGTTGGCAAAAGCAACAACCCCGCGCTTGTCCTCTGCGCCAAGACCAACAGCCAAAATTAGCCTGCAATCCCCTGCGCCTGCCCTGCTAGATGGATGAAGCATCACTGCCCGGGGTCGCTAGGGGGTCGATAGGGAGCGAAGACAGAGGCCCCCCTCAAAGTAAAAATTGATGGCCAGCTTCAATCCGGCCTGACACAATGGGTTCCCCCAGCGCCTGGCAAGAGTCTGCCCCACCTCAGCCGTTCCCCTCCACTGACTGATTTGCCAAGACTGTGTAAAAACATGCAATGGGGCTCCAGCGCTGCAGCATTGAAGTTTTCCCTGACCCCGGCCTGTCAGCCAGTGCAAGGATTGCGCTGAGAGGCAGCCAGCAGCTCCCTGGCAGGGGTTCGCAGGCCACTGGAGACGGATACGAAGTCTCAGCTAGAAATTCTGTGTTGACTGAGTGTTGATAGAGCGTGAGGAAGCACTCGTTACCGGCCCGTCCTGAGCCAGCAGTTCCGCTCTTTTCAGCAGAGTGTGGGAAGGAAATGTTGCTGATGCCTAATTATTTGCTTCCTAATAAATTAAAAGTTAAATAATTACTTTAATAACTGAACAGTTACGTGCGCCAGTATAGCAAGTCGCTTGCGATCTCAGAATGAATTTAAATTTCACCCGAGGTTGGAATTCAGCTTAATACAGAAGTCCAAGTTGTCCAAACTGAAGTCGGATATAGGCAAAACGCCTGACCCGTTGTAAGATGT
Source organism: Macrostomum lignano (assembly GCA_002269645.1). Taxonomy (NCBI): domain Eukaryota; kingdom Metazoa; phylum Platyhelminthes; family Macrostomidae; genus Macrostomum; species Macrostomum lignano. The sequence goes on along the minus strand of NIVC01000538.1, from coordinate 135,420 downwards.
GCTTGCACAGTGCCGCAGATCCTGGAGTAACTAAGAATGTCAGTCGCAGTTAAAATTGTGAAAAAGTAGAGCGACTACTCTTTACTTAGTAGTTTTTATGCGCAGTGTTACTCAAATTTAATGTAGCTGCTAAAACTTTTTTCCTTTCTTGGGGTTTGCGGCCTCAAGGAGCATGTGTGGGGTTAAGAATCAACAACAAGCATTTCAACTGATGTACACAAGCCTAGCCTATTCAGCCTAGGGGGACAGGTCCAATCTAGCCCAGCCAATGAGAGAGAAGCAAGGAGAGAGGTTAAAGTCAGAGGGACGAAACTTAGCTTAGGGGCAGGCCCAAGCTAGCTCAGCCAATGAAAGAGCAGCAAGGAGAGAGGTTAAAGTCAGGGGGACGAAACTTATCTTAGGGGCAGGCCCAAGCTAGCTCAGCCAATGAAAGAGCAGCAAGGTGAGAGGTTAAAGTCAAACACTAGCGGGCAAGAGGAAAGCCGAACAGTTTATCGGTCTGGCTGGGGGCGGGTGCCACTGGATTTAGGGGGGGGGGGGGTGCTCCGACTGGAAAATAAGATAAGCGCAGTTTTTTTGAGTGACATCTGGCTATTTTATAATAGCATCTGTGGCACAGTGCTGGCGTTCATGCTCATACAGGCTAAACTCTGATTAACTTTACCTGCTTCTTTGGCTCGTATTTATAACAAAAGGACATTTTATGATCTATTTTCTATACTCTTTACTCAGCATTTCTATCGAAGCGCGCCACCGTCCCACAGGCAAGCCGATTCAGTGCTGGGTGCCTCAGGAATTCTCCAAAGCTTGGGAGGACTTCGCCGAGAACTACTGCTGGGTGTCCAGCACCTATTTCCTCGGGCCAGATGACGACATCCCGGTACGCAAGAAGGAACTGGACAGCAAGAGGTTCCTCACCTACTACCAGTGGGTGGCCATCGTGCTGGCCGGACAAGCCATGCTCACCTGGGTGCCTCATCTTGTCTGGCGAGTTGGCGCCAGGCGCCTACCGGTGCTAATCAAGAGCGCGCGCAACGCGGCCATCCCGGACACGGACCTGCGCAGGAAGGCCGTGCAGTGCCTGGTGGCAGCGCTGGAGGAGCAGGCGGAGGCCACCAGCCGTCATCGGAGAGTTCGCAGCACGGTTGAGAAGTTCCTGTTCTGCTGCGGCCCCAACATCCGCCTGACGCTGCTGTTCCTGCTGGTCAGGCTCATGTTCATCGGCAACGCCATTGGCCAGGTGTTTCTCATGCGCAGCTTCCTCGGCAACAAGTCAATCTTCTTTGGCTACGAGGTGCTCAGCAACCTCATTGCCGGCATTGACTGGAAGGAGTCGGGAAATTTCCCGCGAGTCACCTTCTGCAACATTCCCAAGCGGAATCTTGGAACTAAGGGCAACAAGCCGTGAGTACTGGCCATGTGACATCTCAATAGTTAGTCACAGACACCTCAATGGTTAGTCATAGACACCCCAATGGTTAGTATAGACACCTCAATGGTTAGTCATAGACACCTCAATGGTTAGTCACAGACACCTCAATGGTTAATCATAGACACCTCAATGGTAGTATAGACACCTCAATAGTTAGTATAGACACCTCAATGGTTAGTCACAGACACCCCAATGGTTAGTCATAGACACCCCAATGGTTAGTCACAGACACCCCAATGGTTAGTCATACACCTCAATGGTTAGTCATAGACATCCCAATGGTTAGTCACAGACACCTCAATGATTAGTCACAGACACCTCAATGGTAAGTCACAGACACCTCAATGATTAGTCAGAGACACTTCAATGGTTACTGGTCATAGACACCTCAATGGTTAGTCACAGACACCTCAATGGTTACTGGTCATAGACACCTCAATGATTAGTCACAGACACCTCAATGGTTAGTCATAGACACCTCAATGATAAGTCACAGACACCTCAATGGTTAGTCACAGACACCTCAATGGTTAATCATAGACACCCCAATGGTTAGTCACGGACACCCCAATGGTTAGTCATAGACACCCCAATGGTTAGTCATAGACACCCCAATGGTTAGTCATAGACACCTCAATGGTTAATCACAGACACCTCAATGGTTAGTCATAGTCACCTCAATGGTTAATCACAGACACCTCAATGGTTAGTCATAGACACCTCAATGGTTAGTCACAGACACCTCAATGGTTAGTCATAGACATCCCAATGGTTAGTCACAGACACCCCAATGGTTAGTCACAGACACCCCAATGGTTAGTCATAGACACCTCAATGGTTAGTCACAGACACCTCAATTGTTAGTATAGACACCTCAATGGTTAGTCACAGACACCTCAATGGTTACTGGTCATAGACACCTCAATGATTAGTCACAGACACCTCAATGGTTAGTCATAGACACCTCAATGATAAGTCACAGACACCTCAATGGTTAGTCACAGACACCTCAATGGTTAATCATAGACACCCCAATGGTTAGTCACGGACACCCCAATGGTTAGTCATAGACACCCCAATGGTTAGTCATAGACACCCCAATGGTTAGTCATAGACACCTCAATGGTTAATCACAGACACCTCAATGGTTAGTCATAGTCACCTCAATGGTTAGTCATAGACACCTCAATGGTTAGTCACAGACACCTCAATGGTTAGTCACAGACACCTCAATGGTTAGTCATAGACATCCCAATGGTTAGTCACAGACACCTCAATGGTTAGCCATAGACACCCCACTATTCATCGCAGCCCCTTTACAAAACCGCACCACTTCAGATACACGGTGCAATGCGTCCTACCAGTGAATCACTTCGTGGAGAAGGTGTACATCTTCCTGTGGTTCTGGTTCATTATCCTAGCAGCCCTAACTGCCATTAACACGTTGAGCTGGATAATTCGAACGCTAATACCGCAGCAGCGAGTCGACTTCGTCAAGCAGTACCTGCGAGCGATGAGGCTAATTTCGAACACTGAGGAGAGAGATTGCGCCAAGTTCGTGCACAACAACCTGGGACCTGACGGTATTTTCATCTTGCAAGCCGTGTCAAACCTGGCCAGCGACCTCGTCGCCCTGGACGTCACCACAACATTGTGGAGGAACTACAGGCAGGCCAAGATCACCGGCACGGAGGACGACATCAACCGGTTGCTCGAGTCTGTCAACAGAGGCTCCAGCGTTGTCTGACCCAGGACAGCTGAGTGGGCCAATCCAGAACTTGAGCAGTGCAGTTGAATGTACAAAGCTTATTCACTGGCTTGGCAGTCAGTGCAGTCAGCTCTTCCCTGGATGCAGAAGGCCCAGGTAACTGCGCCAGGAAGATAGACTTGAGTACTGAACCGGAAATCCGAATTCCAGCGAGCGGCCTCGGGGCATCCGGTTTCATTGAACTGCGATTGACTCAGCCCCCCCCCCAAATTCCACTTGCTGTTAACTGTGTCTCTGTAGGCTAGCCATGCGTGTCCAATGGTTTTACTTAGATGTTATTTTAGCTAGAAAGAAACTCCATCTCTGGCTCGAAAAATTAATTCGATCACTTTGAGCATTTTTTGCATTCCTTCGATTAGATGTTTGCTATATACAGTGCGCAGCAGCACCAGGACCGTCACAGCCCTGGTCCCTGCTGCTCTCATCCGCTATCCTGCTGTCCCGTTGTGTGATAAGCACATCTCTTAGACCAATGCCGTCTTGAAAGTAGGAAGTTCCGAGAGAGCGCACATTGAAATAATTGAAAGTAAAATCAAAGCACCACGTAAAAAGTTGCATACATATTGCTAGTTTAGTCGATATTTTCAAATATATATATAAATCAACTAAGCCCAGCCCAATGTTTTGACTGACATTTTGTCGTTACGACCATTGTATCCTTAATCTTGTGCGGGATTTGGTTAGGGCCACAGATACTAAAATAACAAGATTAACCACTCAGCACATTTGCATGTAAGCTACTTTCAGTTCAGTAGTAAGTTAAACTGAAGCATTTTAATGCATTTTAAAGACAAGGTCTATTTATTTGTCTCTTACCCCCTCAAGCTAAAGTCCCCCAAACTCCACAGCCTCTACCCCGGGGCCACCCTATTTTTATTACCTTCCTCGGTTGTTCCGGCCTAAATCTGCCTTGTACATTTCAGTGGCTAATGTACATTATGGCTGAACCAATTAGTAAGCTGCTTACGTCTGTGCAAGCTTGGTTTCTAAACTTATCAAAGTCATCTAGTCACCAGCCATCCAGTTAGTCTAGTATCTGTGGTTAGGGCTAGGGTTGTCAGTAAATGGTAAACCATGGTTTTTCGCGTCCAATTTCAAATATGCTGGTGACCATGGATGGGCACAGGTGCAAAAAAGTTGAAATGAAAAAATCCTTTCCAAATTACTGGATTTTGGCTAGTCAGCCTCCCAGCCGCAGAGCCTGCAGTACTCTGTCTGAAGATGAAGGAAGTCATGGGACCGATTTACCCCCTGTGCGTGCTTGTATCTGCGTACGCAGCCGTGTGCTCAGAAATTTGCATGCATAATTGACTCCTCGCTGAATGCTGGCCGACCGCAAGGTCAGAAGTTGCGCCAGCAGCCTCTTATAATTATTGCAAACTAACAATGCACTGACTTGCACTGAGCTGCTGGGCCAAAAAGGCCCCTAATTAGGGGTTGGGATTCTTAGGCGCACTGCCTGCAGCTAGGGTGCAATTACCAGCAGAGTGCTTTAGCTTTCCTAAATTAAGTAGATTTTTCTACACAATGAGCATTTGTTCCAGCTACTCAAAGTAGCAACTAGAAATTATTTTACGAATTTTATTTTTTCTTAATTCAGGAATTGAAATTCAGGAGTCGAAAAACGCCCGTTTTGAAAATATTGAAAGTTAAATTTTTGCGTGTATAAATTTTAGCCTCTAGAGAACGCGCGGCGTTGAATGGGGTTCTGCCATAGACAAATTATATCGAGAAAATCCGATTTCTTCAAAGCATTCACAAGACACACAGCTCATTTCTCAGAAAATCCATTGTAAGCGTCTTTGTACTACAGCTCTGCAGCTGTCCATGGGCGACGCAAACAGCCTACTAACCGCACATAGGTACATAGGTCTTGTAGACATAATAGGAGGCCGGTGTCAATCAGTCCATCAAAAGCCAGCTCTAATCGCTCATATTTGGTTTGATTGGCTATTTGACTGGCTCAGCCAATCAGAGCAGCCCACAAGAGGCTTTAGAGAATGGAGAGAGGGAGACAGCAGGCAGCCATTCAAGGCTACTAAAAGCGTCTGAAACAGACAAAAAAGATGTGAAGGCGACAGCGGCTCAGTCTCGGGCCCCTTAAAAAGAAAATTTGCTTTTAAAACCAAGGATTAGCCGAAAAAGCAGATTCGAGCAGGAGCCGTCTGTTTGTGCCCGAAACCGCTCGGTTAGAACCGCTACAGCCGGCAAAGTGGCATTTCGCAAGGAAGGTAGGGCGTGAACCAGCGCATGATGTGCACTGATTCGAGAGAATTATGCTGAATGAAAATTACTGTTTGAATAAGATTAGTTTGAGGGTAACAGGTGCAGAGCCACCGCTAAGACAGGTGTGTGGGTGTGACTGGTGTAGAGGTTGGTAACAGGTGAGATGATTTTGTCGCAGATAAGGAGAGTGACAAAATGATTGAGGCACAGTTTCCGTCTGTAGAGAGACAGAGTGTCAGACGAAGTAAGGCATAGTGACAGACGGATTAAGGTAGTGTGACAGACAGTGAAGCAGAGTGTCAGACGAAGTAAGGCATAGTGACAGACGGATTAAGGTAGTGTGACAGACAGTGAAGCAGAGTGGCAGACGGAGTGAGGCAGAGTGACAGACGGATTAAGGTAGTGTGACAGACAGTGAAGCAGAGTGGCAGACGGAGTGAGGCAGAGTGACAGACGGATTAAGGTAGTGTGACAGACAGTGAAGCAGAGTGGCAGACGGAGTGAGGCAGAGTGACAGACGGAGTGAGGCAGAGTGACAGACGGAGTGAGGCAGAGTGACAGACGGAGTGAGGCAGAGTGGCAGACGGAGTGAGGCAGAGTGGCAGACGGAGTGAGGCAGAGTGGCAGACGGAGTGAGGCAGAGTGGCAGACGGAGTGAGGCAGAGTGGCAGACGGAGTGAGGCAGAGTGGCAGACGGAGTGAGGCAGAGTGGCAGACGGAGTGAGGCAGAGTGGCAGACGGAGTGAGGCAGAGTGGCAGACGGAGTGAGGCAGAGTGGCAGACAGAGTGAGGCAGAGTGGCAGACGGAGTGAGGCAGAGTGGCAGACGGAGTGAGGCAGAGTGGCAGACGGAGTGAGGCAGAGTGGCAGACGGAGTGAAGCAGAGTGGCAGACGGCCCGCCCGCAGGCCAGTTCCGGGACGCCTATTCCGCGGGCTTCCACAAGGAGGCGAGCAGCGGCCACTACAGCTCGCTCGGCCTCGGAGACGTCGGCGGCAACGCTTTCGGCTTCGGCACCAACGGACCGCTGGGCGCCGAGATGGACGCCACCTTCATGTGGAAGCTGTCCAAGCTCGGCCGCATCGGCTCGTCCAGGCTGCGGTTCGACGATGACTTTGCTGACCGGATCAACTACCAGTTCACCGGCGTGATCCTGTTCCTGTTCATCGGCCTCATCGGCATCCGGCAGTATGTCGGTGAGTCCGGATCGGTGCAGACCCGCGGGAACCGTTAGAGACTCAAGAGTGCGGGACGTTGCACACGCGAATCCTCGTATTGGCTGATCTCTAAAAGGCCACCTTGATTCACAGAATCAGTGAACAGGCGCGCCTGCTGTGAGGGCGCGCCTGCGTAACTATCCGCGCGCGTGCTCAAGGGTTAGCGGAGTGGGCAGGCTCGATTTCAGATACATCAAGTTCAGGTCATGAAGTCATCAACTAAACATATGAGATTCAGGTCATGAAGGCATCAGCTAAACACATGAGATTCAGGTTATGAAGGCATCAGCTAAACACATGAGATTCAGGTCATGAAGTCATCAGCTAAACACATGAGATTCAGGTCATGAAGGCATCAGCTAAACACATGAGATTCAGTTCATGAAGGCATCAGCTAAACACAGGAGATTCAGGTCATGAAGGCATCAGCTAAACACATGAGATTCAGGTCATGAAGGCATCAGCTAAACACATGAGATTCAGGTCATGAAGGCATCAGCTAAACACATGAGATTCAGGTCATGAAGTCATCAGCTAAACACATGAGATTCAGGTCATGAAGGCATCAGCTAAACACATGAGATTCAGGTCATGAAGGCATCAGCTAAACACATGAGATTCAGGTCATGAAGGCATCAGCTAAACACATGAGATTCAGGTCATGAAGGCATCAGCTAAACACATGAGATTCAGGTCATGAAGGCATCAGCTAAACACATGAGATTCAGGTCATGAAGGCATCAGCTAAACACATGAGATTAAGGTCATGAAGGCATCAGCTAAACACATGAGATGAGATTCAGGTCATGAAGGCATCAGCTAAACACATGAGATTCAGGTCATGAAGGCATCAGCTAAACACAGGAGATTCAGGTCATGAAGGCATCAGCTAAACACATGAGATTCAGGTCATGAAGGCATCAGCTAAACACATGAGATTCAGGTCATGAAGGCATCAGCTAAACACATGAGATTCAGGTCATGAAGTCATCAGCTAAACACATGAGATTCAGGTCATGAAGGCATCAGCTAAACACATGAGATTCAGGTCATGAAGGCATCAGCTAAACACATGAGATTCAGGTCATGAAGTCATCAGCTAAACACATGAGATTCAGGTCATGAAGGCATCAGCTAAACACATGAGATTCAGGTCATGAAGGCATCAGCTAAACACATGAGATTCAGGTCATGAAGGCATCAGCTAAACACATGAGATTCAGGTCATGAAGGCATCAGCTAAACACATGAGATTCAGGTCATGAAGTCATCAGCTAAACACATGAGATTCAGGTCATGAAGGCATCAGCTAAACACATGAGATTCAGGTCATGAAGGCATCAGCTAAACACATGAGATGAGATTCAGGTCATGAAGGCATCAGCTAAACACATGAGATTCAGGTCATGAAGGCATCAGCTAAACACATGAGATTCAGGTCATGAAGGCATCAGCTAAACACATGAGATTCAGGTCATGAAGGCATCAGCTAAACACACGAGATTCAGGTCATGAAGGCATCAGCTAAACACATGAGATTCAGGTCATGAAGGCATCAGCTAAACATGACTCAATTAAGGCATATCGAAAAAACAGGCTATTTACTTGGATTCGATTGAGCACGTACCCAGCGAAGCCTTGAGCAGCCAACGTACCCGGACAGAGGTTTTACTGGCTTTTGCCGGGTGTGCCGCAACAACCTGGCCTCGCGCGTGTCAGAAATTTATTTGTAGGTTCGTCTCCCTTCCTGAGCCTCAGCTCTCCTCATAGCCTCGCCCTCCTCTGCTCACGAGCTCAAGTTTCTCGTCCTCTGATCTCTCCGATTTTGAGTTCACACGGGGCTGGTTGTGGCTTGAGCAGTGGCAAATTGTTTGCTTAAGAGGTGCACAAGTAACCCGGCACTGCTTGCTTATGCTGCCAGCAGCTCTGGAGTCTGAGACACTCGCTCTGTTGAGCAAGCAGTCTTGTGCTTTTACAGGCGTTATGAGACGGCTGGTTGGTTCTGTGCGCCGTAACATGGGTTAACATGTTACAATTGATTTATTCAAGTCATGGTCGAATCCCTGAAGCAATGAACAAATCTTTGAAGTGATGAACGAACCCATGAAGGCACGAACGAATCCATGAAGGCATGAACGAATCCCTGAAGGCATGAACGAATCCCTGAAGGCATGAACGAATCCCTGAAGCCATGAACGAATCCCTAAAGCCATGAACGAATCCCTGAAGCCATGAACGAATCCCTGAAGCCATGAACGAATCCCTGAAGCCATGAACGAATCCCTGAAGCCGTGAACGAATCCCTGAAGCCATGAACGAATCCCTGAAGCCATAAACGAATCCCTGAAGGCATGAACGAATCCCTGAAGGCATGAACGAATCCCTGAAGCCATAAACGAATCCCTGAAGGCATGAACGAATCCCTGAAGGCATGAACGAATCCCTGAAGCCATGAACGAATCCCTGAAGGCATGAACGAATCCCTGAAGGCATGAACGAATCCCTGAAGTGATGAACGAATCCCTGAAGGCATGAACGAATCCCTGAAGCCGTGAACGAATCTCTGAAGTCATTAATTGAGTCACGAGGAAATCGTATAGAAGTTCCAAACCACATCAATTTATTCATTCTTTGAACGGCGGCCACTTTGAGTTGCCTAATTAAAGAGCCGTAACACAATTAGAAAAAAAATGCCGACTGATTCAAGTCAGTTGCGCAATCGATTTGAGACTTCGGACTTCCCCTAGCTTTGTCTCCAACCCGCATGATTCATTGCGGCCCTCCCCGATACCTGCGCCCCCTTCAAGTGAGTTCGTGACGCGCTCAATTCCACAAGTCGATTCCGGGCCTAATGACCCGCTGAGCAAGTGATTAAAAATGTGATGGGGAAGAACACGATGCAACTACCTGGGGATCCGGGATGCAACGTCAAGCTGGTTGCCGCTTCCTACAGCCAGCCAGTCATCCCAAACAGAACCGACTGATTATCAATTTTCTCCGCCAAGGCCCAGCTCGACCTTCACCTGCGAGTTACCTTGAGACTGGAATGAATTATGCAAATAAGGCAGCCACGGGGAATGGCTTTACACTGTCACCCCGCTCACCTGGACAGCAAAATATTTATGAGCATGAGCAGTTCTTTGCGGCCTTGAAAAATCTTTCCCGCCTCACTGTCTATCGGATTCTGCGCGGACTCACTCATTTTCGCTTCATCGCCTTCGACAAGTTGGCTGCGACTGACTCCGCAGCGTTCATCATTTGCTCCGCTGTGTGATTCATTCACCTGGGATACGACGTAGTGCACTTTTATAATCTGCTGCCTGGTGGGAGTTGCGCGTAGGAGGTACACAATTAGCAATTTTGTTGTTTACGAAGGCTCAGGCCAGACAGACAGACAGACAGACAGACACACAGACAGACAGCAGGCAGACAGACAGACAGACAGACAGACAGACAGACAGACAGACAGACAGACAGACAGACAGACAGACAGACAGACACACAGACAGACAGACAGACACACAGACAGACAGCAGGCAGACAGACAGACAGACACACAAAAAGACAGACACACAGACAGACAGACACACAGACAGACAGACAGACAGACAGACAGACAGACACACAGACAGACAGACAGACAGACAGACAGACAGACAGACAGACAGACAGACAGACAGACAGACAGACAGACAGACAGACAGACAGACAGCAGGCAGATAACACACAAAGTGCAACCTGCGAGAGTTATGACAAATAAAAATGGAAAAGCAACCCATTGAAAAAATCTCAAGGAGACGAGGCAAAACAATGAAAAAGCAAAGGCTGAGAGATGCAAGCAGAGGCAAACGGTTGGACCGTGTCAATTCACTGAGTGGTGAATTCATGCCAGGACTGAAAGAGCTCGGTGACGCCCACTTTTTCAGGTGCAGCTTTGCATCCAGCACTGCAAGATGAGACGTAAACAGTCATCGCGTAGGATCTAATGAGGATGCAGCAGGAACTGTTTTGACAGCTTTTTGCTCAAAGCACTTGAAGAGCAGAGCAGCATTTGTATTAGAGAAGCTTCTCTCAGGCCAAGCTCATCTACAGCTACAATTAGACATGGTCGGAGAGAAAACTAAGACAAAAAGTCGTAAAAAAGAACAAGATCCCAAGCCTCACCCTAAATTAGACACGGATGCAAATGTAGCACACCTGGCCAGGTAATAAAATCCCAAGCCTCACCCTAAATTAGACACGGATGCAAATGTAGCACACCTGGCCAAGTAATAAAATCCCAAGCCTCACCCTAAATTAGACACGGATGCAAATGTAGCACACCTGGCCAGGTAATAAAATCCCAAGCCTCACCCTAAATTAGACACGGATGAAAATGTAGCACACCTGGTCAGGTAATAAAATCCCAGGCCTCACCCTAAATTAGACACGGATGAAAATGTAGCACACCTGGCCAGGTAATAAAATCCCAGGCCTCACCCTAAATTAGACACGGATGTAAATGCAGCGCACCTGCATGGCCAGGTAATAAAATCCCAGGTTTCACCCTCAATTAGACACGGCTGTAAATGCAGCACACCTGCATGGTCAGGTAATAAAATCCCCGGCCTCACCCTTAATTAGAAACTGTTGTAAATGCAGCACACCTGGCCAGGTAATAAGATTACCTGATTAGCTTCACCCTCAATTAGACACGGCTGTAAATGCAGCACACCTGGTCAGGTAATAAAATCCCCGGCCTCACCCTTAATTAGACACGGCTGTAAATGCAGCACACCTGGCCAGGTAATAAAATCCCAGGCGTCATCTTCAATTAGACACGGTTATAAATGCAGCACACCTGGCCAGGTAATAAAATCCCAGGCGTCATCTTCAATTAGACACGGTTATAAATGCAGCACACCTGCATGGTCAGGTAATGAACCCCAGACATGCTGCGCAATAAACACGCCGCTCGCACCTTCCACCTTGCCAGGCAAGCCAATCCAGTGCTGGATTCCGCAGGAGTTCACTCGAGGCTGGGAGGAGTACGCCGAGAACTACTGCTGGGTGGCCAACACCTATTATGCCTCGGTGCAAGCGGAACACCTGCCGTCAGAGCACATGCGACGCAAGCGCATGGTCACCTACTACCAATGGGCTCCCATCGTACTAGCCGTGCAGGCGCTGATGTTCTACCTGCCCTGCCTGACCTGGCGTCTATTCATGAACTACTCTGGCTTCAATGTGCGCAAAATTCTCCAGATGGCTACCGATGGCAATGTGGTGATACCCGAGGTGCTCAGCAAGCACGTCAGGTTCATGGCCAGGTACATGGAGGGCTGCATCTACAGGCAGAGGGAGCACCGGCGCGGAGTCGGGGTCAGGCTCAAGCACTGCCTGACCAAGTGCGGCGGCCTCTGCTGCGGCAAGCGCTACGGCAACTTCTTGGTCATGCTGTACTTCTTCGTGAAAGTGCTGTACCTGCTGAACGTGTTCGGCCAGCTCTACCTCATGGAGAAGTTCGTGGGCACTACGTACACGTTCTTCGGGTTCCAGGTGCTGCGAGACCTGTTTCACGGGGTGCAGTGGTACCAGTCATCCAATTTTCCCAGAGTCACCTTCTGCGACTTGCAGGCCAAGAAGACAGGACAGAACTATCAGTGAGGATGTTTTTCTGTGCCTCAATAAGACTGAATTGAAGCATGCCAGGTGAAATACGACAGGGCTGAGAACTTTGGGTGTTCACCCTTCACCCAATTTTCCGATTCAATTTGTTGCGGGTAGCTTTTCAATTATAAATAGAATTCAAAATTCAATTTAATTTTTAAGTCAGTATCCATGACAACCAGTTACTCTAGAGACCAGCTGACGCAGGCAAGTGCGAACAGAGTGCAGGCTTGAGCAGCAGGGCAGGGTGCGCAACGCCGAGATCTATCGATGTTATTAATGTTTGCTCACCTGGCACTGGAGTGCGCTGGTTGGGATTGCTTTGAGCACCCTCAGGAATAACCGGGGACGCCCCTACCTGGCGGGTTGGGGCTGTGCGTGCCGGAATAGCAGAGCTTTTTACAGCCCGGAATTTGACGACTCATTTGAGAATTTCCAACGTTGAAACACAAACTGAGTGAATGAGGGGAATAATCAGCTTTGGTTTGGCCTGTTTTGCCAACTGCAAGTACAATGTGAGAGAGTTGCAGGCCGACTGAAGGTTGACTGAAAAAACAATGAAGCAACAGATCGGACTGAGCGAGTAGGGACACTTAAAAAAGCAAGAGAGACTGGAGAGGCGGAGGAGACAGGGGAGGCGGGAGAAACACGGGGAAGCGAGAGAGACTCCGGGGCGTCGGGGGAGACACTGGGGAGGCGGGGGAGACACTGGGGAGGCAAGAGAGACACTGAAGCGGCTGGACACACTTGAAAGGCGGGGGAGACGCAGGGGTAGGCACAGGGGAGGCGGGGAAGACACGGGGGAGGCGCGGGAGACACTGAAGAGGCGGGGAGACACCGGGGAGGCGGGGAGACACGGGGAGGTGGGGGAGACACTGGGAGGTGGGGGAGACACTGGGGAGGCGGGGGAGACACGGGGAGGTGGGGGAGACACTGAAGAGGCGGGGGAGACACGGGGAGGTGGGGGGACACTGGGGAGGCGGGGGAGACACGGGGAGGTGGGGGGACACTGAAGAGGCGGGGAGACACTGTGGAGGCGGGGGGGACACTGAAGAGGCGGGGAGACACTGGGAGGCGGGGAGACACTGGGGAGGCGGGGGAGACACGGGGAGGTGGGGCACACTGGGGAGGCGGGGGAGACACTGGGGAGGCGGGGGAGACACGGGGAGGTGGGGGAGACACTGGGGAGGCGGGGGAGACACTGGGGAGGCGGGGGAGACACGGGGAGGTGGGGGAGACACTGGAGAGGCGGGGAGACACTAGAGAGGCGGGGAGACACTAGAGAGGCGGGGAGACACTGGGGAGGCGGGGGAGACACTGGGGAGGCGGGGGAGACACTGGGGAGGCGGGGGAGACACGGGGAGGTGGGGGAGACACTGGAGAGGCGGGGAGACACTAGAGAGGCGGGGAGACACTAGAGAGGCGGGGAGACACTGGGGAGGCGGGGGAGACACTGGGGAGGCGGGGAAGACACGGGGAGGTGGGGGGACACTGGGGAGGCGGGGGAGACACTGGGGAGGCGGGGGAGACACGGGGAGGTGGGGGAGACACTGGAGAGGCGGGGAGACACTAGAGAGGCGGGGAGACAATGGAGAGGCGGGGAGACACTGGGGAGGCGGAGAGACACTGGAGAGGCACGGGAGACACTGGGGAGGCGGGGGAGACACTGGAGACGCACGGGAGACACTGGGGAGGCGGGGATGCAGTAAGTCCGTCTAAACGAACGAATGCCTCTAGACAATCGCAGCACGGCAGAATCGGACCGCCCTCCCCACTCATCGCCATCGAGTAGCTTCAGTCCTCGTGACTTCAAGCGATAAGCCTGCCCGACCCTCAAGTTGAAGGCGCTTGACCCGCTCTGTCTGTGAAGAGATTCTAGTATAATTTTTCTACCTGCGCAATGATTGAAGGCTTGGTCAGGGAGTGCTTAAAACGAGGAGGTGAGTGGAGCGGGGGCTCTGGAGTATCCGAAAAACCACAGCTCCTTCCTAGATATCTGAGGGTGCAGGGTGCGGCATTACTTGATTCGAGGTCATTGCCCGTTACTAAAACGAGGACGAATGACCTTGTAGCTAAAGAATTCGGATGGAAAGTTGATTTTCCATTGACAACTGCATTACGGTAATCACAAGTGTTTATAAGGTGATAGCTGTCAAATTGTCAAGTAAACCATTTGTATGATTGTCCAGGACCAGGAGACAGTTTTTCTGTTGTCAAGGCGATAGTTTACTCATTGCTAAGAAGACAGGTTACCCGTTGCTAAGGAGGTAGTTTTATCCGTCGCTAAGGACAGGTTACCTTTTATCTGTCGCTAAGGAGACAGTTACCCGTCGCCAAGGAGGTAGTTTTATCCGTCGCTAAGGAGACAGTTACCCGTCGCCAAGGAGGTAGTTCTATCCGTCGCTAAGGAGACAGTTACCCGTCGCCAAGGAGGTAGTTCTATCCGTCGCTAAGGAGACAGTTTACCCGTTGTTACGAAGACGAGTTACTTGTCAATTAGGCGGAATATATCACTTGTCAAGGAGACGGCTTTTGTGTTGTTAAGGAGATGGTTTAGCCGTTGTCAAGGTGACAGTCTTTCGGGGTATCCAGGGGACAGCCGAGCCGCTGTCAAGAAGGCAAATATTCAGTTTCTAGCGATTTTTAATTGAACTGATAGAAAATAAATGCACAACGTACAGGATGTGGAAGCATCAGGGGCGTGGCCACTATACTATAGCCACTCCCATGAATTGGCCGCACGCAGCGCCTCGCGAAATCCGACCTTTGCGTGCCAAATGCGAGACGGGCATGCAAGGCTTTTATGAAGCAGAAAATGGGCGAGTTCAATGGATCAGCAGTTGGTTGCCTGATTGTTTCTTCGAAAACTCAGCTTGTTTTTTGTCGCGCTAATGAGCAAAAAGTCTTTGTTAAAAGCTGTGGCTGACATGCCATCAACTCAGAGAGCAGATTCTCCCTTGCAGTTGCTTGTGTAATTAACTGAACAAAGGTTGTTTCTTAATAACAGCTGGCAATAAACCAACTACAATGTGTCGAATACCTTGTAACTTGGATCTAATTAGAGCCTGTTTGTTAAAATCTTTCTTAGTAATCAAGATGCAAACGCTGTAACATCGTTTTGTTTCTAAGTTACATCAGGTAACTGGTTTAACAAGTTGGGATCCTGAGGACTCACCTGGACTGTAAGAGCAGTGAGCTGGAGGATCCTGAGGACTCACCTGGACTGTAAGAGCAGTGAGCTTGAGGATCCTGAGGACTCACCTGGACTGTAAGAGTGAGCTGGAGGATCCTGAGGACTCACCTGGACTGTAAGAGTGAGCTGGAGGATCCCGAGGACCCACCTGGACTGAAAGAGTGAGCTGGAGGATCCCGAGGACCCACCTGGACTGTAAGAGTTTGAGCTGGAGGATCCTGAGGACCCACCTGGACTAACAGGGGATCTCATCCAATATGCCAGTACCTGAGAATGCGCTCCTATTGAACTTGCAGCTACACTCTGCAGTGCGTGCTGCCGCTGAACATGTTCCTGGAGAAGATCTTCGTGTTCCTGTGGTTCTGGCACATCCTGGTCAGCGCTATCACCCTCGCCAGCTTTATCAGCTGGTTCTTCCGTCTGGCCTTCGCCCGCCGCCGTGTTGGTTTTGTTCGCAAATACCTGAAGATCATGAACGCTCTGAAGGAGACGGACAAGACCACCAGCCGCAAGTTCGTTGAGCACTACCTGCGCCTGGACGGCGTGTTCATCCTGCGCCTGATCGCGATGAACTGCGGCGACATCGTGGCTGGGGACCTGGCCTGCGAGCTGTGGAGCATCTACCGGCACAAGCGGCTGCAGGAGCTGGAGGAATCCACCAAGGTGGAGGCTGAGCTGCACCGAATTCCAGCCTTCAGCTGCTCCAATGGCAACGGGGATGACAATATTGTTTAAGTAAATACGCTACATATCGGGGACTCTGACCTCGCGCTATCTGACCAAGACAAAGGACTGTACCTCCTGGACTAAACTGTTGTGAACACCGAATATTAATTTGCCTGTTGTCTAAAAAATACACTTCTGTGTCAATTTTGATTATTAATTTGCAATACCTGTAGCTACTGACTAATCATTTGCTCATCTGTTGTCACTTTATTTGAATTTGTAACGTTAGAATCAGCGTGTATAAGTAGGATAACCAGTAGCTTAAGCATTGTTGTGCCATCGTTTATAATAAAATCGCATGACATAAACAAATTAGTATCTATCACCTTGCTTACTCCCATTAGCACCTGCAAATTGCTAATAAATTTTAACTGTCAATTAATTAACACAAAAGACTCAACAAGAACTGTTTATTCGTTTTCATTCAAAACAATTAGCAGGTTAACTACTGGGCCGAGGAATTAAGTTCAAAGCGTAGAAGCAGGTGCTGATTAATAAATAAATAGATTGATTGAAACAAGAAAACATTTGAGATCAAATCAATTAAAAGATCGGATTTACTGCGTAATAAAAATGGTTCTAGCTAATGTTAGTAAGCTTCGCTACTGTTAGTAGTATGAGTTATTAGGTTTAGAAAGAGTTTCCAGAAAAAATCTAAGTAATAAAACTGCAGCCCATGATGATACACAGCAAGCGTTCAGATGGCGAGAGGAAGCCAGTTGGGGCTGTGCCAGTGCTGTGCTCACTGTGCTCACTTCTGCCTGATCACTCGGTCCGCGGCGGAGACGCCGCTCAGTTGCAGCACCTTCTCGGGTGTCAAAGGCGGATCGAATGCCAGGAACTGCTTCGGCTTGCCGGTCTGCTCTCTGAAGGCCTCGATGGCCCGCTTCACCGCCGTGACGCAGGTGGCAGCCAGGCAGATGGGCGGCTCACCGATCGCCTTCGTGCTCAGCACCCCGGCTTCGTTGGGCGAGTTGCGGAGCACGTGGACTCGCAGGTCGCGCGGGATGTCGGCGGCCTGCGGAACCTGCAGGTAGAAAGGGAGGTGAGAGAGGATAGCGTGACGGGATGGCTGCCTGGCTAATTGAGCCACCAGGTACAGCTGACTCTTCTATTGGCGAGTGAATGACAATCAAAGCTCACAAGAAATTGTGGAATTGAAATTCTAATTCGTTCTTTGGAACGGAACGGAATTCTTTTGGAATTCCCGTATTGAGATTCCCGAATTGGGATTCCCGGATTGAGATTCTCGGATTGGGATTCCCGAATTGGGATTCCCGGATTAAGATTCTCGGATTGGGATTCCCGGTTGGGATTACCGGATTGGGATTCTCGGATTGGGATTCCCGGTTGGGATTACCGGATTGGGATTCCCGGATTGGGATTCCCGAATTGGGATTCCCGGATTGGGATTCTTGGATTGAGATTCCGGATTGATTCCTGGATTGGGATTCCCGGATTGAGATTCCCGGATTGAGATTCTCGGATTGGGATTCCCGGATAGGGATTCTCGGATTAAGATTCTCGGATTGGGATTCCCGGTTGGGATTACCGGATTGGGATTCTTGGATTGAGATTCCGGATTGATTCCTGGATTGGGATTCCCGGATTGAGATTCCCGGATTGGGATTCTTGGATTGAGATTCCGGATTGATTCCTGGATTGGGATTCCCGGATTGAGATTCCCGGATTGAGATTCCCGGATTGAGATTCCGGATTGATTCCTGGATTGGGATTCCCGGATTGAGATTCCCGGATTGAGATTCCCGGATTGGGATTCTTGGATTGAGATTCCGGATTGATTCCTGGATTGGGATTCCCGGATTGGGATTCCCGGATTGAGATTCCCGGATTGGGATTCCCGGATTGGGATTCTCGGGTTGAAATACCTGGATTGGGATTCCCGGATTGAGATTCCCGGATTGGGATTCCCGGATTGAGATTACTGGATTGGGATTCCCGGATTGAGATTCCCGTATTGGGATTCCCAGGTTGAAACTCCTGGATTGGGATTCCCGGATTGAGATTCCCGGATTGGGATTCCCGGATTGGGATTTTCGAATTAGGATTCCTTTTGGATTGGGATTCCCTTCCACAATGGGGATTTTCAACTCGGGATTCCTCGGATTGTGATTTAATTAGGCTGTCAACCTTGTAGTTCCAGGTGCCATCGGTGAGGTTCTTGGCGCTGTCGCTGTCGTACAGAGTACGCTCCATGGTGTAGTAGCCCAGGCCCATCACGAAGGCGCCCTCAATCTGGCCGATGTCGACGCCGGGGTTGAGCGACTTGCCGACATCCATCATGAGGTCGGCTCGGCGGATCTCGAACTCGCCGGTGAGGATGTCGACTTCGGCCTCGGTGACACCGACCCCGGTGCTGCTGTACCGGCTTCCCTTGCGGTCGCCGTTCTTGCAATAGTACCTGAATTGGTGGCAACGGATGCTATCAATCGCACATGTACTTTTTTGGGGAAATCGTGTCCCTAGTAACTGTTAATTTAAATCATGTTGTAACCCAAGAAAATGGAAATACGAGCGTAGCGTACTTAGCAACGGTTAATTTCAATCATAATATACCCTAGCAAAATAGAAATGGCGTCCTTAGCAACCGGTTAATTTCAATCATAATACACCCTAGCAAAAATGGAAATGGCATCCTTAGCAACGGTTAATTTCAATCATAATACATCCTAGCAAAATGGAAATGGCGTCCTTAGCAACAGTAAATTTCAATCATACAGCAACCTTAGGAAATTGTTATCTTAGCAACGGTTGGTTCTAACCACATCAAAATCTAGGATAGCAGTGACCATAGAAACCAGTAGTGACAATCTCGATAGGATTTTTTTCAAACAGCGTCCTTGGCAACTGCTAATTTCCGAACTTTGCGTCTTAAGCAACTTTTAGTTACTTTGCTGGACATTCTTCTAACTGAAACGTCAAGTCCCTAGCAACCGGGCACTCACGATCCCATGGCAGCCAGGCTGACTCCGGCCTGTGAGGCCTTGTTCAGCAGATCCTTCCAGCTGGCGTCCGGGTTGGCCTCCCTGATGGGGCGCAGCCGCTCCTTGATCTGCGTGGCCGCGTCAACAGCGGCCTGGCAGTTCCACTCGCTGGTGGAGCTGCCCCCGGTGACCTCATTGTTCGGCAGCACGTGCGAGTCGGTGGCTTTGATCTTCACCAAGTTGATGTCGATCTCCAGGATTGCCGCGGCCGCCTGGGCAGCTTTGACCCCGATGCCCTGGCCCATCTCGGCTCCGCCGTGGCTCAGCGTCACGCTGCCGTCCGAGGCCTGCAAGGCCAGGTACAC
Organism: Macrostomum lignano; assembly: GCA_002269645.1. Classification (NCBI taxonomy): domain Eukaryota; kingdom Metazoa; phylum Platyhelminthes; family Macrostomidae; genus Macrostomum; species Macrostomum lignano. Next base: position 115,901 of record NIVC01000538.1, on the reverse strand, counting down.
CTGGGAGGGCCGGCCGCGGTCGTAGAAGATGTTGTAGGAGCTGGCGGACATGTCCAGGCCTCGCTTGCGGAACCGGTTGTTCTGTGGAGAAGAGATAGCAACATTAATGCGGAGAGAATGCGGATTTTCAAACTTTTAAGTACATGTGTATCTGCACCGAGATGCACTTATAGTCTTACATCGCACATGTGCATTTGCCTGTGTCACTTACATTATAGACAAAGGCAGTGCGATACAGTGCGATCATTTATTCACAAACATGCGCAACCTCCAAAATTCGGTCGGCCGTACGACTTAGTTTTTAGCCAAAAATGCGACTTGCATGTAAAAGAAACCCTAAAGCAAACTTAACGCAACTTGGGTAAACGGCAGGAGTAACTATGACTGTCATATTAAGGTAAAATGTATCGTTATCTACTTATCGGCCGACTCGGATCGGCCGACTCGGCCCACTTTTGGGCATGTATGTTCATTCACTTCTCTGCTCAGGCTTCCGCCCCTCTGCTCAGGCTTCCGCCCCTCTGCTCAGGCTTCCGCCCCTCTGCTCAGGCTTCCGCTCCTCTGCTCAGGCTTCCGCCCCCTTGCCAGGCTTCCGCCCCCTTCGCTCAGGCTTCCGCCCTCTCTGCTCAGGCTTCCGCCCCTCTGCTCAGGTTTCCGCCCCCCTGCTCAGGCTTCCGCCCCCTCTGATCAGGTTTCCGCCCCTCTGCTCAGGCTTCCGCCCCCCTGCTGAGGCTTCCGCCCCCTCTGATCAGGTTTCCGCCCCTCTGCTCAGGCTCTTCAATACCAAGCCTCGGCCTTCACCTTGTTGAACTCGGCAATTTCTGCCAATCGCTTCTCAACCTCAGCCGCTTGATGCAGCTCGCGCCACATTCGCTGGAAATTGTCGCCTCGCCGAGTGTTGCCCACAATGTCAATCTGCAGGGATCAGAGATGAGTTAATGGCCTCAGAGATGAGTGAATAGCCTCAGAGATGAGTGAATAGTCTCATAGATTAGTGAATAGTATCAGAGATGAGTGAATGGCCTCAGAGATTAGTGAATAGTATCAGAGATGAGTAAATGGCCTCAGAGATCAGTGAATAGTATCAGAGATGAGTGAATGGCCTCAGAGATTAGTGAATAGTCTCAGAGATGAGTGAATGGCCTCAGAGATTAGTGAATAGTCTCAGAGATGAGTGAATGGCCTCAGAGATCAGTGAATGGCCTCAGAGATTAGTGAATGGCCTCAGAGATTAGTGAATAGTGTCAGAGATGAGTGAATGGCCTCAGAGATTAGTGAATGGCCTCAGAGATTAGTGAATAGTGTCAGAGATGAGTGAATGGCCTCAGAGATGAGTGAATAGTCCCAGAGATGAGTGAATAGCCTTAGAGATGAGTGAATAGTCTCAGAGATGAGTGAATAGTCTCAGAGATGAGTGAATAGTCTCAGAGATCAGTGAATAGTCTCAGAGATCAGTGAATAGTCTCACAGATCAGTGAATAGTCTCACAGATCAGTGAATAGTCGCAGAGAAGAGTGAATAGCTTTAGAAATGAGTGAATTACCTCAGAGAAGAGTGAATGGCCATAGAGATCGGTGAATAGACTCAGAATATACAACAGTGAGTGAAAAATCATGAAAAGCACAAATGAGTGACTAATCACAGAGATGAGTGAATAATCATATAAATGGTTGATTTGTCACAGAAGTGATTGCCATATTAGGAAACCCGTAACTCACCTGGCCATCCGAATAGAGATTCCGGTACTTGAACTCGATGGGATCAACTCCCAGCTGGAAGGCCAGGTGGTCCATGAGCAGCAGGTTGGCCAGGCAGGCGGGCGCTGGGCCGGGGCCCCGAACGAAGGTGCTCTCGGGCTTGTCCGTGCGCATCTGCTTCAAGGACAGCCGGTAGCTCGGGCAGAAGAAGGCCGAGTCAATGGAATGCTTCAACTCGTCCGCCAACATGGCCTGCATGTTCAGTGTGTAGCCCGCCTCGCTGCTGATGTCCCAACTGGTCGCGCGCAGCTTCTCGTCGGGTCCAGCGGCGGCGCGGTAGCGCAGCAGCATGCCCGGCCGCTTCATGGCCAGAGCCAGCGTGGGCCCGAGGCTCATGTACATCCGGACAGGTCGGCCGAGACTGTCCGAGGCCACGGCGCAGGCAGCCGCCACCAAGTCGATCATGAGCAACTTGCCGCCGAAACCGCCGCCGATCCTGGGGGACACCACCCGGATTTGGTTGGCGGGGCGGCCCAGAATCCTCGACAGCGTCATCGCCAGGGCGTCCACCCACTGGTGAGGCGCCGTGACCACCAGGCCCTCCTCCGTGGGCGCCACCGAGGCTGTCAGAGTCTCGATGGAGAAGTGAGCCTGCTCGTTTATCACCAGCTGACCTTCGACCTGCGGCGGCGTGCGAAGCAAACTACTCATCATTTATTCATTTCTCTGCTCAGAATTCCGCCCCTCTCTCTGCTCAGGCTTCCGCCCCTCTCTCTGCTCAGGCTTCCTCCCCCTCTCTGCTCAGGCTTCCTCCCCCTCTCTGCTCAGGATTCCGCCCCCTCTCTGCTCAGGATTCCGCCCTCTCTCTGCTCAGGCTTCCTCCCCCTCTCTGCTCAGGCTTCCTCCCCCTCTCTCTGCTCAGGATTCCTCCCCCTCTCTGCTCAGGCTTCCTCCCCCTCTCTGCTCAGGCTTCCTCCCCCTCTCTGCTCAGGATTCCGCCCCTCTCTCTGCTCAGGCTTCCGCCCTCTCTCTGCTCAGGCTTCCTCCCCCTCTCTGCTCAGGCTTCCTCCCCCTCTCTGCTCAGGATTCCGCCCCTCTCTCTGCTCAGGCTTCCGCCCTCTCTCCGTTCAGGATTCCGCCCCTCTCTCTGCTCAGGCTTCCGCCCCTCTCTCTGCTCAGGCTTCCGCCCCTCTCTCTGCTCAGGATTCCGCCCCTCTCTCTGCTCAGGATTCCGCCCTCTCTCCGTTCAGGCTTCCGCCCCTCTCTCTGCTCAGGCTTCCTCCCCCTCTCTGCTCAGGCTTCCGCCCCTCTCTCTGCTCAGGCTTCCTCCCCCTCTCTGCTCAGGATTCCTCCCCCTCTCTGCTCAGGCTTCCTCCCCCTCTCTCTGCTCAGGCTTCCGCCCCCTCTCTCTGCTCAGGCTTCCGCCCCCTCTCTCTGCTCAGGCTTCCGCCCCCTCTCTCTGCTCAGACTTCCGCCCCCCTCTGCTCAAGCTCCCTCACTAGATTCGGCAAAACAGGCCCCAACCTGACAAGCCTGGCCATCATAGGCCTGGTCAAAGTCCTCGCCAACATTGTCATCGGGCGCCTGCATGATGACGGAGTTCTTGGCCACCGCCTCCGCCACGCTGGTGATGGGGTCGCCCGTCTGCTCGTAGTCAACCACCACCAGCCTGGCTGCCTGGTCAGCCGCCCACTGGGAGCTGGCCAGCACGATGGCCACGGGCTGGCCGGAGTAGCGAATCTCTGAGCTGGCCAGCAGCTCCTCTTTCTGACTGCAGGGAGACAGAGTGGGTCGCATCGGTTGCGGTGGCCAGATGGATAGACAGATAGATAAATAGATAGATAGATAGATAGATAGATAGATAAATAGATAGATAGATAGATAGATAGATAGATAGATAGATAGATAAATATATAGATAGATAGATAGATAAATAGATAGATAGATAGATAGATAGATAGATAGATAGATAGATAGATAGATAGATGGATAGATAGATAGACAGACAGACAGACAGACAGACAGACAGACAGACAGACAGACAGACAGACAGACAGACAGACAGACAGACAGACAGACAGACAGACAGACAGACAGACAGACAGACAGACAGACACAGAACAGCTGCACTCACGCAAACATGGCTGGGATGAGTGCGGACACCACATTGTTTTCGTATTTGCCCTCCAGATCCTTGGCAGTGATGATGCTGTGGTAGCCGGGCACTTGCTGGATGAGAGTCGGGAGGGAGAGATGATGTTTATGAGCATTTGTTTTTGTTGAAGGCAAAGCATTGCGATATTAAATTGTAGCGACAGAAAGCTCCGCACCTCGGCCTCGTCGGCTTTGATGTCGCGAAGCGCGGCTGGCGCCTCCGGCGCCTGCACGAAGGCGGCGAACAGCTCGGAACGGGCGGCCGGCGCGTCGTTGACGTACTTGGCCTCGCCGGCGGCCTGAGCGCGGGCCTCCAGCTTGGGCATCGCCCGGCCGATAGGCGCTGGCTGCAGTTCCTCCTCATAGTCCTGCTGGCCGGACTGGGCGCGCCTTTCCAGGGTGTCGGCGCCGCTGGCTTCAGAACGGGGCAGGGCGTCAGCGCAGGCGGACAGGAGGCACTTGTATAGCAGGTTGGCCGCCAGTCCACGCCGGTGCTCCGGGCTGGTGCCGCAAGCCTCCTCAGCTGGGTTGGCCTCCGCCTCCAGGGTCTGCATTGCGCCTGCGATTAGCGCGTTGATATAGTAGTAGTAGTAGTAGTAGTAGTAGTAGTAGTAGTAGTAGTAGTATTATTCTAATATTATATTATTATATATTATTAACTATCGCATAAACCTACCTGACACTGTCTCCTCATCAAGCAGGCTCCTATTTTGCAGATAGTTCTCCGTCTTCACCGCGTGATTCTGTGTTTAAGTAGTAAGTTCTGTGTTCTGTGTTTAACTGTAAACGAAATAATTTGGACCTGTCAGACCAATTTTGAACTCACAAATTTGCCAGAGACGCCGCCAAACACCAGGCTGGGCCGCTCAGTCACCCGGTATCCATCCTTCTTGTCCACCGACAAGCTGAATGCCGCGTTCAGGTAGGCGTGGGCGTTCTGCAATGACAGGGAGATGCAGGTGCTTAGCTTGCTGCATCACCTCGTTTTGCTTTACAGCAAGCTCCAGATCGAGGACGAAACTCTAAACATGGGATAGGTGTTGGAGCAACCCGAAGATCTAGGAGTTTATTCGCTGTAGATATGTACACTCTACGCCTTTTGAGTTGCCCTCCCTGGGCGTGAATCCCACGACAAGCGCAAACCCAATTTCAGTGCACAAGCCTCAAATTAATGTGGCTGCGTGCGGAATCGAAGCAGGGGTCGTGGCGCAAGACGCAAGCGTTAACCGCCGAGCTGCTCTGCCCCCATGCAGATCTGGGAGAATGATGAATCAACCAGAACAACCGTTTTCATAACGATAGAACAAGGCAGGTCATGAGTTACTACACTGACACTCACCAGTCGCCTTGGCGTGACCTTAAATGACCTAAAGTGGTGCCCGTCGTCGTTGATCTTGGTAGCGTAGCGCTTAGAATGACCCGGCCGCGCATGTCCTGTCTGAGCAGGTCGGCCAGCACTAGCTGCTGCTCGGACACGCCGTCCGAGATTCGCACGGTGGCTCGGGAAGCCTCCAGCAGCACGTAGACATCAGAGGGGAACTCCGGATGCGCGTGCTTCATCATGAGGTTGCCAGCCCAGCAGGCGTTGCGCCGGACAGCCTGATTAGCTACGCGCTGCAGGTGTTCGGCCACGGAGCCCAGGTGGCCGAAGCCAGGTCGACGACGCCCGGCGTCATTAAAAGCAACGATTAGTTCATGCAGGCTGACGCTGGAGCCGATAATCAAGCCGCCGTCCTCGCTGTCCCTGATGCCATACAGCTCGGGCACGTTGCGGATGTTCAACAGGTGCTCGGCAGAGGCGGCGTCCTCTTTGAACACGCCGGCTGAGGTGTTGCCGAACACGAGCCGGTGCGGCTGGGAGCGGAGCCGGCCCAGTAGGGCGAACAGGTCAGCCAGACTGCCGGGATTGTAGAAGCGCTGGCCGCGCCAGCCGCGCGCAATTGGCGCCAAACCACTGGTGGGAATTTTCTCCAGAGCGCTGGCTGAACAGCAGCCGCGGCTGAGGTCCTGGGCGGCGCGTGTGCAGTACACTGCTCTAGGAGCTCGCCTTTTATCATACATAGCTATCATAATAAATAATGTTATATCTGTATCCTCTATAGACATGTGCCAGCTCATTTATATTAGAATTCTAGCCTGAACACCTCACCGGGAAAGGTCGTAAAATGAATGCATAATATAGGTCTTTACGGGTGCTTTTTACATGCCAGTGAGCACCGTAAACTAAACAAACTAAGTCTAGATCTTCAATTGTAATTAAATCTTTGGTGCTGGTTAGCGAATAAAGGCTCATTTCCATTCATTGCAAAGTTTGCTATTCCATTATTTAGTGGACGGTACGTGTGTCCACTAGCCCAGCAAGTGCCTATTCTGGACTAAGTTGCAGGCTGAGCAGCAATCGCCCTACCTCCATGTCTAGACACTGCGAACGCTCCGAGTCGCATGCCAGTGTCTTCATGGCGTCCAGGATCGGCCTGTAGCCGGTGCACCGGCAGATATTGCCGTCGAAAAAGTGCTCAACTTCTAGTTCGGTTGGACGCGGATTGTCCCTCAGCTGGCTGTAGGCGGACATGACGAAGCCGGGTGAGCAGTAGCCGCACTGGCTGCCATAACCATCTGCTAGGCGGCTCTGGATGGGGTGGTAGCCAGCCTTGGCGCTGCCAATGCCCTCGACAGTGATCACGTGCCAGCCCACAGTTGAATAGAGTGGTGTGATGCACTGAGAAAGGAGGGGTGTTATCATAACAAAGAAATTCATTGCTTTTAGTATAGTGGATGTTCTCTACTTCAACTGCAGTTGCGAAGAAAAACTTATAACTCAAGTTATTTAGTTCTTGTGTCTGTTTTGCCAATTATTGCATTCATTTAATTGTTTTGCTTTCTCAAACGGGAATTTGACGAAGAAACTACGCTGGAACACCACTAACAATCTGATTTCAGTGGCTAACCCAGGAAAATTTCACAGCTACTTTAAATTTAACTTCAAAGGGAATCGTTAACATAGCGCAGTGGAATCGCTCGTAAAAACGTCAGTTTCAAGCTTACAGAGTTAACTGGCTTGCTGACAGCTTCGCCGCTCGATGGGTGCTTGTACACAGCGCACACGATGCAACAGCCGCATCCGGCCTCCTTGCACATCACTTTGGTGCCTTTGATCTCCAGAACTTCGCGCAGAAAGTCGTTTAGCGTCATCTCAGGTGAGCAGTCCCTTGGAACTGAAATAGGGTTGTTTACGCATATCGAAGAGGTCGCAGTTGAGTTCAACAAAGCTACGATGAATTATATAGTTAAACTAAAACTTACTTTCGTAGCGAACATCGTTGACAAACAAGTAGGGATCCGAGGGTGCCTGGATCTCCATAGATCCTGTAGTTTGTCTATACATAGCTAACTGCTACTGCTGCTGCTAGTGCCACTACTGCGCTTAGGAGTCTAATGTGTAGAGTCGAAAGTATTTGCTTGTGTTAGTGCCTCTTTCTTGCTCTCTGTATGTTTTTATAAGGCTTGCTAAACAAGCTGACTGTGGCCCGAGTGAGGGTAGAAATGCGGTAAGCAGTGAAGGAGGGGTGAATTAGGAGAGAGGGACAGAGCAATGGATACAAAGCTAGCCAGGAGCAGTTGTTTGTGGCAGAGCTGGGGACTGTACTTTCACGGCTACAATGTCAGAAGCCAGACAGCAACGCAGCAACCCCACACCGTCATGTTTCAATGCGGAGGAGCAGAGTGAGCGTAGTTGCATGCAGCAACCTAGTGCCTGGGACGATATTGTGCTTGTTTACTAGGGTACGTTCTCTATTGCACTGGAATTAAACAGAGCACCTGATAACATTTTATCAGGCTAAGCTAAGTACGAATTTCTCAGCCGGAGTTATGAATCACAGATGAAAGAACCCAAAGAGATAGCACTTCTAATAAAATAGAAATTCTAAGAGGAAGCGCCGCATATAAAAACAACGGAAAATCTGCTACTTTTGAAGATCAGAAGTTTCGCTTAGTCCGACACAATGAATTTAGATGCGCCAGGGACTACTAAAATCCATGGACGGGAAACTAGCGATTCAAGCGAAAAAATATTGGAGGCCAATTTTTACGAGATTTCTACCTGTCTGATTTTCGTGTCCGGAGCTTCATTTCTACACATCTAGCACAAAAGTGTTTTCCTTTTTAAACTCCGGAGTTGAATTTTCATAAAGCTGCTTCTACACACGATGATCAGACTACCCCTGCTCCCGGGAATTTTCGTAGTCAATTCACACCAATTTTGCTTTCAGTCTATGGCTGCAATTGAAAGGCGGTTTCAATGAGCTTCATTGCTCTAAATTTTCATTGGTCGATGAATTTTACTTTTTGTCTATGGCAAAAAGGCCTCGCGACGGGGAGAGTTCAAGGCAACGGCCGTGCTGCAGCTCTCTATATTAAGACGAAATGTCCATGGATTTTTACTTTTCGTCTATGGCAAAAGGCTTCGCGACGGAGGAGAGTTGAAGGCTCGGCTCGGCTTCTTTAAGCAAGTCTCAGTCTGCAATCGCTCAGCGACTTGTCAGCGACCCCTATGTAACTTGTGATAGAGTCGACAACTTTTCCCTTTCACTGGCAAAACCTTCCGGTTCGACAAGCTCCTGTTCTACAGTTTGTACTGCTTCGGAGAGCGCGGCAAGAGCACATAAAGTTCATGAAGGAGAGGACCTGCCTGCAGCTGCACACCGACTCAGACGGACAGGATTACTGCTGCCTCCCTACGCTGCCATCGAAGAACAAGTCAGCTGATCTGCTGAAGGCCAAACACCACAGCGACAACAATCAGGCTCGGATCTACATGTACGACACTGCTAGGGTGAAGCGATACCTGGCTTTGCTGCCTAAGGCCACCAAGAAGAACCATCTGTTCCCACGGCCACTCGCCAGCGGTGATGAAGGACCGAAGTTCTCAAGCAAGCAGAAACGTGGATTTTTTCGTTTCAGAATTATGAAGAAAAGCTACCGGCGTAATTAATTCTGATTCAAAAGAATGGCCGACTGAAGAGTTTGATTGAGTGGTGATCAGTCACTCGAAAACTCCCACTTCCAGACACTTAAGCCTGGGAACAAAATCAGTGATCACTTACTGTTGTGGGCTCCTCTTCTTTGTCGCGCGTGTCCGTAGAGCTCCTCTCCATAGAGCTGTTCCTCCCGGGGTAGTCTTCTTGAAGTCTAAAATCAGCCGAAAGCGAGAGCGTAACAATAAAATCGACGTCGCAGTATTACTCGAGTGCAGAAATCAATGTCAACGATGCGCCCTAATAACAAAATCAACTTCTATAACAATACGAGGTCCTCCAGAGAGGGCGTCTTCTTCTAGAACTAACGGAATCGGAGTCGTGTGCTCCTATCGGTTAACCTCTACGCGACGAATCAAAAAATGCGTCACACCCTTTGCCGACGGCTGGCTGGCACGATTTCGTGCCAAGTGCATGAGTGTCAGAATTTCTACCCCCCGTTCCAGACGGCAACTTGCTCCACAAGTATACCCGTATGTTGCAAAGCCGCTTAACTAAAAGATAATTTGCCTATGGCTGGAGACCAAATGCTATGGCTGCATGTCTGTCATTCATGAGAAAACCATACAGGGAAATATGGAAAGGGATCGAACTATTTTGGACCATAGATATTTATTAAAATCACTGTCCTGCTTATAATAGTTCTGCCAAGGACCTGCTTCAGAAATACAGAAACAGTCTCATTATACAATTGGATATTTTAGTTCTCTGTCTACCCAAAGCACCAAGCAACTCGCTCCTGAGAACCATTACATGGCGTTAGACTTTGACGGAGACTCGGACGTGAGCTGGTTCACTGCTGATGATGACTCAATTGACGGATCCGAAGTTGAACATCCCCACAGTGACCAGGAAGAAGAGCATAATGCGTTAATCGTAGGAGATCAGTGGCATCTTGTTGAAGATGGCGCTGATGCCAGGCCAGCACCTCTGCCTGAGTTCCTCGGAGTACCAGGAGTCAGGCCCGATTTGCAGCTTCCTGAGATCGCCGACGGAAACGAGAGTGATTTTATCAAGCTGTAGTTGACGGACGGGTTGATGGAGGAGATGGGTGAAATTTCGAGCTTGTGAAGTCGCTTGCTAAAATTTTCTAGGATATGAAATTTCGAGCTTATGAAGTTTCGGGTTTGTGAAAGGAAGTGCTTTTCGAGGTTGTGAAATTTCGAGCTTGTGAAGCGACCCCTTTTTAACTTTTCTTCATAATTAATAATTCATAATTTTATCTTACTACTTCTAGTAGTCTACTAGGTTTGGAGATCTCTACACGACCATTGCATGGAGGTCATTGCCTTGAACTAAAATTTTGAGCAATTGATAATTGTGTACGAGTAATTGATACGCTCGTACGAGTATATTTAAAATATTGGTGTCGCTCGACGAAAAATAAACCGATGAAATATCTGCAACGGATACGAAAGTGCTCTGTGAGTGTCTGCAAATCAAATTATTTATCAGAGAAGCAGGTGTTCGAGTATTTCCTTTCCCAAAAGATAAGAGATAACGTGATGCATCGTACATTGTATGATGAATTGTTTATGCCAAGAAGTATATCGTATTGAGCTTAAGCTCTCAAGGGAGAGGGCTAAGTTTCTGTTTGCCAACTCGCATCGCAACATGGCCTCGCAAGCAGTTGCATACTTAGTTACTTACTTACTACTGACGGGGGGCGCAGGCGCCGCGAATAGGCCGCGAGGCCCCTATCGCAACCCCAAGGTAAAAGAGCACAAGGATTAACCTTGGGGGTGCGCCCAGTCCCCGCCAGTAGTCGGCAGGTTCGCAGTGGAGGCATCGGCGACCCTCATCCGGCCGGAGTCCCGGACGAAGGCGCGAAGGTCACGGATATTGTCCGGGGTGGTCAGCTCGTCCATCCGCTGGGGGTGGCCGAGGTATTTGTGCCGCGCCTTGTTGAAGTAAGGGCAGAAAGTGACGTGATGCTCCCCGGTTTCCTCTCCTATGCCACAGAAAGAACAGGTGGGAGGGCAACCGGTTTGCAACGAGATATGTCTCTGGAAGAATCCATGGCGGTTAGGGCCATGCACATCTCCCTGAGGTCGGTTCTGTTAAGCGAAATCAGGTAATCAGAGACTTTCCTATTCAGGTTAGGCATGGCAGAGCGGGTTTGCCTGTACTCGGTGCAGCTGTTCCAGTGGAGCTGGTGCTGCTGATGGAGCCACCTGTTGATATGGCGGGTGACTTGCGACCTAGGAGTGGGTAGCCTCATCAGACAGTGGTTGCCGTCTGGGTTGCTGCCCTCGTTGGCGAGAGTCCGCGAGCTCGTTGCCCAGGATATTGCTGTGACCAGGTGTCCAGATAATTCTAATCCTGTTAAGGACTGAGAGGGATTGCACACTGCGGTAGCATTGATATACTGTAGCAGCGGAGATATTCTCAGTGGTTAAGGCCTTAATAGCGGCTTGGCTATCAGTGTAAAAGTTAATATTGAAGTTATTAATATTCGCCTGGAGCAGACTATCCACATTGTCTAGGTCCATGTGGATGTTGTTGAGGTCGCGACGGACAAAATCCATATGCGGGATCAGGGTTTTCATTGGCATAAAGCCAGAGGGTGCGTTATTTAACGCTTTATTTCTGATAAGTCGCGAGGCGGACTTCATAGCCTCCGCCCTAATAAATAGGTGAAGCGGAGGAAGATTAACGATAGTGTTCAGCCCCTCGTAAGGAGTAGACGGGTACGCACTTGTGATGGCGCGACAAATGCTGCCCTGCTGATACAGGCGCTGACAGGCGGTCTTCTGCTCCAGTACGCTAGTCCAGATGAGACTCGCGTATGTGATACTGGGCCGGATGATGCCGGTATAAATCCAACGGACCGTTCTTGGCGAGAGGCCCCAAGTCGGCCCGATGGCTCTGCGCGCTGTTTTGCCCGACCGATGACGTTATCAAGGTGCTTCGTCCAGCGCAGGTCATGCGTTAGCGTCACACCGAGGTATTTGACCTCCTTCTTGAAGGGGATGTTTCTACCATAGACAGTGAGGTTTTGCATCTCCCACGCACGGCGCTTGGTGAATACGACAGCGAAAGTCTTCGTGACGCTGATTTTTTGGCCATGTTGCGTAGCCAAATCGGCTGCCTTGTCGGCGAATTGCTGCATCAGGTTGCGCAGAGTGGCGGGGTCAGGTCCGCTGACGACCGCGGCAACGTCATCGGCGTAGCCTGCCCTGGTGATACCGCTGGGGATGTCAGCGGTTAGGAGCTCGTCCATGACGAGATTCCAAAGAAGTGGAGTCAGCACGCCACCTTGGGCCGCCTTTCATCACCGCCCGGGTGTAGGTAACGCCCATAAGCGTAGATGTCGCATTGTGGATTATAAAATAAATCTAGCGGACAATGCTGTGCCTCACATTCCTGCGGGAAAGAGAGTTTCTGAAGGAGCGGAAAAGAACATTGTCAAAGGCTCCTTCGAAGTCAACAAACATCCCGCAAGCGAGTTGTTTGCTAAGGATAGCACTCTCGATCTTGGAGGTAATGGCATGTAGAAGGCTGGAAGGCGTACTGGTACTTACTGACGGGGTCGGAGCGCAGGTCGGACTCTAGAAGCCTCCACAGGATGAGCCTCTCCATCAGCTTAACACAAAAGGAGGTGAGGCTGATGGGCCGGAAGGATTTCACGTTGGTGTAGTCACACTTGGCGGGTTTCGGGATGAACACAACTCTGGACATTCTCCAGATCGTGGGAATGTAACCGGTAGTAAAACAGTCAACAAGTAATTTAGAGAGAGAATCAGCAAAACTTTGCAGCTGTAGCGCCTCCTGAAGGATACAGGGGGCGATATTGTCAGGGCCAGGCGATTTAAACGGTTTAAAAGAATTGCCGCCAGCTGGAGCAGCCGGCTGGTTAATTAAGGCGGTCTCGGTTCTCATGGCGGACTCCGACGGAGCTGATGCTGTACTGGATGTACGAGTGGTCGGAAAGCGATGGAAAGTCATCCCTAACCAGCCAGTTGTGGACCTGATTGAGGGCGTTGTTGGAAGCGAGAGTGAGATCGATAACCTCACGCCGGTTAGAAACCATAAAAGTAGGTTTGCTGCCCCTGTTACAAATGTGTTAGTATCACTACTAGACCAGGCAGTGTTATGGGCATTAGCATCGCAGCTAACGATTAGCTTCCGGTCCTGAAGGTTACAGAAGTCCGCCAGCTCCTGCAGGAGGGGGGGAGGGACGTCTTCCTGGATGTCCAGGTAGGCGGAAACGAAGGTCAAGTCAAAGACTGAGAAAGTACACATGTCTTTAGAGCAAAAAATTGGCATAATAGTGGCCGGGAGGTCATTTTTGACGAGGGCGATAGCCCTGGGGGTGTCGTTCGCGCAGAGGTACAGAACCTGATAGCCTGGCGGCAGGCAGGTCGGCTTCCCCTTGCGGGTATACGGTTCCTGAATAAGGTAGATGTCAACTTCCTTGTTGGCGAAGGTGCCTGAAAGGTTGCTAGACCCTCAGAGCAGAGTATGCATGCACTCGCTAATCAAATTGTTATGCATTGCAGCATTTTACTGCCAATCCGTACACGTATACCAGTATTATATTATCCTCTAAATTTCTAACATTTAAATTCAGGTTGCAACTTACTTGGTTGACACGGCAGCTGCTGACTACAGCAAATACTACGAATACGCCGTCGTATCCACTTCACCTACCCTGGCCGTATCTCGCTGTAGTCAGCTAAGTGACCAGAACAGTGACCAGGACTGCGGTCAGTCAGGCGCAGCTGCGATCCCGTTGAAAACGATACCGTGACAAGAGTCGCTAAAAAGTCGTTGCAAACAACTCTCTAGTGACTCTAGCGCGTCTGGGGCGACTCTTGTGACTTTTTAACGACTCAAACGCGTCAAATGCGACGGAGAAGTGACTCTTGCATCAAAAGCGCGTCACGTCACGTGAGTTGTAGAAGCGTAAAAGAGTCGCGAAAAAGTCGTCTAAGAATCGTTGTACTAGCGCCAAACTTTCTACTAACTCAGTAGGCTAGTTAGTGCAATTAGAGTTCAATAAGCTAAAACGGAGTGTTTATTGCTTTCTAAAAAGCCTTTTTGCTCACTTTTGCAGCTATTGTTCAGCGGCGGGGTCTGTTCCAACTGTCACTGGTCGAATGCCGACGCCTACATTCAATTAACTGGACTTCGGTTTGTACGGTGCAGGGAAGCGTGTTGCAGAGAAGATTTATAACTTCTTTTTGCTTCCTAAATACATTGTGTCATGCTGTACGCTCATTATTCCACGCTTAGGAGTCATTATTTTAGGCTTCTAAAAATACATTCATGAGACAATGTGTTTGTGTATATGGTTTTGTCATAGACAAAGATAAATTTTAGTCACTCGTGGCTTCGCCACTTGTGAAAAATTTATCATTGTCTACCTCCAAAACCATATACACAATCTATCATTTTGTCATTCCGTTAGAAATTATTGTGGGTGTCTGATCTGTTGTGATTTTCTGGTGCGTTTTAAAATGTACTTGTAGACTGTAGGTGAATATGTATATTACACGGAGGTGAAGAGTGTAGTACGGTTTGAACTTCAGTGTGATGTAAGAAGACTTTTTATGTCAAGAGAAACTAAACGCAAACTTAGAAATGAGCTGTTTGCTCCAAAATGTTTTATACCTATAGTTAGCCAGTTTGGCAACTGCCAGCACTTGAGGTGCTTTTTAATCCTGATCGGTGTTACTTTTTTCTTGCGTTGTTCATTTTATCCTACGAAGGCTTCGTTGCATGTGTACATGTAATTCCGCTGCTTGATTCGTCTACACCAATTTAACTAGGGAAGTGAGAGAAGTTCCTCAGCTAGATTGCAAATAGTTGATAAATAATGGTCTGGTATAGCCTCTTGTGGGGGGAAATGTAATCAGGACAACAATACTACTGTGCAGCTGCTTTTTGAAGCTATATAGGTACCCATGGATCCACGTAATGAACTGGAGGAAGAGGAGGACGTGATGGAGGACGAGGCACCTGAGGTTGTGATACCTTATCTGGAGGACCTGCGGGAAGAGTTTGGAGAGCGACAGCGGCTGGTAGTTGAGCAGCTGCAGGCGAATCTGCATCAGCAGCAGCAGTTACTACAGCCACATAATGTACAGAACCCCAGCATGCAGCAGCAGCAAGACAGGCTTGCTGCATTAGAGCGGCTGCTCGAGGAGCAACAGCGGCTGTTGGAGCGACAGCAACAGCTACTAGAGTACCAGCAGGTGGGCGTGCGGAGGCAGCAGGAGGTGCTGGAGCTTCAAAGGCAGCGACAAGCTGCAGCAGAAGAAGAGGATCGAGAGGAAGAAGATGATGAACTGGGCGAAGATTTTTTAGACTGCCCCTGCTCCCGCATCGTCGCAATCCTCCACCGTCTCCGCCCCTCCCCACCCCCTCCTGCACCCTACGCATGCCACAGCGGGGTTAACGAACTACTTGTACATGTACGTTTAAAACACAATTTGTATGTTGGCGTCCATCATCGTGTAGTTTTTGTGTGGTTAAATGACATTCTACTGCAAGTACATGTAAAAGTGCGCATGTGTAGATGCAGCGTCTGTTTGGGTTGTTCCCAGCTTAGATCTTGTTGAGGTCCTGCTGAGGTTGGTATGGTGTATGTCGTGTAGCCTTATGTAGCGATATGTAGCGAACGTTGACGCTATTGTACATGTTTTTCACCTGCATATTTGACTTACAGCTGGCAAATTGAAATGAGTGGTGAAATAAATTGGTCTGCTCTGTTGGATGACGTCCTAACAGCCTCGGATTTAACCAGTGGGATTCCTGGTTTCGACGAGGACGAGGTGAACAACCCGGTCCTCACCCTTGCCCAGCCTGTTTCAAACAACTAAGAGCCAACTCCGTATCCCATTAACTGGTCTGCCCTGCTAGACAGCGTACTCCAAATATCATGTACTCCAAATGAGGAATAACTGCTACCTCCGTTCATGAATTTATATATGTATGTGACGCCGGTGGACGCCAGGGTGATATGGCAGTTTGTACCAAGGACCACTAGACTGATGTAGATTTAACAGGAATTAAAGCCTCAACATCGTATGAGTACACACGTAAACAAGCTAGCCTTCAAAAATGTGCAACAATTACGAGTGCCACCTTCTGATTCAACTACGTTCTAGTGGTTCTTGGTTCCCAGTGTAAGATTGCAAAGTTCTAGTGGTTCTCGGTTCCCAGTGTAAGATTGCAAGTATATAGCTGTGTCCGCACGTTTTTGGACTGCATTTGGATTTTTGAATTCTCGTGTATCGACGTCTCAATTATTTTTGTACCCTTTTGTCAATGTAGCTAGTATTTGTTGTACGAACACTGGCAGTTTAGAGTAGGAATCTATTTCTTTTACACGCACCTCGTCACAAAATACTTGTCCGAAAATGTCTGCAGCGCCAAAATGGCTGACAGGGCGGCCCAGCGAAAAGTCTATCGGCGCAGGGAGCGCGAAGCTGCTGATGCCGACCCAACAGGACGGTTGCGTCGCGGTGACGCACTTCGACAACGAAGGCGTCGTGAGCGTCTCGCTCAACAGCGACAGGACGCCCAAAATGAGGCGGCTGCTGTCCCCGTTGGAGACCACGGTGCTGCTGAACCGACTGTCCACATGGAGGTTGAGCAGACGGATTCCCCGATGTGCTGTTAGAGGAGGCAGGATGGTCGGATGATGATGGAGACGGAGACCATCGGGGTGACGTCAAGGATGACGTAAATATCGAGGAGGCTGCACCCTTGTCCGACGGAGACCTCCATAGTAGCAGCAGCAGCAGCAGCAGCAGCAGCAGCAGGTTCGGTGGCAAAAGTGGTCCCTGGTCCGCCCGCGACCAGGAACTACTTGGACGCCCCTGGCAACGACCACCACGACACCTGACCAGGAAAGAAACAGTGGCGATTAACCAACTCAGAGCCGGGTGCTCCACCCTGGCCGGGGCCACACGTCACCGGGTCGGCCTGACTGAGAACGCCAGCTGTCCCGATTGCGGGGCGCCCGACACGGAGGAGCATATCATCCTTGAATGCCCACGCGGCGACGCCCTTCGGGCGAGCACTGAGGACGAGAGGGACATCCGCGACGACCCGGAGCGCCTTCTCGCCCTCCTTCGCAGGTTGGGGCGCCTCTGAGCGCCCTCCCCCCAGCTGCCAGCGGCAGCGTTGTGGGGCGGTGGAAGAAAAGAAGAAGAAGCAGCAGCAGCAGCAGTTCCGATGACGAAGCTCATCCAAGACTGCATGATCCCGTGTGCCCAGGAAGTGGACATACGTACGGGAGCTTTGCTGCTGCAATGCAGAAAATTGTGACCAGGTACGGTTTAAATGGTAGCGTCGTCCGTGCTGTCCTGGCTCTGATTGACGAGACTCTGCCTGCTGGTGGGTGCATCCCTACGTCGAAGCATCTTTTGCGCCAGGCCTTAGGGGTGCGTCGACGGAAACCCAAATGTATCAATTTCTGCCTGAAGTGCCTCGCTCGAGTGGATACAGCTGACACTGTCTGTGAAAACTGCACAGCTGCACTGACGCCGGACAAAATCTGCACGTACTGGCAGATGGACGTCCGTAAGCAGCTTCAGTTGCAGATAGAAGCGGAAGGATTGCTCCAGAAAGTCGTATTCCCGCAGACCAGAAGTGCGAGCCTGGTTTTCTTGGACTTGGCTCTTCTGAAGGGTACTGCAAATTTAAGAGTTCAATTTCTCTGGACTCCCGACAGGACCTGAGTTACGTTGTTTGCATTGACGGATTTCCGGTAAGTACGAGTAAGGGGACCGTCTTTGTTGCAGTTTTGTCCCATGTTCTGGATGGTTAAACGCGGTGACAAATTAATTACAGTCAGACAATTCGAAGCTTCATTTTATTTGCAACAGGCATTCCGACATTCCGTCATGGAAATCTGTCCTGTGTACCTGTCCGTGGTGGAGCTACCGGACCGCCTGAAAGCCAACAGCGTGGTGACCTGCCGCTACTGGTGCGGCAGACAGAAGCTTAATTCTACAGCTTATCTCCCAATGGTAGTAAAGCAGCTTAATGAGCTGAGTCTGGATGGAGTTGCATGCAGAAGAGGATGCGGCCCTGATGCGACTCAGGCCGGTGTCATCCGTTTTCATCCACTGCTGTTTATGATGGACGCGCCACAGCGGGCTGAGACAATCGGCGTTAAGCGCTTTAACGCTGTCCACGGGTGTGACAAATGTTACATCCGTACTGCTCCCGTTGGTGAAGGACAGGCGCGCTTCTACCCACCGGACGTGGCAGCAGCTGATGTCGCCCTAGCTACAGAGCGTGGCTGTCAGCAGCCTCAGGTGCGGTGTCTGCGTGATACTGTACACCTTGCGCGCGTAGACGTCGAGTTGCGAGATGGTAACCTCGGTGTTAAGGCGCTGTCCCCTCTGAGTGAATTATCCGGGTTCGACTACATTTGGGGTAACGAATAAGTTCCCAGCTGAGATTGTTAAGTTAAAGTTGGACTGCTAAGCTCACAGTAAAAGACCCCACACTTTTACAGCAACCCCACCGTGCTATTTGCATCAGTTGTGCGAGGGCCCCGTCAAGTGGACGCTCACGCAGCTGTTTGGCTCACCCAACCCGGACTCGAGTGCAGTTTCGTGGCTGAATGTTGCCATTTAGTCGGAAAAATGGTTTACTTGTTTACTTACTATCAGACTAAACACTTTTGCCAAAATTCAGTCAACCCGGATCTACGAGGATCCGTTCAACTCGTTGACGCTCTGACTGCCTCGATCCGAATTCCGAACGGCGCGGTACAGAGAGCACCACGGAGCTTGCGAGACCTTGGCCATCTCAGGGGTCACGAGCTGGAAGCGTGGTTGCTGCTGTACGGTCCGATTGTGTTCCCAGACATTCTGCCGGAGACGTACGCACAGCATTTCAACTTGCTGTCGTCGTCTTTCTTCTGGCTTACGCTGGACGACGCGCCACTGCACGAAGTGGAACGCGCACGCACTTCATTGCGACATTTCGCGCACCGTCTGGAGCCGTTGTACTTAAGACGGGCTCTGACCTATAACGTGCACCATGTAGTTAAATTTGTAACAACTCACTTAAAAAACTGCTCCATTGCAAGCACAACAACTTTAATTACTGCTGAGTGAATACCCCCTTCTTCTCCATCCCAAGGTTTGTCAGCATTTGCCATCGTTTGCAGAAGAATTTGGCCCAGTGCACAGACTCTCTGACTGGATTATTTGAGTCGCAGCACGGCCGGCTGCTGGCTAGACTGCATTGCCGACGCAACCTGGCCGCTGAATTGAGCAACGCCATCGCTGTCAAGACGGCCTGCAGTGAGACGCGTTTGCAGCTCATCTTGGCCGGCCATCCCGGTCATCAAGGGGGCGGCACGCGTTACGCAGGTGGTTTGCAATTGTCCCGTCCGATTGCAGCCGATGCACCGCTGCAGCCGCTTTTTCTTTTGGCAGGCATAGCAGATCCTGAAGAAGCCGGATGCACTTAGTGCCACGTTCGGAGGCTCGCCTGTCATCCGTTTGACGTCTTTCCTGACGATGCAGATGTCGTCCTCCATGCGGCCGAAATCATCGGCACGTGTGCCTTCAACGATACCCATATCGCTGTCATGCCGCATACCCAAGTTTCACACTCGTGAACGAACTATTGATTTAATTATATATTTAAAGCAGTAGACAATACAAGCAGACGAAACAAAAATGTCCGCCGTTGCACACGGCGCCAGGGCCAGGCCTGGAAAGAGGGGCTTAAGAGGGGACATGACAAAAGCTCGAAATTGAACGTCAACTCTGCTCGTAAATTTTGAGCATGCGAAGCTTCGAACTTATGAGTTTACAATGTTATGCCGTTAGGGATGGCCAGGTATTATGTAAAATTTACTTTATATGTTCAAGTTGCCCACGTCAACTGTTAGCTATCTGCTGGGCAAGATTTTCAGTTGCTTATCCGCATGCTTCTTCACTTCCCGAAAATATATACGAGCGTACATACACTTTTATAAGTGAATTCAGCAAACTGCGTTACTCCTTTAAATGTATGAGAACCCATATGGAATTTGCAACGGAACGGACCCCACTACAATTTTTTCAGCGAAATGTCATCCGGTCGCCAGACTTGCCGCCGCACAGCCGATAAGTCGGGCAGCCTCCCGACGCGAGCTGCTCAAGACGCTAGGAGCTGTGCTTCATGTACCAGCCTGGCGGAGGTGCGGTGCTCCAAATGACTACTGACTTCGATGTTTTTGTGCGGCCGCTGCTCAGCCACGGTGCACAACCGAACCGATGCCCGGTCGCATCGGCTGAAGCGACTGCCAACTGCCTCCGCTGCCACTGGCGCGACATCTGCTGCCACCGGCTCCGCTGCCACCGGCGCGACCTCTGCTGCCTCCGGCTCCGCTGCCACCGGCGCGACCTCTGCTGCCACCGGCTCCGCTGCCACCGGCTCCGCTGCCACCGGCTCCGCTGCCACAGGCTCCGCTGCCATCGGCGCGACCTCCGCTGCCCCCGGCTCCGCTGCCACCCCATCCGCTGCGTCTGCCGTCGCATTAGGTGGGTCGTCCTGGTGGGTGGTACAGTTTAAAAAAACTGTACACCCACCACCCACCACCCACCATCCATTGCACGAAACAGCTGTTTGTTTCTGTGACCTACCACCAACTAACGGGCATCACAGATGGGATGAAGTCTCCGTCTTCTGGGCAAGGAAGCCGTCCGCTAACAGCTGTCGGTATCCTGCAATTTTATTCTGGGGTCCAGCTGACAAACGGGAAGCCAAAGCCAGAGAGAGAATGCTTAAAAAACTCCCACCCTTACATTCTCCTGTAGTGCCACGCGGGACGTAAAGTTGCATGAAACTGCGGCCTCGCTGCAGGCTCTCCAGCTGAATGTGGGTCAGCTGCAGACAGATCTGGCAGCCGACCCAGTTGGCCAGAGAAAATGCAGAGCTGCTCCTCAAGGTTGGGAGCATGGAGCGCGAGCTGGACAAAATGCAGGCGGCACTAATTGAGGTGCGGCACGGCCCTTCTGATGCACTAGAAGTGAAACTACATACTCGTTCCAATTCTTAGAACCACACTTCATCATCAAATACCACCGCTTGCACAGGCCCAGCAGGACCGTGCCCGTACGAATGACGGAGTGATGCGGCAGTTCAGTAGCATCTGCCCATCGCTAGCATTCAGTAGCATCTGCCGCAGTCGGAACGCTGACAGTGGCACAGTGACGGCGCTTCTCGCGACCTGGCGAGAAGGGCGATCTGATGGCGGAGCTGCTGGCCGAGGAAACGCCGTCAGGTGCCGTTGCCACTGCCGCTGCCACATCCGCTGCTGCAACCGCCGTTACCGCCGCCACTTTAATTCCCGTTGCCGCCGCCACTGCAATGCCAGTTGCCGCCGCCCGCCACTGCAATGCCCGTTGCCGCTGCCGCTGCATCTTCAGCAGCAGCTGGCGCTGCTGCATTCAGCAGCGTGCAGCAGAATGTAGAAGAAGCACCGGAGGCCGAAATGGTTCCGCTCATGCCGGGGCACCCGTTCAAGGTAGCAAAAACGGATTCGTGGATGCAATTGCAAAGTCCAATATCGCTCCGCAGCTCAAAATTCTACCCCTTCTACTACAGGTCAAGGCTCGCAGCTACTCGACGCTTATGTCCGCGGTGGAGACACACGGGGAGCGGAAAAGCGAGCATACCGAGATGCTCGTGCTCAGAGCGCTTCTCCGTGCTGTTTTCAGCGAGGAGGACTTGCGTACAAAGTCGTTGACAGGCCGGTCAAGGGATTGTGTAGCGGAGACGACCCTGGACGTAGTACAATCATTTCTTGTACGAATTGTGAAGGCCCACGTCTCTCCTTCACGACTGCAGTTGGCGTTTCGGCGGTTGCGCAGTGAGCTGATGAAAGCCAAGCGATCCAACGACCAACGTGCCCAAGAGGAGCCAGACGACCCGGAAGCTGATCAGGCGAACTGAATTAAGACAAATATTAAACTAATCAATAGTTAAACAGGCATTGCAATTTGTGGGAACATCAGCTTGTAGGGAATTTTTTTCACATTTGTCACTAGTTCATTCAATGTAAAAGTTTTCCGTACGAGGGCTGAGCAATAAGTTTCCGGATGTGCCCAGACAGAAAGAGTTAGAAAAAAAGTTACATCTAGAAGGTGCTTCATCCCCAAAAGCTCCTCGCAATCGCTCAAGACTTTCTTGCTGCCGCAAATCACTTTTAAAATCGTAATAAATCATTGCTTTACAATGACTCCTATTGAGCTCCATTGCGAATTTGATAGATAGGGGTGGGTATGCTAGCTTGGTTTGGGTGCTGCACTGCCTATACATGACCAGTGTGTCTGAAACTTAACAAAAATTGTACTTATATAATGTACTTGACTCCTATGGTGTTAGATTTTGTCAGCCGGCTCTCAACTATGCACATCCGGAAACTTATTGCTCAGCCCTCGACGGGGTTATCACATTGACATGGTTATAGAACTCCGGGCACTGGCCCTCGAAGAAGTTTGTCAGGTGGGTCTTCAGGTCGTCCTCATTATTAAACTTTTTGCCGGCCATAGAACGGTCGAGGGAGGCAAAAGGTGATAATCGGTGGGTGCAAGATCTGGGCTGTACGATGGGGAAGAATCTCCCAGCCCAACTCGAGCAGCTTCTGACGGGTCGACTGTGCCTTGTGCGCAGGTGCGTTGTCGTGCAGCAATATGACCCGGCGACGTTCAGGGCGCACCTCAGCCAGCTTCTGATGCAGGCGCTCAAGCTGCTCCTGGTGGAAAGTGGCATTGATGCTAGTTCTTCGACAGCAGCTCCCACGTTATGATTCCTTTCGTGTCCCAGAATACTGAAAGCATGACCTTCTTGGTCTCTCACTCTGGCTTTGCATCGGAATCAACCTGTTAACGGCGGTCAGCTGGTGGGGCACCCAGCATCCGAATTGAGCAGATTGCTTTCTGCTGGTATAATCTACCCTGTGGAAAACCCTACCGTTTCGTGTCCAATAGTACCCGTTCTCAAGCCCGAAGGGTCGGTCAGACCCATCCGAATCTGTGGAGATTACTCGGTGACGCTGAACAGGCTCATCGATTCTGATCAGTACAAACTTCCTATGCTTGAGGAGATTCTAGCAGCTATTCCAAATGCAAAGCACTATTCCGTGATCGATTTAGAAGACGCGTACTTGCAGATTGGATTATCGGAGGAAGCCAACGATTGACCTGTATTTCCACTCGTATGCCATTTTGCATTCCGAAAGATGCAGTTCGGAATATTCGTCGCTCCGTTAATACTTCAAGAGGTGATGGATAAACTGCTGAGAGGTATACCATACGTAGCTTCTTACCAAGATGACATCGTAATCGGGACTCCAAGCGCTAGTGAGCATCACAGAGTTCTTTCACTGGTAAAGGGCAGACTTGCTCAACATATGTTTAAAATTAATGTCCGCAAGTCTCAGGAGTTCAAGGATCGCGTCAAGTTCTTGGGCTTCGTACTCAGTAATGGTCAACTGCAACCAGATCCTGCAAGGGTCAAGGCACTAAATGAGTTGGCAGAACCAAGAGACAAAGATCAACTAAGGAGTGCGGTGTCTACCTTGGGTCACTACGGATTGTTCTGCCCGAATTTCTTACTCATCGCAAAACCACTTTACCATCTTCTAAAAAAGCATGTAACATGGAATTGGACCGACCTTCACACAGATGCTTATCGGAAGATAAAATCCAGTATACCTCATATACCCAGTATACCCAGTATACCCAGTATACACGTTCCATCAAATCGTATCTTATGACATCACCCAACCTCTGTTTTTGACGTGCGATGCTTCTAAAGACGGAATTGGTTATGTGCTTTCCCACGATGATAATCAGAAGCAAGTCGTCTGGCTCGCAAGCCGAATACTAAAATCCGCTGAGTCGAATTACTCGAATATCGAACGCGAAGCACTTGCCATAGTCGAAGGTGTTAAATAGTATCAACAGTTCCTAGCAGGTCGACACTTCAAGATTATTTCCGATCATCGCCCACTAATGTTTATTTTCAATCCTGGCAAGATCTCAGAGCGCTTATCAGCCAGATTGCAGCGCTGGGCATTGACTTCGAGTGCCTACAACTACCAAGTCATCTATTCAAAGGGGGAGACAATGGGCCGTATGAATAAAACGTGAGAAAATCTTTAAAGATTATCTTTCGAGCCAAGAATTTCTTTAAAGAAATTCTTTTACGGCAAGAAAATCTGTTGGAGAAAATCTTACGAGTCAAGATATTCTAGAAAAGACATGAATAAAAGTTTCTCGGCTCGTGAGATTTTCTCGGCGACTGCCACTTGGCTGAAAGTTGTCTAGGGCCCAAACCAAGATGTCGGTGACGTGGAATCGACGGCCGTCTCCTCAGGCTTGGGCGCAGCCCATGCTGTGTCTATGGCTAAAACCACGTGAACACCGAAAATCCGTCCAGAAAAATCCTACTAGAAAGTGGCAAAATCCATGTGGAGTTTACCTGAACATCAGGTGACAGGAAAGTCACTTTGCTTTGAAATTTTACCCTGAGATTGAGCGTCCTGGCATCGAATGGTTGCCAATTTTTTACATGTATATCGTGATTACTCTTTGCAGGAGCCCAGAAACAATGCAAAAAAAACTGCGAGCATGTTATAAGACGCTGCGTGGGGGGTAGAAATGGGAGCTGCCGTGTGTACAAAACTGTGTCCTTGGACCGTTCGCAAGCTGAGCGACGTAAATAGCCTACCAGTGAAGTATGCTACCAGATTTCATTGAAACCGCGCAATCTTCTCTCGAGAAACATGTCTGCCGCATCGGATGCCGAGTCTGAAAGTCAACAGGAAGCCGAGGAGGAAGCCGACTACATTGTCAACGTACTCTCTAAGCACCCGGTTCTCTTATCAAAGAGTAGCACGCCCGTCGTGAAGAAGAAGAAGGAGGCGGCCATTGCAGCATTGTGCGCTGAGTTAGAAATGCTGACAGGAAAGCTGTTCGAGACCGGCAAAACATCGAAGAAGATCGCCAACATGAAGACGCGTATGAAGGGCAAGGTGGATCGAAATAGGACAGGGAATCGTCCCATAAAACTTCTTCCATGGGAATCCAGGTTGGCCCGCATAATGGACGCGGATTCGAATCCAACAATATGATGGATATGTCTCCACTGGAGTGGCCTGTCGGGGCAGGTACTCCTTGGTCTTTCTGATCTGAAGGAACATCTCGTGTCTCGTGTTATGGGCGCTGAAGATTCGCTTGAGCCAGAGAAAGAGTTGCTCGCATAAAACTCAAGTGTCGGCTCTCTCGGCGAGAAAATCACGTCTTTTATTCATCAGAAAGCAAGAAAATCTTTTCCTCGTGAGATTTTCTTGCCGAGCAAATCTTTTCTTGTGAAAGCTCGAGATTTTCTTGGCGAGAAAATCTTGCAAGAAACTCGCAGTTTTTTATTCTTATAAACGCAAGAAATTCTTGGATTTCTTGCAAGAAAAAAATTTCTTTTTTTTATTCATACGGCCCAATGTTTGCAGCTGATACCTTGTCGAGAATCCCAAGTACTGGAAAATCTCCTATCGTAAATTCAGTGAATCTACTGGAGATAAACAACCTCGAAGAATTCAGAAATTCCAAAGGACTTCTCAAACGTATTTCCCATTCAAAAGATTCTGAAATAGTTCTGCTGAAGAAGTTCATAACACAAGGCTAGCCAGAATATCCTCCCAAACACATGCTTCCATACAGCAAGGATCGATCCCAGTACACAATACAGAACGTAATTGTATTCAGAAGCATTCGGATTTTGTACCACCATCTCAACTGACGAAATCCTGCACCTGCTTCATGAAGGACATCCAGGAATTGTCAGGATGATCCGAGTTGCGCGCCAATATTTCTGGTGGCCTTCAATTCAATGATGCTAAAGAGTTTTTCAAGCGCGTTCACCTGGACATCGGACTACAAGTTCCTAGTGCTGGTTGACGCTTTTTCGCGCTGGATCGACGTTCAGACACTCAGATCCATCACGTCTTCTTCGGTTATCAGTGCGTGTCGAAAGACTTTCAAATACGTTGGGTTGCCCAAGTTTCTGGTGACCGACAACGGGACAAACTTTCGATCTGAGGAGTTTCAATCATTTCTGAAATCAAACAAAATTCAACAAATCCTCACGCCACCTGGGCAGCAGCAGTCCAACGGTCTCGTTGAGCGCATTATTCAAGTTTTTAAGATGGCTCTCAAGTGTTCATCTGCTGAAGTCGGTGTGAAACACTCAGTTGCTTCTTTCTGTTTAAGGCAAAACACCACACCTTCTTCAATCGGTGCGATTCCTGCCAGTCAAGTTTTTATAAAAATTCCACGTACCCGTCTATCAGCTACGTGCACAGAACTGCATCAGCCAGCGGAAGACTCTTCCAAACCGGTCTACATCCGCATCGAGACTAAGTCTAGCAAGGCCGAGGAGAAGATCACTTCCAAGTTCGGTTCAAATACATCTACTGATAGCCGAAACAGAATGGTGCATCAATCTGACATCAATGCGAGGACGGCCACGGCGTCAAACTACCCCGGAGTCTGATGAGTCTCCTGTTCCTTCCTCCGGTGCTTCAGTATCAATCGTACCCGATTTGCCAAATTCTCATGCAACAGCCAAACCACGCTGCCAAAAGACCATAGGCGACCACAACGTCTAAGTAGGCAGGAACACTAACACCGATGCAACTGGAAAATACGGGTTAGAGACACAAACCAATCGAGCGGGAGAAGAAATTATCGAATGGTGCACCGCGCAAGGTTTACAGATGGCAAATACCTTCTCACCACATAAGAAGAGAGGCACGGGGTTCAATAGGAGAACAGGTAAATGGCATGAACTCGACGGCTCTAATGTAAAGAAAAACGATAGACACCGCTAGGTTATGAAGATCTAGACAACGGAAGAAATGGCACTATCCGACCATAAACCGGTCTCGATCAGCCTGAAGGGAAGAAAAAAGAAATGACGTGACAGGGAAAAAACCCGATTACCTTACACCAACTGGAAGATAAGAAAACAAAGTAAGTTCTGTATCAAAACCAAAGAAAAACTCGCAAAAAATCACTAGAAACAGAAAAAACAATAAAGGAAACGAGCGAAAGACGAGAGAAGCCAGAAGAATGGGAAGAAAAATCGAAAATACTGAACGAATCAGCAAAGGAAATATGTCGCACGAGGAAAAAAACTGTCACCAACCCGTCGATAATCGGTCACGGAACCGAAATGAAGCGTCTAAAATCAACACAAAAGTCCAAGAAAGGAACAGAGCAGCGACAGACTTGAATGAGGCAGAATCCAAAAGAGCAAAGCAGACAAGTGGAGTGAAAGTCTCAAAACAGGACAGATCATCCCACTCCACAAAAAGGGGGATAGGAGCAACCCAAATAACTACAGAAGACTATGTCTTATGGCAATGGGCAGCTGCATTCTGGCAAGGGTGCTCGCAACACGGCTACGAACATGGACGGAGATACTGAGGAGTGAGAACAAGAGTGGCTTCAGACGGAATAGATCCACCGACGCAACCCAGATCATGATTCGTATACAAGAAGACGTGAAGAACCTAGGGAAGCGAAAGGACCAAAAATAGGACTCCAAACCGAAACAGAATCGGACCCAGAGCAAGATTATGTTGTGATCCAGTGTATTGGGCCGTACAGTACGTGAGCTTTCTCTCTCTCTCTCTCTCTCTCTCTCTCTCTCTCTCTCTCTCTCTCTCTCTCTCTCTCTCTCTCTCGCTCTGTAAACCCTCCCAACCCCGTCGATACTCGTAACTTATTGTTAGCTAGCTCGTATATTTTATTTAGCATAATAGTATTTTATTGCCATTTCACTGGACCTATTTGTTTGATTAATATTGGTCTATTTGATTATTTGATTATTTGATTATTGAAGTCTATTTTTACCCAACTATTGTCTGTGATTTTCTCACCCTGATTTTCCTTTCTCACCGTGCCCTCCCATTGGCTGTCTATTTGTTATCTGTCACCCTAGTTTTCTACCCCCTATGTGTTCAGCGTGGCTGCGGCTAATCCTCTCTCCTGCCCCACCCGCTGTTTTTCTTACCCTGCAGCTTTAACTCCACCCCATTTGTGCTGGCTTGTATTTATTGGCGTGCGCGCCGCCCTCCTGTCTCCGCTGCCCTTTTCGCTTCGTTTCTCTTCCGGCTAACCCCATCGCTCCTGCCACTCCAAGCCAAATACAGCCTCTGCGACTACAAGACTGGCTTTGCTGGCTTTACACGATTGCAACAGGATTGAAAACAGGACCGAACTGAAGCGTCTACAATCAACAAAAAAGTTCAAGAAAGGAACAGAACAGGGACCCTGTTTCAGACAGCTTGGTCCGACATCGGGCCATAGACAATTTTTTCTTAGTCTGGCTTTCACTCCCGTAGACGTCACGTCGGGAGCTGTTAAAGTCAAATACATTCCATATAGTTCTAGCAGGAGTCGAGCATGTTGGTGACTGGCACATGGTTAAAGCTGACACTGATGGGAGTCGAAAAGAAGCCAGAAATAGCCAGCTACTGGTCAACCGATCTGATATTCACTGCCCGTTTCTTTCCAAGCCTTTCTCTCTATCAAGAGACAGATTTAAGCAGCTCCTGTCTTGTCTCCGTTTCTACGACTGTTCCGAGGCTTTAGGTGCTGGTCTATTGGCAAAGATGGAGCCCTTTCTCGATCGTGTGAGGCATCTCTGCAGAAATAACTACATGCCCCGACAGCGACTTTCAATTGATGAAACGCTGGTGCTTTACAAAGGGCTTACAAAGGAAATACATCCCGTCTAAGCGAAGTAAGTATAACATAATGCTGCACTAGCTCTGCGAGACTGAGAGTTCATACTCGTATTTATGGAACTTCGTCATACAACACGTCTCCTGAGGTTAATCAACAGCTTGGTGAAGGACTCGGATGTCAAGGCTGTCAACGCATTCACGAACCTGAAGATATGGAGAGGAGAGTAGAGCTTGAGTCACTGCCGTATGATTCTTGCGACGCTCCATCCGCTCCTACAGTTGAAATGCTGAGGCGACCTGAAAGTAGAAATAGCGATAGGATTAATTTAGAGACTGATAGGATAAATCTATGTCACAGTCATGTTTTGTCGGCCAATTTGCCATCCATTAGTCATGTTTTGTCGGCTGATTTGCCATCCACTAGTCATGTTTTGTCAGACAATTTGCAATCCACTAGTCATGTTCTGTCGGCTGATTTGCCATCCACTAGTCATGTTTTGTCGGCCAATTTGCCATCCACTAGTCAAGTCGAATGGGCCGTCAATGACAGGCCAGTTAGGGCTTGAAAGGAACCTGACCGCTTGGTTCTTAAACCAAAGTCAAAGTCCTACTTGAGCCGGTTAATTAACTTCTTCCGCCGGCCTCATGCCTGTTCCAGCGCTGAAAAGCAACACTAAGCATCATGACTGGCAAGGAAAATAGAAAACGTCGAGATCGTGCACCTTCCAGGACGCCCTCGCCGGCCAGTGGGCGCAAGCGCACGCGGCCCGTACCGCCAGCTAGCAGGACGCGCATTATCCCTGTTCCAAGCCAGGACCCATCTCGCAGCCGACGCAGCCGCTTGGATGTGCGTCCCCAACGAGATGCCGACATTGAGGTGCGCCGACTAGCACAATTGCAGCCACCTCAGACAGGAGATCGACTAGCTGTCGCTAGAGAAAGAGCTACCACCATCAAGCTCCGTCTGGACCCGCCGAAGGCGATCACGGCTGACGCTCGGCTACCGGCCGCAGAAGCAGCTAGAGGAGCCGCTGCCCCGCAGGAACCACCGCCAACGCAACCCACCTACGGCTCATCCGCTCAGTCGCAATCGCCAGCGGCGCAGCTCGCCGGCGACGGCGACTTGTTCGACCTAATCGGCAGCGTATCCAGCTCGCTGCAGGAGGAACCCAGCGAGGAGCTGCTCCCGGTGATCCAGGAGCTGATGGCCCCAGGTGCGCAGGCCCCGCCAGAAGCGCGCCCTCCGGATCTTTTAGACCCGAGGGTCGACGTTCTGCGCACATCGCCCCTCCGGATTCGCCGCCTCTGGTCAATTACTTGGGAGTCTTGTCGCCGCCCGATGTCGTCAATCTAGACGACTACCTGACGCCGCCAACGCCTCTGTCGCCGCGTTTCCGCCGCCCCTCGCCGGTTCCGTCGCCTCCTAGGCTCTTCTCCCGAGCAGAACTAGCTGACGCTATACGCGCTGCCATCCGAGCCAGGCCTCAGCAAGCAGACGCCACAACCCAGGTTGATCACCTGGGCTCCGTCAGTGAGGAGACCATCGGCCTCCTGACGGACCTGCTTGTGAAGGCCGGCCTCAAAGGGCAACTAAGCCGGAAATGGCCCACACGAATTTGCGATGAATTCCTCGCAGCTACAGCCGAAGCCAGACGGCAGGCCATCGCCGAAGTGGCCCGCCGCACCGCCGCCGCCTTTCCGCCTCAACCACCGCATGCGGCGTCCTTGGAACTAGCCGTCCTCATAATGTTATTTTTCCTAGGCCAAGCCGCCTAAGTCCCGGACGAGCTTAACCGTTTTGTGTGATATTAAAACTCATAAACACTAGGACGGTTGAGCCCAACATTTAGTCTGAAAAATATGCTATCTCTCATTAAAACATTTAAAACTGTATGTACAACTCAAAACTAATACGATATTCTACTCTAACATTTCATTCAATTTACTAATGCATCTCAAAACTTATTACGCTAACTTTCAATCTTTAAAACATATGAACAATAAAAAATCTCCGGTAATATGTAACAAATTGAATAATGACTTGCAGCTTTGCCTTTTTGCGCGCTTTGTACACCAACTCCATGATTAGCGCTGCCTTTAGTTTTATTAAAACTTTTCAAAAATACTTCAATATATTGCGTGGTGTGGCGGTCCACTGCCGCCAACTTATGACCATAATGCGGACTGCAGAGCTATGCCTAAATGCCTCTCTTACTGTTATATCTATGGCCTAAATAGACGCTCAAATTGAGAAGCCAGCCCGAATTTGAGGCTGGCAAGTGGACTTTCTTTACTCGCTCGCACAGCCTTAGGCGAGCCGCTACATTGGTGAGCCCGACTCCCGCCGCCGCTTGCGGCGCGCCAACCCCGCGGACGCGGCACGCAGCACAGAGGACATCAGCGCCCATTAGAGCAGACGGCCATCCGTCTGCAGCCTCCATCTGGCTTTCTACGCTGGCGCTGCCAACACAAGCTCCACGACGCACGCGCCGGGCCACCGCCGGTCCAGCGTTTCAGGCCGGCATCCGCTGCCGCCTATGTCACGGCCGTGGCCGCCTGCCCGGCCTCCGACTCTCGACAGCCACAGCACATAGCGCAACACGGGGTCCAGAGCTGCTGCCGTGAGCTCCTCAGTTTCCCCCAGCCCCATCCGCTACTGCCTGGCGGTGTGTCGTCCCGAGTGGGTGCCTTCTGCATGACTGGCAACATTCTCGCCGCCCCATCCTGGGGCCCCGCCGGTTCAGCGTTTCTGCCCGGCAACTGCTGTCGCCTTCGTCAAGGCCGTAGCCGCTTGCTCGGCCACCGACTCGCGTGCGACTGCAGCGCCCAGTTGGTCCGTCCCTAGTGGTGCAGTGGGCATAAGATCTTGGCAAGGCACTGACAGTGCATACACCACCATCATAGTCGTGCGCGACCGCTATCGGCCCCGCCATCGGCATTACAGTCCCGCGACCGCATCCCGGCGTCCTTTTGCCAGCGTACGAAGTTCCACGCTGCATCGCCCCCGCAGTTGACATTCTGCTGGCGCACAGGGCTCGACACTGGACGCGTCTGCATGCTGGCCACCTTTCCGTCAACCTGGGTCAGTCAATCCGGCACCACTGTGACTAAGTCTGCATCTGCACGCAACCTGTCAGATCAGTGCCCTGCAGCGCAATGGGTCCATACAATGAGGCACATTTAGTAAAGCTCTGGGGGGAGCTATGTGGAGGTCCACTGCCGCCAATTTATCAACATAATGCGGACTGCAGAGCTTTGCCTAAATGCCTCTCTTACTTTTATTTCTATGGCCCAAATAGACGCTCAAATTGAGAAGCCAGGCCGAACTTGAGGCCTGGCAAGTGGACTTTCTTTACTCGCTCGCACAGCCTTAGGCGAGCCGCTACGAGCGTACAGTGGCCTTAATGTAGCCAATAATCTCCTTATGCCGTTTTTTGAAAAATCGCAACTACTTATCAGCTTCACAACGTTAGTAGTGCAATCGCATTTATTTTCGCTTTCATAGAGAACTGCCGATTCGCCATTCTGTGTATATTCTGTGGACTCGGGTCCGCTTTCTGGGTCACATTCTCGAGTCAGGGACAGTGAAGCCAGATGAAGAGAGGTGCGCGCGTTAACGGAGATGTCAGCCCCTAAAAATCTACCGGAATTGGAATCGTTTCTCGGCCTCATTAATTTCTGCGGTAAATTTATTCGCAACCTCGCAGAACTCATTGAGCCTCTGTCACAGCTTAGACGCAGAGGGGCCGAGTTCACTTGGACAGACAAGCACGAACAAGCCTTCAATAAGATCAAGATGGCACTTTCGACTGAGTCTATGTTGCAGTGTACAAGACGGAGAAGTCAACACACGAGGCCAGGCTGATCAATTCATTAGGAAGGAATACTGCAATTGTCAAGCTGGAAGACGGAAGATTCCAGAAAGTGCACAGAGATCAAATTCAACGAACAAGCTCAGACCCGAAGTCTCAGGGAGATGATTAATCAGATTTGAACAAGGATGTCAGCATTGGAAACCCAATGATGCGTGAAAACGATGGCAACCCTGGTGGAAAGCATGTGCACGATGACGATGGCATTTTGGAACTGCAAATGGATTCTGAGTCTGAGTCAGTCCGAGTGGACCATACTTTTAAGCCAGCTATACCAGAATTACCACGGCGCACCACGCGGCTGGAGCAAAAGCCAAGAGTGAATTACAAGGAGTGACTATTTTGAGACTTCCTTAATCACTCAAGTTTGGGACTTAAACTGTTTAAGTTATTTTTATAAAAGGGGGAGATGCTGTGGCTATAAGCCAAGCCGAACCATGAACAAAATGATTTGCTTCCGAGCGCACCGTACGCTTTAGCGATCTACGCGTAACAAGAGCAAGCTAGGCTTGCAGAAATAAATAATAAGACAAGAGTCGAAGAACGGCCGGTTAATTTAACTTTTAAGTTCCAGACTCGCTCATTTGATTTGTCATTAAAAAAACAAAAGACACAACAGTGCGTTGGTGCGAGTTCATGCTCGAAAGATTCGATTCTGGCACCTCGAAGCAATGCTGGGAGATCATCACAGGCGATGAGACCTGGGTCCACCAGTACGACCCGGAAACCAAGCAGCAGTCGGCAGTTTGGCTCCTTCCAGACGATGCCACCCCAACGAAGGTCAAGCGGGCCCGCAGCGTCGGGAAGCACATGGTGGCGACTTTCTTCAGCCAGTCTGGCCACCTGGCGACTGTGGCGCGCCAAGACAGGCGGACAGTCAATGCAGACTGGTATATCAATCACTGCCTGCCGCTCGTGTTCGATGCGTGGCGCAGGCCTGCTGCTGCACCACGACAATGCTAGTGCGCGCACAGCTGCTGCAACACTGGCATTTCTGGCCAAGAATGGAGTCTAGTTGGTGACGCATCCTGCACATTCCCCTGACCTGGCACCCTGCGACTTCTTTCTCTTCCCTTTGGAGAAGAACCAACTGCGTGGGACTCGGTTTGAGAGCGGGTGGTGTCAGCAGTGGCAGAACAGTGAACTGGAGCCTAGAAACAGTGGTTTCACTGGATGCGGAAATGTGTTCAAGCTGGTGGCAACTATGTAGTTACGGAGCGCTGGCAGAGCAGAAGGTTTTTTATTTTGCGGAAAGGCTGCGCTACGCTCGCCTAAATCAACGTAGTACAAGTACAAAACTAGGATGTCTAGATGTCTATGGCAACAAGCAACGGCAACGATAACAAGACTGCAGTAGTTAAAGTACAACATTTCCTCCTGATCTCAAAATCACATGTCAGTATGATGCATAGCGCTGGGGTGCCGACCTTCTGCGCTTCGACCACTATTGCAGCGAATCTAAAAAATGTGTGGACGCCCTGCCAGGCGCGCAGCCGCGCAAGCTAAATTTTATCAAAGGTGCGCAGCTGCACATTGCACAGAAGAAAAGAATTTTGTCACGTTTTTGCCCTTCCTGCATGTAAAAAAGAAATATCAAATAAAGTTTTTATTGAGAGTTCACATTCACTTAAATCGAACATACCGAGTCTCGCTTTTCAGCCGCTGCTGGGCCTCTTGCTTCCTTTGCCGATTGCTGACTTGAATTTTGTCGAAACCTGCTAGCTGAAGTTTTCTAGCCGAAACCTTCTAGCTGAAGTTTGCTAGCCGAAACCTTCTAGCTGAAGTTTGCTAGCCGAAACCTTCTAGTTGAAGTTTGCTAGCCTAAACCTTCTAGCTGAAGTTTGCTAGCCGAAACCTTCTAGCTGAAGTTTGCTAGCCGAAACCTTCTAGCTGAAGTTTGCTAGCCGAAACCTTCTAGCTGAAGTTTGCTAGCCGAAACCTGCTAACCGAAGTTTGCTAGCCGAAAACTGCTAGTTGAAGTTTGCTAGCCGAAATTTTTGCAGCCGGTGTCAAAAGATTGCTTGTTTTTAGGCAATGGTAATGCATGGTTTTTGCTAAAAGAATCCAGAGAAGTGGGCAAAAATCTCAAATATTTTATAACTAAAAAGCACCAGCATCAGTTTAAGTGCTTGGAATTAAAGTTAGTTTGTCATTGTGGGTACAGAATACTCTCAAGTCTCAGACAGATAGTAGGACAGTAGTTCGAATTTCTTACTTAAACTTATTAAACTGTCATGGGCCTGGCTAAACGTATAGTACTCTAGCCTCTCCACGGGGGTGCAGAGAAGGCTATAAAAAGTTATTCCAAAACTACATTTGCTATAATGTACATTGAGCCCTATCGCCTGACCCTTTGTCTTGGGGAATGAGTTGGATGAGGGGCAAAAACATCACAAAAAGCAGGCAAACTTCACATGTTTAGAGACTACAGATTCTGTCCTGACTGAGTTACAATTACAAAGTTGAAACTTTATATTTAGACAGAAGAGTGAGTCAATGAAGACGTGTTTCAAGTTTAAAGTCAATTGCTTTACACGGATCAAACTTATGGCAGCCGAAAGTTAGTCAATTTTAAAACCCCTGTTACACATCTGGTCAGATAGGGGAAGGAGAGGCGGAGGTTGGGGTGCTTAATTTGTCTCTCTGAAAAAAGGCAGACTGAATTTAAAAGTGCACAGCGCCGTTCTGGGGTTGATTAAAAAGGCTTGGTTCGCACTCATTGCATTTGAGGCTAGCTTTATAACCTCCCTTTCTTTCATCAATTGTCTATGAGACTGGTTGGTAAAAGATAAAATTCAATCAACACCACAAATTGCGAACCCGCCGCGCGTAGGGTCATAAAAATCTTAGGCTTTATTGTGAATGTAAATTCACAATAAAGAGAGAGAAGCTATTGAATCTGGACTTAAAACCACCAATAGCAACGCCGGCAACATCAGGATTAGTGAGAAACAGATCCGGGACGTCATTATCGGTGCAGCCGGAAAAGTGGTGGGCACCATCGCACGCTCCACCAGGTACCGCCAGGCGATCAATGAAAGTGCGCGCAGCGTCTCAATGGGTAGGGAGCTAACAACCAGGTGGGAAAAGCCATCCAACACCGTGGTAGAAAGCTTCTCTTAGACCGGGCGAAGGCCAACGCGTTTGTGAACGAATACGCGAGGGTCAGCAACTATCCAAAAAATAGGGACTCCAGTGAGATTTTTTAAATATGGGAATGTTTGCAGTCGATGTTTGCAAACCTCAGTTTAGAATAATGTCTAAAAATTGAAAAACAATACTATACTATATCTAATTTACATTAAACATCGTTATTTAACGCTAATAAAAGCCTTCTTTGAAAATTTCACATTACGCAAGATGTCATATTTTCTTTTTTGGTCACAGAAACGATCTTTTTTTGAAAAGCTAGTCTAATTTCAACTAGTACGAGTATAACTTAATGATAATGATATGATATAATGATACTAATGATATAAGTAATGATACCAGGTACTACTGCACTTTTAGTCTTGTTTAGAAGTATTTTGTGCTCTTTTAAAAAGTAAAGCGCTTTCTCCTACCTCTAAATAATTACTGGTATTTTCTATTTTAAAATCTGTCACTCTTAATTGCTTTTTAATTTTTTACCGCCCGTAAGTAGCCTTTTAAACTTCCTACCAAAAGCGTAAAAAAATTAGACATAGCGCAAATGCTGCCCTGCGAATGCTGCCCTGCGTGAGATAGATGCATCAGTGGTAGCCAAGATGGTAGACAATTGCCTACGCACAACTGCCTGCGCGACAAGTGCCTGCGGCTACAGATTTTTGTGCGTGTGTTCCCTGCTTCTTTTGTTCAAGTTAATAACTAAGTGAACCAATGTACTCTAATAGTACCAAATAGTTTGTGGATTTATAATTTTGCATGTGCAGTTAAGGAAATTTAAAATAACACACTTTTAAATTCATTACACTAAACCCTGTCTTTTATTTCTCTGTTTGGTCTCTGTTTTATCTTTCTGTTATTTCTTTTTCTCTTATTTTGTGGCAGCAGTTACAGTTTCAATTATTGAAAGCTGCTGCTGCTGGTCAGCTTCCCGCCTCCTTTTGGCTGTCTGTTTGCTGCCTCTCCCTCTCCGTGTTCTGGAGGGACCTAATTCGGAGCGATATAAACCTGACGCCGACAAGACGGTGCCGTGTGATCGACCTGGAGCCACTGAAGCGGAGACTGCGGGAATCCGGAACCCACAGCCTTGCTGCTCCGTGCTACTGATTTTCTGAAGCTTCCTATGACTCGCCAACAGTTCGTTGATGCCCAACGCGCTGACCGAGCCATCAGCTACGTGCTCAACTTGGTCGAGAACGAAGCCCCGAAGCCTGAGTTCGACGCCCGGTTGCGACTAACGAAGGAGCAGTGGAATCTGCTCGGATATTACGAGAACCTGCAAGAGGACAACAGCCTGCTGCTGATTGAGCGACAAGTCCGACGACCTCCCGCCGGAGAGGGAGAGCCCTGTTAGCGCGCAGCCAGGCGACTCGGCCACAGATCTGCAGGTCGCCAACCTGCCATCGGCGCCGCCCAACACGCCGGAGAGCCCAAGGGTAGCCGCCGCCGTCACCATGCCAGCCAGAGTCGAGCCCGCGGAAGAACGACGTGAGCCCATGCCCGCCGGACTGAGGACGGCCATCGCTCACTACATTTACTACATCGCGCGACTCTTGACCACGGCGGCTCACCTTGGAACGCTCCCAGCGGTGACCAAGTGGCCGAGGTGGGTGACCCTGCGCGCGCTCACCGACACGGATCGTCAGCGGCTGCTCGATGAGGCCGCTGAGGTCGCCGCACGCAACTTACGCCGGACGATGTACCCGGATGCGGTTCGTTTTGTCGGCCGCCTGGCGGCCTCTCAAATTGCTGGGAGGACCCCTGTGATCCCAGCTATCACCAAGAACTGTGACCGTGAAGAGGAGTGACCTCGGGTAGACGCCCACTTCCTGCATGCTTAACTCGCTGATTGACCCGTGCTCCCGATGTCAGGGTGCTGAAACTATTTAGGCGTCTTGCATTTCCCGGGCCGGCGCCCCCGAATCGCTGCGGGACTGAGGCCCCAATGCTACTTACGCCCGACGGACTTGCCAGCCCCTCCGTTTTTATAATTTTTGGGCTCTGCCTTGGCGTGGGCAACCCACCGGTGTTACTTCCGCTTGCCATCCCTTCTTTTTGTACTCCCATTTTCTGCGCCTCTCCGAAGCGCCTCCCATCAACGGGCTCTGCTGCTGTCCAAAGCACCCCGGAATTTAGGCGCCTCTTTTCTCCGGGGCCGGCGCCCCCCTTGCATTCCCATTACGGGTCGCAATCCCAGCCATGACCCAGCCGCTGCCATTACTCGCCTTGTGACTCTACCACCTTTTTGCCAGGCCTTAATCATATTTTAAGTGATGACGGGTGACTCAGACTCGTAGTGCCTGTTCTGCGTACAGTTAACTCTCTGCTGTTGGTCTGACTGAGACCCTTCTAAAGCCAACCCCGAGCCTACGAGAGGCTAACACAGCCCTCCCATCCACCCACCAAGCCCGGCAGGTACTGCTGACGAGACGCCTGTACGTTAAGCTGCAAATCTGCACACGGTGCAGAGTTCGTTGACTTGTTTCTTTTGTTCCGATGGGACGCTCACCTCACCGAAGGCCGAGACCTGAAGGAACTGGTGGCAGCACTACCTAAGCTACTAAGAGCTAAGAAGGCTTCCGACAGAAGAGGCTCGAGACTTAAGGTAAACTTAAGTGCCTAAACCGGGAAGCAAATAGCGACTATTTCACTTTTGAATAGTTTGTTTACTTGCACATAAAATCGAAACTTCTGTAAATCGAACAAGTAATAAATGTTTACTAACTATTTGTTTTCAGGAATCATTTGCATTGTTTCCCCGTCAACGCCAACTAGATGCAGACCAAGAGGAAGAGGCCAAAACATTTCTCGTCCTAGGTGCAAACAAGAAGCATATCTAAAGATATTTTAATGACCTGGGCAAGCTCATTATTCTGCAGGACCTTCATAACTTAGCGGCCACAGAGTTGCTTCGAAGCCAACCAGGGGCTGAGGTCCAGTTCGTCGGGATTTACGTAGGTAACAATTTTATGGAACAATTTAATGGTTTTTAATGGTCAATTTAAACATGCCGATGTACCCAGACGTTGTGCAAGACGGGAATGGCAGAAGTGCGATTACTGGAATTTTGATCGTGAAATCGGAGTGTAGAGAGACTCCAAACGAGCTTGTTGTTCGTTTGAAGCTATCCAATAACTCGTGGAAGGTCACCAAAGTAATTATTACCGACAAGGACTGTGTTGAGCGTAATTTTTTTGCGGAGCAGCTAAACGTTAAGCTGCAAATGTCTATTTCACGTGCTGAAGACCTTTTCGTAGAGGCGTTGAGGGAAAGCGAATGGGAGTCTGCCATGGAGGCCCTTCAGTGAGTAGCAGATTCTTCAGACGAAGTCAGCTATACTCAGAATAAAAGACTTCTCGAATCAATATGTAGTGCTAGACTAAGACTATTTTAATAAGAACTGGCATCCCATTCGTGACGAGTGGGTTGTTCGGTCTCAGGCTCGAAATTGCGGTAACAACACCAACAACGGTGTGAAAAGCTTAAACCAGAAAGTGAAGTCCGTTGTTCCACGCAATTCAATCCTTTTGCTTTTTTGCAGCAACTTTTGAAATTTATTGCTTCATCAAGAATGCAGCTACAAAAAAATCGTTTCGATTCTCGACAAAACTGGAGTTCGTTCATTTGAGCCGGACTCAAGTGAGCATAAATTCTCAAAACTTCTAACTCATTACTTACTTGAAAAGGTAGTGAAAGAGTTGACTGTCGAAACAAGGGACTACAGGTAATCTGGATGCGACCTCATCCTCATCTTGCGCCTGTACATTTTTCGTCACTTTTCCCTGCCCTGTCGCAACATAAGAAACCAGAGGATGATGAGCTATAAATATTTCTTTTAGAACTCTGTCACCAGCGATGGACTATCGACTCCAACAAGCAGACTGGAATTTAAGCTCAAAGCGCTTGTTCCCATCAACTAGGGCCTGTCACGTTCTCATCAGTCGAGAAGAAACCCCACGGTATTTAGTCACGCAAGAAAAATACTGGGAGGCATTCCTTGTACGTTTTTTGTCGATTTAGTGTAGCTGAATTTCATGTAAATAATATTTATAATTGTAAGTTTTCTTTTAGGCCTTACTGACTTTTACCTAAGTTGGTCTCTTATGTGCTTTCGTTCTAACTAATTCTTAAGCCTATAAGATCTTACAACCGAGATCGTGAACCGGTTGGCTACAAATTGTGCCTTTAGCACAAAGGACAAATATAAGTCGCTGGATTTGAATGAACTACACAGGAGTTCTAACCATCACTTAAGGTCTTTTTTAGAGCGCGCCCATTTTGGGGCCGAGGCCGTGTCTATTTTATAGATTTTTAGATACGTCATCCCCCGCGGCTGATTAGCAACGGCGGGGTGCCAAAACAGACGCAGCGACATTAGATTAGCACGTTGCTACGGGGCGAGAGAGATAATTTAATATCTGTTAGTTGGTCGCATCAGGCGATGGTTAAAGGTCAGTTCAGGGTTCATTATTCGAGTCGATTCGCACGTCAGACCACCCGTGCGTCCCTCGGTGAGTCGTGCTTTCGCTCCCTGGGCCGATCCACGTACGTCACCGCTGACCTTGGCCTGTTGATCATCG
Organism: Macrostomum lignano; assembly: GCA_002269645.1. Taxonomy (NCBI): domain Eukaryota; kingdom Metazoa; phylum Platyhelminthes; family Macrostomidae; genus Macrostomum; species Macrostomum lignano. The sequence goes on along the minus strand of NIVC01000538.1, from coordinate 75,698 downwards.
CTCATCGATTTTTATTTGCTCAGACTTCCGAATTTCTAATCCCTATATTATTCCCCTTTTTTGAAATCCTTGTGCAACGAGGATTATTCTTCTGGGTCTGAAATAAAATAGTATAAAATGGTATTGAAGATATGGGATTAGAAATTAAGTGTGACCATCTATCAGTATAATAATTGATCGTAAAATGTGAAGTTTTAAATGGTGTAACAATATATAGGTATCTTTAATATTAATTCTTTGTAACTTAAAATACTTCATTATGCTAATAGTCTACATCTATAAATTATTATGCGCAGGATCATGCGTGCGTAATTATTAAACTACTGCTACATGCTATATGCATGGTGCTTTTACCCTAGTTGTAATCAATGTTCATGGCGCTGCTACTACATTTGTACGCATAAATAAATTGTTGTGTAAAACGCAGTTTTTGTTCGCTAGTATCAAGTGTTGAATTATTCTTGTTGGATTTTGTATTTGTTTCGTGCCCACTAATGGCACTGCTTTGACGAATCATGCCTATTAATGTCTCTAGTGCGAATTGAATCAAAGTGGTTGGAAATCTGCTAGACCTATTTTCCCTTCACCTTTTGAACCAATCCTGAACACAGGGCTAGCTCGTCCGATGCTGGGTTGTGGAGGGCACTCTGGGGAGATCGCACGACAAACCGATTGGTCTTCGAACACGAAAAACCGCTCGACCATCGTGTCGAGTCTCTCCATCTGTAACCTTCCCTTTTGGTCTCTACTACCCGTCCGTCTCCGAATTGAGGGGGGCGGCAGCTAGCAGTGCTGTTTTCAGTTGTGGCCACTGCAACGTGGCCGGTGAGTAGGCATATTAAGAATGTCATATCAAGAAGAAGTAACACCTTCGTGTCAGACTGACACGAGTGTGAGTCTCCAAAAAGGGAAAGATATGCAAGCACTGGAATTGTGCTTACATCGAAGCGAAAAAACAACGGCGTCCTCTCGTCTCAACCGGTTCTATCCAGCCAGACCAGCTTTACACTAAAGGGCAGATAGCAAAGCTGAGGTTCGAAGACCAAGCCAGCAGCCTGCGAACGCGTGACACAGTGGACTCGCAGCAATGCTTTGGGGGGTGATATGGTTGCCTAACAATGGGACAGAGAAAAACTGCTCCAGCGATAACCCTACTCCGCTTCAACTACGCATTGCTCTTCATTTTGTCAACTAAACCAGTTTGCTTGCTTGACTATACAATACACTGTCTTGAATAATTTGCGGCACAAAGAGATTCGGAGATGTGAGTCTCGCACTCATAATAGGGCCCTTAAAGGCCAGTGTGTTAGAAAGTCTTTCTGACTTGTGAGCAGAAAATAACAGGAATAAAAACTGTTATAATAATTTTCAGACGTACAGAGTTTTACAAAAATTCAAAGCGTAAAAGCGTCTAAAACATGCCAGAATTATGGTAGTTAAAGGATGAATAAGCTAAAAATGACAGGGCTATATGGCTATTGTCTATATAGTTATTAGAGCTATGGCGATCCTGGCCTAGTATATGCATATCTAATATGTGCTAAGTATTAAATTGAAATTCAATAATATATAGTTTTTTATATTTTTAAATTTTGTAAATCTCTATATTGCCTGATAGCAAAGTAGATTCATATCCTAAATGATGTACTGTCATTGTATTATATTTTAGCTATATGTACGGTAATATAATAGTTGTTACTAGGTGTTGGATAAATATTAGGTAACCCTACCTCATCCCAAAAAAGACCTCTCCAACATTTTCAGGCCTGGAATTTCTGCTACTTCTGCTTGTCCACTACCTAAGGTCTACTTAGCGAGCATCAAGTAACCATCCACCTCCTGGACTCTCCAGAGGGGGATTGCGCTGTAGAAACTGGCTGCCCGTGGTCGCCAGGTATTAGCAAAATGAGCGGGAACATCTTGCTGCATCTGGATACTTGGACGCCCTTGCAGCTAAGTCAAGTAAGATATTAGGTAATCTTACAATTACATTTTGAATTTAGTTTTTGGCTTAAGTTGCTAACAAAGCATTAAATTTTGTACTTGTTTATTCAATACATTCAGATGTAATAAAATATACCTTTTCAATTTAGAATATAACTATTACACATGCATAAGAAGCAATCATGATACAGAATAGAAATTAGTAGCGATTATTACATAATTTTAGAATGTCTTCCAAACGGATCAAAAAACAAGAAGGAAAATCAACTATTTTAATGGATAATGATGATGATTGCTTGTTGCTTCTGAATTGTATTCATTTCCCCAAACATGATGTAGTTTACCACTCCGTTTCAGATACGATTCCCATTCATTTTCACGTAGCCATGATGCACTTCCTGGCTGGCTGTAAATGGCTTCTGCTGCACTTTCTTCAGGACAAGACTGGCTCTGCATTTGAACCATACTCCCCTGTGGAGAAACAGATTTTGATTTGACCAAACTTAGACAGCTGGTGAGCAGAAAAGTTCACATACTCGCATGCTTATTTGATTCGGTTCATATGTCTCTCTCTCTCTCTCTCTCTCTCTCTCTCTCTCTCTCTCTATCTCTCTCTCAATCTCTTATTATTTCTCTCTAGCTGTAAGCATGCCGGGAGTTCTGGGACCTAAACCCTAAACCCTAACCTAAACCCTAGAATAATTTGACGTAAAGGCTTTGAATTTAATTATTTAACTTAAGTTATGGCATTAATTTATTAAACGACACAAAAAGCACACGAGATGCCTATCTTAAAGCCAAGTTAGGAGGCACACAAAAACCCACAACGTGATTCATAGATTAGAGGTTTCTCTGTACAGTCTCTGTACAGGAAGTTCAAATTCTTATACTATTAGTTTTTAATGTGAAAAATAATATACTTTTTAATAAATTGTTTTTTTCTAATAAATATTTAAATAAAAAACTTAAACCATTCAATTATTACGCTTTTTCGTTTAACTCTGCATCATTTATGTAACAAATCATTTAAATATATTGTATTTCTGAATAAAAATTAAATGTAATGAACTTAAAATATTACATCTACGAGTCTTTTTTGAATTAATTATAAAACTAAACATTTTTTAACTGTCTTTCTATTGATTAGTACATGTAGCAAACCAATTCAGAATTTTAATCTTATTACATTCTCTCAATAACAATCATTAAAGAGAACTCTAATTATCACGGTCGGAGATCACAATGACCTACGTTCTACAGGTACAACAGGATATATATTCAATTTGGCTGAATGTCCGATTAGCTGGAGTAGCAAGAAGCAACAAACTGTAGCCTTATTCACGACGGAGGCCGAGTACATGGCACTCTCAGCTGCTACCTAAGAAGCTACATGGTTACATCAATTACTACTAGATCTTTGCATATTAATTCGTAAATGCGTCACTATTCTAGAAGACAATTAACGTTGTATTGATCTAGCAAAGAATCCTGTCTTCCACAGTCGTTCTAAGCACATTGATATGCGTCACCATTCCGTGTGTGAGAAGTTGGTCGGTGGAACTTTAAAGCTAGTTTACTGTCCGTCAGAGGAAATGGTCGCTGACATTTATACTAAAGCATTGTCTACTGCCGTTTTAATTGCTTAAGGGATTGATTCCTGTGCGCCAATGTAACTGATAACTTCTTTATCTAACTTCAATATTTAACCAGTAGCGCACTGAGCTTTTTTTCCGCACGCAGTCACTATTGACAGATGGCATGCCACGCGTACCATGGGGCTTCAATCTCTTTCCCACTGCCACAGAGCACTGTGTCAATTTACGGCTCAAGAAATTCCCATAGACTACTGACTGGCTTACTTAACTATTGAGTTCCAACTGTCCTAAAATCTGCGCTTGACTGATACTACAGTTTATTTTAGAACTTCTATGGTAAAAACAGTCCAGAATCATGCAGTAAATTTTTACTGATACCACAAACTTGTCCAACTTTACTGTATAATTAATTAAACTTACGCGAGACTCAAAATCATGGCTAACAACATTGATGATGCTGCAATTGCAATTATGGAAGGTTCTGTTTTCACCAGCGACGGCAGCGACAGCGAATATATGAGTGTCGATGAAGAGTTGCTGGACGAGGAAGATGGTGAGAGTAATGGTGAAGTAGCTGAGCATGGAGTCGAGTTCGCCAACGAGAATGAATGAACAACTGCTCAAGATGGTGAAGATTCGCGTCTCAGCGATCTGCCCGAATTCCTCGCTGTGCCTGGCCTGAACCCAGACATCCAAGCACAAGCTCCTGAAGGTAAAATGGCCCAGGTGCAATTCTATCTGCAGCACTTTCTCACCGCTGATCTGGTGTCTGCCATTCGCATCCGGACCAACGCCCGAGCTGACATGGAGCTTCAACATTTGACAGCTGAAGATCAGGACGGAGCTCTTCCCAATTTGCTATCAACTTGGAGACCGTGTACCGACAATGAGATGAAGAATTCACTAGCAATCATCCTGTACATGGGTCTTGTGAAGAAGCCCGAAATGCACATGTACTGGTCCACGGGAGACTTCTACGGCGGCGAATACTTCCAGAAAGAAGGGATCGGTTTGTGCAGATATTATCATTAGATTTTACGACTGCACCACCGACAACCAACAGGACTCCTTGAAAAAGATTCGACCTTTTCTTAACATTGCCCGCGATATTTGCCAAGCAAATTACAGCCCACGTCAAGAGGTGTCTGTCGATGAAGAACTGGTCATGTACAAGGGCAGGCTCATTTTCCGGCAGTTCATGCCCAACAAGCGTGCCAGATTCGGCATCAAGGTCTACTGCTTGACGGAAGCTTCGACAGGTTTTCTGTGGAATTTTCATGTACATGCTGCTAAGCAGGATAACGATAAGTTTGGAGATGGATTAAACTGCGGTAATTTATCGATGAGCGAGAAGATCGTCGTTGAATTGAGTAAAAATTTGCTGGACCTAGGGTACAAGGTCTTCTGTGACAGCTGGTTCACATCGCTCCGTCTGGCGCAGTTTCTGCTGGAACGCAGTAGTTTACTGACTGGGACGGTGAGGCCCAATCGAGGTGTGCCGAATGAGCTGAAATTGCTGCCCGTGCAACCCGTCAGTCACTCCCAGATGCGCCGCGGCGATGTTCTCGCAGTCAAGCTGGTAGACAGGAAGGCAAGCGGTCGCAAAACTGTGTACTTGTTGGACACGCACGGTGTTGCTGAAAGCACGGAAGTGAGGCGAGTGATCCGAGGCGGAGCGGAGGAGTCAGTTTTAAAACCAAATTCGGTGTTGCAGTACAATAAGTACATGGGAGGCGTTGATCGCCTTGATGCAGCACTGCAGCCTTACAGTGCGGGGAGAAGAACATACAGATGGCACCAGAAGCTCGGGTTCCACATTTTGCTGCAGTTGGTCCGCAATGCCTGGATCTGCAATTGCCAAGGAGGAAGCGATATCAAATTCGTTGAATTTTTGGAAGCTGCGATCCGTACTCTCATGGAGCAGACAGGCCGGGGCAAACGTCTGAATACATCGAAGCGCAAGGCCATCTCACAGCACGCGCCATCGAAGCTGCCGCCGACAGATGCCAATGCGAGGCCGACAAAGCGATGCAGTCTGCTACAGCAATGGTGTGGCCAAAAGAACGGTGTTCGTATGCGCTGGTTGCCCAGGAGAGCCCGGGCTGTGTGCTGTCCCATGCTTTCAGAATTGGCACAGTGCAGCAGCACAGTAGTTGCACTGGTGGTACGGTGCAAAACTTAATTACGTTTAGACTACGAAATTCAAAACGCTCCTCCTAAATGCCTCATCGATGTTTTAAATATTGTTTACCTAATTGTTTTTTGTTCTGTTGTTGTCCGTTTTTAAAGTTTTTGTTATCTATCCTGTACTTGCAGTCAAATATAGTTAAAAAATGGCGAAAAAATAACATGGTACGCACAGCATGCCATCCGTGACTTATGGGGATGTCGAAAAGTCATATTTATGCTAAACCATCTGGGCCATAGACACGTATTCTCAGTGTATGGTTAAATGAGACCCATGGCACGCCTGGCGTGCCATCAGTGTTGGCGGGGTTAAGACAATATGAAATGTTTGTACCAGTATGCACTAGATTTTAAGCTAAACATTAGGTGGGAGTGTTAAGGGTGTTACTTTAATAAGTAATGGTTTCTCTTTAAATAGGCACCTCTATTAATAGTAAGTGAAATCCCAGTTCCCTTCTACGAGTAGAATTTTCTAGAATACAATTCTTAGTTAATGTTTCTTCTGACTACAATCTTAGTGCATACAAACATTTCCCAGTTAAAAAAATGTGTGGCTGGACAGTCCATATGTAAAGTTGTTTACAACTAAACAACTAAAAACAACTAAAAACTTGGAAACAACTAAAAATGCTAAATAGGACTGAAATAAAACTGAGAAAAAACTAATATGTATTTTAAGAGCCTGTATTTTTAAAAAAGATGTTTATGAGTCTGCTTTCTTTGCATTGCTTTTTATCTATACAATTTTGTCTCTTACGAGCGTATCTCTAATAATTTTTCTCTGTCGTGTCTTTTAACAGGTGTTGCATTCTTTGAGAGCACCCTCAATCAAATTTGAAACCACTTTCTTTCTCAAGTTTGGCTCTCAATTTTGAGCAGATAGATGGATCAATATTGTCGGTACTTGGAGCAAGCGGTTAGACAATTGGTAATGAGGGGTGTCTCTTTTGATTCCATTGTCTGTAGGAAGTTTAGTCCAGTAATTAATCCAGTAATTATAATCCAATAATTGCTAATACAGAGGCTAAAAAATTTCACAGAAAACAGTAAGCAGTCTACGAAATTGTAGAACAACTACGAGCTATCTGAAGTACTCTTTAAGATTAGACCAGTTACCAAAAAAGAAGGCTAGAAAGGAAGAACTTATTATGCATGGGACAATCTAATGAAAGTACCGCAAGCAGAATATCAGGTAGAAGAAGTTAGTGTTCAGCCAAAAGGACAGAAAAGGCAATTCAATAGGGAACAAATAAATAATCAGCTGAATGTGCACGAGTCAGAAAGTGAGGATGAGTACGAAGATGCAGTGCAGTTTATGCCAGTGCAAAATCAAAATAATGAGCAGTTCATGCCAGTGCAACCTCAGAATAAGGTGCAGTTAGTGCTAGTACCAAATCAGCAAGTGCAGCATCAATAGGTGTACAAGGAGTTATGCCAGTACAATTAAATAATAATAATATAGGGAATAATTTAGAAGCCAGAAGAGCAAGAGAGCGCCATGCTCCAGATAGGTTGACCATCAGGCCGAATCAGACTCAAACTCAGACTCAAACTGTTTAACCCATTCAACCTCTAACAGCTCAAGAATTAAAAAACGATGGCCGATGCTCCGCTACGCTTGTACCCAGAGAAAATAATTTACAGTCGAAAAAGAAGGAACGAGAAACCAGATGAAAACGAACCTCCGCGGATTAGGGCCGTGCATGTAGCTAGCGATGGACATGTTGAGAAGCGGAAGCAAAAAGTAAAGGAAGAAGACAGCGAGACGGAAGGCAAGTTAGTAATAGACATCGACATTGAGGAGATTAATAAGGAAACCCAACGGAAAGAAGTAGAGTTTAGAGATGAGATGGCGAGATTTATGGAAGAGATTCGGCAATATGAAGGAGATGACCAGGTAAAGGAGCTCGAGGAGGCAGAAGAGCAGCAGCCGATAGAGGAGCAGCCTGGGCCTACGACAGAGACAAAGCTGCGAAGTTGAACGACGACAGCCCTGGCGAGCGAGAAACGAGATTCCACAGATGCCGCCGTGCTCTCAAGAAATACATCTTGAGGACCGGCTGGACGGGACAATTCGAAGCTAATCTGCCAGAGGCCTGCACGCACTTCTTGTTCACAGCATCGAAGGAAAAGCACTTAAGTGCCTTGAAGTAGCGTATTGCCTTCTGCCACTTATTGCGTTCAATACGAAGAAAGCAATGCCAAGGGGCCAGTTTTTATGAGGGCTACCATGGAATAGTTAGTTCCTAGTCGAAAAGTTTGACCCAAAGCATAGAATGGTACCGATTAACGGACTGTTGTACACGTCCGCGCAGAACACCTTGAATCTGCGGCCGGTGCACAAGATCTGATGACAATATTAATATTTTTAGTAAGCGAACTCAATCTTCACACAACTATACATATTTGCCAAATATTTTCAGAACTCTTAACATCTTTTGGGACGAGAAACTACAACCGCTGTTTTGTATACACTTAGTTCTAAATAATACACCGCATTTTTGACATAATACATTTTCATTTTTTGCATATATATTTTTTTGTCGCGTTCACTATTACAGCCTATGTCAACATAATATGTTACATTTGTCTATGTCTACATTGAAGTTTTTTCTGCCAATTAATAGTGCGCTTATGCACACATGCAATATTTATATTTAGCCTAATAATAACTCTATGATTGCTTGATATTTTCATTAACCCTTTAAATTACTATTCAGTAACTCTTATTCTAAATAAGCCGAACAATGGCTAGCGCTATATCTAGCATGACACTGGCGAGTAAAATAATATTTTTTAATAAACGTGAATTATGAATGCACAAATGGGGTTTTGAACATTTCCCAAGCGCGGGAGAGGTGTAGTAGGGAATAATTTAGGAGCACAATTTAGACACGGGACAAATATGCTTATACACTACTGTCAGTAGTTTTGGCCAGGGAAATAATTTCGCGAATTTTGCGCTTCTTTATAATTATAGAGCAGTTGTGCTCTCGGGGAAGTCATTGTGTTCGCCCGTTCCTTCGCTCAGTTCGAACTTATGGATTCAAGGGAATTTAAGGTAAGGGAATAAGGGAAATAGAACTTAGAAATCGCACTAACAGGAGAGAAGTCTTGCCTCTAAAACTGGGAGTCTTGTCCAAAGCACTTAAAAAGGGAATTAATGTAAGAAACAACTTTTGTGCAATAATGTTTTATCTCTTTTTATAGTAAAACTTGTGTTAAAACTTATAGTATTACATTGGTGTCCTGTCTCAGTTCTTTAAATACTACATACTTGGATTAGGAAACATCAGGAGCCTGGTGGCAGCAATCTACCGAAATCTTAAACTAGTTATAATCCACTAAGCACTAAACCGCGAGGGCGCACGATTCCACTTCAGTGTAATGATCAAACGCACAGCATCACAGATGAAAAGTCAGAAGAAATCCTACCACTGACAGCTCTTATCCCAATCATTGCAGGCGCTGTAGGAGCCGCAGACAGTGTAGCTGGAGGTGTAGCAACTGCTTCTAAAGCAGGTGATGATAGAACCCACCAGTTAGAAATGGTTAAGATTACAAGAGACAAAGTGGTGCCAAAAAATTAAGGCAGGAGAGGGATTCAGCAGCTGTGATAGCTATAACAGCTGTGGTGGTTTTTTTAGCAAATTTGAAGTCATCAAGGCCATTATGACATTGCATAAAGCGGGTTTTTTCGATAATGCGGATGTGACGAGGGAGAAAATCCCAACTCACCCACAATCAAGAATTTGACCCTTCAGATGGTTTGCAACGCTTTGTTAAAAAATCTGGGTGACTACCCTCTAAATGTTTCTTCTTTTTACAAAAAACGCCACCAACTTTACATAAACATTTTGTTGATGTATTCTTCAAGAGACGGAATATTCAAGGCCTTTCTTTTCAAGACCAAAGCACATGGTTACAAAGAGCACACGAACAAGTTTAATCGAAGACAACTATACCGTGGTAGCTATGAAAAAACAAAAGAAGCTATTCAAGCTATAGAACAATTGGAGGCAAATCAGAAAACTCCACATTGTACGGCAGTTAGCAAAGAGAATATCAAAAAGGAGCTGCTTCCTAGTTAACAAATATAAGACAATCACGGGTCAAGACAAGAGATTCTCAAAACAGACAGGAACAGGAAAACTTGGAACATTTAATCCAACAGAAAGAGTTAGAGTTTGCTAATGAAAAAGTGGAGTGAGTGAAGTGGAATGAAGAAGTGGTCTTTGAGTGGAATGAAGAAAATGAAAAAAGTACGAGGGGTGATCAAAAAGTTCTGCAAGTGACCTCACAACTCAGTGTTACAGCAACCACAGCGTCTAATCAGTGTCACATTCTCTCAAAGTACTTTCCAACACTATCTATGCACCATCGCAATGCGTATCCACCATGTCTGAAAGCAGTCATGGTACTCCGAAGTTGGTATACCCTGTAGAGCTGAATGTACCGCTTGGGCAAGGTCTTGTATGTGTGAAAACGGCCTCCCAAAAATGACGGATTTGATCCTCGGGAACAGCCAAAAGTCACAGGGTGCTAGGTCTGGAGAGTAGGGTGGATGGGGCAGAAGCTGGACCCCTGCTGCTCCAGGTACGCCATGGTTGAGGCTGCTCTGTGCAGTGCCGCATTGTCATGGTGCAGCAGGAGTCGAGGTCCATGCCTGGTTCGCACACGTTCCTGCCGCTCCTGCAGCACGCCTGGCAGAACAGTGTCTGTGTAGTACCTGGCAGTCCCTGTGGCACCTGCTGGAAGGATGTTTACCGATACAACATCCTGAGAGTTGAAAAAATGGTGAATATCCGCTTCCGACTGCGGAATCCGGTCTTCAGCACCTTGGGTTTCGGGCTCATCTTCTGCCAGCCAGGCCATGTTAAAGTGCTTATCCTTCATGGTAAAAGGAGATCCAACATTCGTCTTCTGTGATGACATCCGACAGTCATCGTGGGCCGTGGGGCTCAAACATTTGCACCCACAAGCGCCAGATGCGCACCCTCTCTGCTTGCTGCTCCGGAGTGAGAAGATGGGGTACCCACCGAGCGCAGATCTTTGTGCGGCCCAGTTGCTCATGCATGATGTTATGAGCACTTCCATAGCTGACACTAAGCTCATAGGCAAGGAATCTTAGCGTAATGCTCCAATACTCATGAATTATTGCATTGGCATGGGCCACGACATCTTCGGTCACGGATGTCTGGGGTCGGCCAGACCTCGGTTCATAGTTGAAGCTGTCCCAGCCTTTCAAGAAATGGCGCAGCCAGCGGGCAAACGTGTCAAGTGATGGAGCAGAGTCAGCTAAAACATTCACCAGATCAGTATGAATCTCAGTCGCTCTGCAGCCAAGTTGCATGCGCATTAAGATATAGAAGCGAACACTGTCTTTTGATGTTTCCATCAGCTACTGAAAATACATGGAAAATATATGGATGCGAAATTTTACTGGAGCACATTTGGAAGCCAAAAATGCATATAAATATAGTGTAGTGATCCGATAGTTTAGTGTTAGGCGTCGCACTTTGTCAGCAGTTGCCCTTGCCCTCGCCCTCGCCCTGGGTTGCTGTCTGCCGCTGGTCAGCTTCCCGCCTCCCTCTTTTTGGCTGTCTGTTGCTGCTCCCTTCCCTCCTGCCCGTTTTACCCTTCGTTTCTCAGCCCTCAGCTTCTCTGCTGTGGGCTTTCTTTGTTTCGTCAATCTCTGTTTCCCCTGTCATGTGAGCCAGTCACATACAAAAGGAATGGCCTTCCTACATTCCGTCAACAATGTAGCCCGATTCTCGAGGAAAATGGGAATACACCATCCAAAATAGGATCATTTTCAAGGGACTTCGAATTGTTCCGCCCACTAGCTTGAGGACCGAGATCCTGCAAATGCTGCACGAAGATCATCCCGGGATTGTGAGAATGCTACGCCTAGCACGGCAATACTTCTGGTGGCCCGAGATAGACGCACAAGTTAATGCGTTCGTACAACGATGTGTACAATGTCAGCTTCACGCCAGAAAGAGAGTCAATGCTAACTTGTCCTCGTGGTCGGAAGCGCAGAATTTCTTTGAAAGAGTTCACGTTGATATTGCAACATTTAAAGGTCGCAGACTTCTGGTGATGGTCGACGCCTTTTCAAAATGGGTCGACGTCTAACATGTGAACTCACTGACAGCTTCATCAATTGTTGCCGCAAGCAGACAAACATTCAAGTACACTGGATTACCGAAGTCTATAGTCATGGATAACGGTGGATCGTTCGTTGCTGAGGAGTTCTCCATGTTTCTGAAAGACAATTGTGTCGAACACGTCTGCACACCTCCAGGACACCATCAGTCCAATGGCCAGGTCGAGAGGGTCATAGAAGAACTGAAGTTTTATCTGCGTAAGATGAAAGCCAACGCGGACTTCTCTGCCTTAGATCGGCACATTGCGGGATTTTGTCTCTTCCAGAACACTACACCTCATTGCAACGGATCAATACCAGCTCTACTGATCTTTCAGCAGTTGCCAAGGACACGTTTGTCCGCCGCTTGCACTGAGTGGTCGAGGCCAAGTCAGCAGCCAACTCCCGTGTTCATTCGAGTGGAGCACAAGGAGGAGCGTTTCCCTACTAAGCTGAAGTCTGCCGTTGGTTCTAATACATTTAGGGAGGCACCGAACAGACTCGTTCATCGGTCAGACATTCAAGCTCGTACGGACCAGCTTCCGGTGGCTGATTCGAAGCCCTCGGATTCAAAATCTACGGACGTCAATCCAGCCCTCAGTGAGACCGTCACTACACCACCAAATCCCACCAGTCAGATCCAGTTAGGACCGTTGCCATCCGGCGCCCAGGAACTCCGTCGGAGCGCACGGGTTAGTCGACCACCGGATCGGCTTGTCTACAAGTGATACCTCTACAATGCATGACAGTCTTCTTTTGGCATTTGTGGGAGTGTTACATATTTGCATGCACTTGTGTTTGATTCTTCTGCTAAGAATTTAGTCTATGGTTGAAACCATATTTATGATAATTGGTGCATTGGTGCATCATTCTGGGCATGAACTAATTACTGCAGAAAAAGTGTGCGCCATCTGTGGCAACATGGAATCTAGCGAGTCACGCGAGTTTGTATCAGAAAAATCTAAAAATAAAGATGCGCGGCCTACTGAACTTTACGAAAAAAGCGTGCAAAAGTTCAAGTCTGATAGCTGCTCCTTGGCAGTTGTTCGATAGTCCTGCAGTCGATCTCAAGGTGCTTCAGATAAAGGCCCAAATGACCTAGTCGATATTATTAACCAGATGAAGGACTGAAAAGCTGGGAGTACGAGATTTGCTACGAGGGGCACTAGATAAGTTTCTAGCTGCGGTCGACATGTAACAGTTATAAAGATGAAACTTTCAGAGCTTTTCAAAGTACTCTCCATCAGCTTGGATGCACCGCCTCATCCGCTCAAACCAAGTTTCAAAGCAGTGGCGCCACTCTGAGTGGGATACCCCCTCAACGGCCGATCTATAGGCATCAACAGCCTCTTCGGCGGAGGAAAATCGGCACCCTCGCATGGAATTCTTGATGAATGGAAATAAAAAAAGTCACACGGTGCCAGGTCAGGTGAATATGGTGGATGACTGAGCTGCTGGAAGCCCACCGTCTGTAGAAACTCTCGAGTTCGATTCGCCGTGTGCGCACTGGCGTTGTCCTGGTGCAGCCAGAGACCTCGAACGCCGCACTTTGGCCGCGCCTCTTTAAGGCTGCTGATGACACGTGGCAGGCAGACGGTGCAGTACCAATCTGCAGTCACTGTGCGCTGGCTCTCGAGTGCTACAGTCGCAATGTGGCCAGTCTTTCGGAAGAAAGTTGCCACCATTTGCTTGCCAGTGCTCCGACCCCTGACAACCTTGGTCGGCGGGGCTTCATCTTCAAAAGCCCACACACGCGACTGGCATTTCCGCTCGGGTTCGTAGCAATACACCCACGTTTCGTCACATGTGACAATGTCTGTGACAGACTTCGACGTCCCTCCGCCAAACCTGTCCAGCATTTCCTGGCACCAGCTCATGCGGGCCTGCTTCTGCTCGGTGGTGAGCAAATGCGGCACCCAGCGACTGGTCAGCTTGCGGACAGCGAGGTGATCACGAAGGATAGAAGCGACTGTCGGCGATGAGATTCCAAGACATGCCTCAATCGTTTGATACGTCACTCGCCGATCAGCCTCAATCATGCGCCGCACGCGGTCGATAGTTTCAGGTGTCGTCACTGAAACAGGTCGGCCGGTTCGACCTTCGTCTTCCAAGCTGTCTCGGCCACGCTTGAACTCCCGGAACCAGGCGGTGACGGTGGCGATGGATGGCGCAAGGTTAGGAAAGGCAGCAGACAGCCGCTCGTGGCACTGGTGAAATGTCAAGCCGCTCTTAAAATCGTAGAAAATCATGGCACGAAAGTGTTCACGATTTAGCTCCATTACAGTGCTGAAAGAGTCACAAACCTTGTTGAGATAAAATGCGACAGTGAGAGAATGGTGACAATTAGGTGCATGAAACTTTGGGGACCATGATAAAACTTCTAATTCAATATGCTCAGAAAATATGGCCTAATTTGAATAAACGGTTTGACCGCAGCTAAAAACTTATCTAGTGCCCCTCGTAGCAGGAAATCTGCTAGCCGAAGTTTGCTAGCCGAAATCTGCTAGCCGAAATTTGCTAGCCGAAATCTGCTAGCCGAGGTCTGCTAGCCGAAGTTTGCCAGCCGAAGCTTGCTAGCAGGAATTTTGCTAGCGAGGATTTTGCTTACCGAAATCTGCTAGCGAGAATCCAACCAAAACCGGCAAGCAGCAATTTGGCTAGCCGAACTCAGGAAGTTGTAATTAGCTAGAGACAATTTGCTTGTCCAGTTTCGCAAGAATTTTACTAAATCCTCTATAGCGTCGCTCCACTTTTACCTTTACAAATCCTCTTCAAATTGGACACAATTCAATTTTCAACTATTTTGACACAATCGTGTATAAAGTTTCGAGTCTCGAAAGCTTCGAAAGTCGAAAGCTTCTATGCAGCCCAGCGAATGTCTCAGGTTATATCCAGCGCATCATTAATGCCCCTTTTGGAGTTGTCTTCTACTGCTCCGTCCGATCAGCAGCACCCGCTTAGTCAGTTGCTTAGAAAAGATCCTTACACTCTTTTTTTTTGTCGATGCAACTTGTGCAAGGTCTGAGTTCGTTCCAGAAAAGGTGTTTCTTTACAGTATGGTTGTAAGAACAGAATCTGTTATTTTAACGCCAATTACGGAAGCTGTTTAGAGTCTACAACGACTGAAGATGTAACTGCTTGGATTGATTCCTTTTTGCTCAATTTCGCTCGCTTTAGTGATCGCGGAATTTGGGAAACAGGTAAAGTGGGACCCCGCGTCTTCGTCACTGATTTCAGTTGGGTTTTTCTGCATGGTTTTGTTCGAGCAGCGTGTATTATGGACTTGGAGACCTACCTGAAAAAAAACAATACAAGCGTCTAACTGCTGCTGATGCCAGGCCTCCAAGGCATCCAATCGTTTTCATCTGCAGTTCACATCTGCTGCACTGTGTTGCACTGGCTGTTGACATAAAGAACAAATCGTGAGGCGGACATTTCAGACTTTCTTTGCGCAACTCATCACTGCAGACAGCATCAGCTCTGTGAATTCTATATGAAAGGCTATGCTTCAAGTATTTCTTAGCAACTATCTTACTCCTGAAGTTCAGCAAGCATTTTCAGTTCTTTCCCGGCACACCGAAAGTCTATCTGGCAGCTGTGATGGTTTTTTTCACAGAAATTACCGATGAAGACCCAGAGAAGATTGTAGAACCATTTCCAGATGATCCTTGCCTTGAGGGATTAGGACCTTCACTTCGTAGCAGCTCACCATTCGCTAAGCCTTTTCAAGTGCCAGAACTGGTCTATCAGGATGCAGCGCAAGAAGGTTGCGAAGAAAACCCCAATTTTGCACCAGAAGCAATGTTGAAGATCTTCAGACTTTATTTGCCACTTTTACCACTCTGGAGTGTCTGTCAAATGCTGAGTAACAGTTGTACCGCGAAAAACGCTAACGCTTCAGTTGAAACGTGGTTTCGATGGGTCAAAACCCGAGTACGCCGGCGCAAAGGCTCGCAGCTGAAAATTGGCAGGCTTTTACGCTAAGAGTTAGATTGTGTAAAGCAAAGAATCAGTAGAGTAAACCACGAACAGCAGCAAGTTTTGCCCCCAAGATTATCAAGACGTCCGAAATCAGATAAAAGTGGATCGCAACGCCCAAATGGTGATGCTTGGGCTAAAAGAGGTTGCAAGTCATCTTATTTGCGGAAGACTATTCCCTTCCAACTGCGTCCGACCTTCCGTCGCAAAAAAATTATCCAGGCGCGATTGCGTATATCTGCTGTTCAGACGCCTAGTCAGAAGGATTTAAGGCAGTCGCAAGTCAGACGTTTTATCAAGACTGACAGCAGCGGCGAAGAAATTAAGCAAGTTAACTCCAAGCCGATGACCGCTGATGTCAAGCCGAAGGGCGCTAATGCAGAGCCGAAGAGCGCTGATGCAGAGACGAAGAGCGCTGATGCATAGCCGAAGAGCGCTAAGTCCAAGCCGAAGAGCGCTGATGCAGAGCCGAAGAGCGCTAAGTCCAAGCCGAAGAGCGCTGATGCAGAACCGAAGAGCGCTAAGTCCAAGCCGAAGCGCGCAGATGCCAAGCCGAAGAGCGCTGATGTAGAGCCGAAGAGCGCTAAGTCCAAGCCGAAGCGCGCTGATGCCAAGCCGGAGAGCGCCGATGCAGAGCCGAAGAGCGCTAAGTCCAAGCCGAAGCGCGCTGATGAAGAACCGAAGAGCGCTGATCCAGAGCCGAAGGGCGCTAATGAAGAAGATGAAGTTGTCACTTGTTTCGTTACCGAAGAGAAGTATGGTACGTTTACTATCAGACGCTTCGATCGCCAGTCACTTCTTACTGAGCACAGCTGGATAAGTCTTAATGTAAGCTGCCGTAATTTTTTATTGCTATTTACAGTAGCAACGAGTGAATCTGAGAGTTTTTTCTTCAAAATTTTCATTTAGATTCTAAACTTAAGGGGCGCGTAAGGGGTGTTTCCCTTATGCATTACGAAGTGGATGCGATATTCCATGGAGAGCAAAATGATTATAAGCCAGAATTGATTCAAAAACTGCTTTAGGTATAAAGTCTTGTCCTTTTGCTGCTGATATTACTGGTCTAAAATTGTGGTCAATAAAACTTTATTGCTCCGGCTTGTTTTAAAGTTAATGTGGAAATTATTTGGAAAACTAAGTGCTCAAGACTTTCTAACTGCTGAAATTCTCAGTTACCAACTTCTCTTTGCAGGCAAGGACCATCATTATCGGCACGGTCTATCGACATGACCATTTCATGCTCCTTTTTTGTCGACCTTATCAAGGGAATCGTAACTTTTATGGATCCTCTCGCGTCATCGGAGAATTTGAACGAACCGTTCTGCGTTAATTTTAAGTAAGCGATTGTTGTCTTTTTTATGCTTTTCGAGAACGACATAGATTTTTTCACAAGCTTTTTTTATAATGTGACATGTTTTACTTATATGATTGAAAATATATTAATGTAAATCAAATTTCATGAGCAGGCGATTGCTCGTTTTTCATTAGTTGTGTTTTTGCAGCTTGAATAGGATGATTTTGTACTGTGCGTCGCATATAGATACGTCTTATCGCTAAGTAAGGCCAAAATTCAATTAAAATCGGATAGCTTCACCTCAATAGACGTTTAATAGTGTATCAGTCTCTCTGTCGTGTACGTTAGAAGAAATAATATGCATACGGATGGCTATGAAGGACCATGAAACAGGTGCACAAATCTGCTGAATTAGATCAAAGTCAATTAAATATTCTATATAGATAACCTATCCCACTTCGATAGCTTCAAAGCTTCAAATCATCAATTGCAAGCTGCAGAAACAAACTGAGTTACATGCTTTTTTAATTTATTTGGCTGCTGTATAGCTGTTTTAGACAGGATGATAAAGTTTTCACTAATCTGTATAAATTAGCTCACTGATGTTTAAAATTTTCCTAACAGTTTTGAACAATAAATACAGATTTTTACTAGTCTTGTTCGCTTTTTTACCAGCTTATAATAAAATTCTACATTAAGTTTAATTTTTCCTTTCCTACTTTTACTAGCTCTTTGAGGCGCTGCTTCCATTGGTGCGAATTGAAGCCGACCACTTTGCATCACGCACTCCAGCCACTTAAATTCAACTCAGCGCCTAGAGTAATGTCTCTGAAGCGAATGAAGATGTGGTGGGACTTACTGCAGAGGGCACCTAATTCCGACGACCTATGCTGGATGTGCGGGGAAGAGGAGGGTTCCGCACAAGACGAAAAGCAGACAGAAGATAATTGGGTGAGTTGCTTGGAAAGCAAGAGCCTGATTTAAACTTGAAAATGGGACTCGAGAAAATTCCTATCTGTATCGCCTTATGATAATTTTCATATAAAAACTTTCCTAAAAAACCTTCAAAACTTTAAGTAAGCATATATTATTCTTACTTGGTTTATTATTTCAGCAATCATCCCAATTTTGAAATTTGCTTAAAGGGTACTTTTTTGTTGTTTGTTAAAGGGACGCTAAACTTGTGGTGTTATTTGTATTGATCATAGTATGTATTTAATGCGACTATACAACTAGCCGTATAGCGATTGTCATGTACCAAATAAAAAGTTTATATTGACCTGTTTTTTACTTTTTCAGACGTATTGCGACACCTGTTCAAAATGGTTTCATGACGCATGCATTCATAGTTATCGAACGAGGACCTCCGGTACAACATGAGTAGTAGTATAATAAAAGGGGCTGGGCCACATTGAGCGTTCGGGCGCAGTTTGCGCCACTCACAAGATCACTCATCCCCTTTTATTATACTACTACTACCAGGAGGTCAGAGTTACAAGGGTCGGGTATAGACATGGCGTGGGGGCACTGAGGGTGAGGGCATCGGCATGTGGGTATATTTCGCAGAACACATATTTTCAGAATTTATTACACTTTTAAAAAAGGGATTGCCCTCGCCCTCATGCCCTTACTCATTTGAAAATCACTGAAAAATAGGTAAAAAATGACTAAAAACAGGTGAAAATGGTCTGAAAACAGCGATTTTTTGCCATTTTTAAACATTTGGAAAATTGCCATTTTCGAGATTTCGTGAGTAACACCATGAGAAATGTGTGGTTTGGGGGTAAATATAATATAATTTCAAGAATAAACAATATGAAAGTGTCATTCAATTTGAGATTAGTTACTTTTTTCATTATAAAAATGAGCCTTCAGCAAACCATTATTTTTTTCTAAACCATTCAATGAAGCAAGCAAAAACTAGTAACTGCGTATAGATGCACAATCTAAAGCTTCCGCAGTGAGTCACTCTTTTCTAAATCTGTGTGCGTTACAATTATTCGTTTTCACCCCCATTATGTTGCATGAGGTTTTATTCACTGGCCTCTATTTGCTTTTAACAAAAGACACAAGGACCCACTACGCAATGGATGACTAACACAGAACAACTAAACTAAAAAAAACTTTTCATATAAATACCAGCACAGCGATTCATCTGGGTTTTAAGAATCTCTGAATCTCTCTGTTGAAAGTATTTTACTATGAGTGATATAGAAATAGTTATAGAGAAATTAAAGCAACTACGAACAAGAACAGAAATTGAACTAACTAAAGCTCTTACTAAGTGGGAGGCGCAAAAGGTACGCAAGTTCTAAACCCAGCTCTCCAATTTAGAGGAAGGGGTTAAGCCAAAAGCTAAGAAGCCTAAAAGAGCTACCAGTAACGATCGTGAAGAGCGCATATTTTTGCGAAATCTTAGAGAGAAGCTTGTAAAACTCGATGTTAGAGGCTTACGAATTGACAGTCGACAGTTTGACAAACTTTTTGACGAATTGGCAAACGATCTAGAGTCAAAGGATATAGACGAAGTCAAGAAGCACTTTCGTTTCATTTCCGAAGCTCTTGCTGAAGTAGGATCTTTAAAGACGCAGGAACAGGCCAGAACGATATCATTTTAAAGACGAACTCTCACCGAGGAAAAGATCGCAGAGGACTTTGGACTAACAAAACGGAAGGTTCGTGATCACACAACTTTTTATGACATTTGTCTAAAATTCCCAGCTCTATTTTTTTCTGACTATTGTCTATCGACAATTGTGAAGTAAAAGAAAGCGATAGAGAGATTCAGTAACGAAGATAAAGAGTTTGGCGAGTGTTTGAAAGTTTCACACGAGACAGTAGAGTATATTTGTAGTGATGGAAAAGCCAAGGAGAAGAGTGTTTCCGTTTGGACGGTTGACGTACGGACGAAACAACCAGGAGAAGATAATGTATTCTCGGTTTCAACTGTGCGGCTTCTGGTAAGAAGCGATTCAGCTTTTTACAATAAAGTTTCATGCCATTACCACTTACCTGTAATACATTTTCTTTAGAGCACAGTAACTGGAGGTCACGATGAAGACGATGAAGACGATCTCATAAATAGTGTGGACTGATTCTTCTCAGGAATGCGCCGCTATACAAAGACTGCGCATTTTAATTGATTGTTTGATGATTGAATTAATGCTATTCTACTGTGAGTAGTAGTAGTAAATCATCTTAAGCCAAAGTTTTTTAGGAAGACTTCGTAAAAAACTAAAAAATATTGCACAAAAAAGCAACACTTTTTTCTCACTACTCACAGGAAAAAGCACCAAGATTCATACCATCTCATTGAATAAAAAGCGCGCCACTTGTGTTCCACGAGCGCATTGTTATCTTTGGACAGATACTCATTCACTTACTAAAAATAGAAAAAAAATGTGCGGCTTAAGTTAAGCCACGCGAGCTCCACGAGTTGAAACAGGGAGGAGAGGAATACAATGGAGAACGAGTTTTCGTATGCGACCCTTCGGGGGTGATGGGTTAGACCCCTCTTTTTAAGTCTGTAGGCAGTCTGATAAAGAAGGCTCTGGAATTTTTTCTCATAGGGCTTTTGCTGGTAACGGACTCACTTCAAAAACCAGATTGTAACGGCTATTTTTTTAGAAAAAATGGAAGGCAATAATAATTCGAATGGTCGCAATGCACTGCCACAAAAGTACTATGATTCTATTATAAATTTATCTCAAAAAAACACCCACTCGAAAGTTTCGACTAATTGAGAAAATTGATAAAGCTTTCGATTTGATGAAGCTTAAAGCAGAAATATTAAAACACACCGAATGTAAATGTCCCCCATATTTGTATTCATTCAGAGTATATCTTGCACATGTTGATAAATGGGCATAGATGTCGAGACAGCACACAAGAAATGATGAATTCCACGTCATGCTGAAATTGAAAAATTTCAAACTCCCCATAACCCTTGAGAAGTACATTGAAACTGATGGATTATATTGTTAAATTTATTTTAAATAAAATGGAAGGAAAAAATCAAAACGATTCAAGTGTCTCTTCTGCGATCGTACAGGATCCGCGTCAAAACCATTATACACCACCACCAAGGTTGAGAAATTTAGAAAAAACAAAGTTGTATAATACACTAACTAACCTCTATGGAAAACTTAATTTTAGATTCGGAAATTGCAGTATAACATGGAATAGTAAGACGAAGAAAAAATACCGTCAGGAATGCCAACCAAAGCACAAAGGAATTCAACCTCCCCACCACTTCGACCAGATGAAGACATGATTTGGATAGATACGAAAAACTCTAATATTTCTGTCATCGATATTGATAAAGCTGACCTATGCCCTGAGTTGAATAAATTATGCATGAATCATTGTGATTGGATTGTAGAGACAAACAAGAGGCAACACTTTTACTTTAAGAAGGTAGATGGACTGAAAGTAACACTTCAAAAAAGCGTGGGTTTTGATTAACCAGCTTTGGTATTTGCTCCACCAGGTTTCTATTTTGTCGATGGTGAAATTAAGGAATACAAACATATAAAGCCCAAGGGTTAATAGACATGCCAGATGAAATTCTTGATGAGATAAATAGATTAATTAAGCCACAGGATAAAAAAGAAAACCAAGAATCCGATAAACAGGGACTAAAAAGCACCGTTCCACCCCCCAACTGTGACGGAATTTCAAAGTTGTTTTTTCAAATATTTCAAAGTATAATGCAGCACAAAAACCCAAGATTATCAATCGAGGTACAAGGTAGCACTCATACTCCGCAACATAGACAGTAGCAATGAAATGTACAAACTATTCACTGAGTGGTCAAAAGCAAATTATGATGTGTTTGATTCCGAGTAATGTAAAAAGGTGTGGAATAGCACCAGTGCCAGCTCTGCTGATGCACAGGAGAATATACTTACAATAGGTATACTAAAGAAACGGGCAGTAAAGAAAACTATGGTAAATATAAGGAATGGAAAAGCAAATATGATAACTATGGTAGGATTGAGTATCTTGATGATAATTTCACTGACGTCAACATAACCAACTTGTTTATGCATATAAGAACAATATCATTTATGTAGTGAGCCGCTAGTTAAATGTTAGGCATCCCCCTTTTGTCAGCAGTTCCCTCGCCCTCGTCCTCGCCCTGGGTTTCTGTCTGCCGCTGGTCAGCTTCCCGCCTCCCTTGTCTGTCCGTTTGTTGCCCCCTTTTCCTGTTCTGCTCGTTTCCTGCGCCTCTGTTCTCAGCCCTCAGCCTCTCTGCTGTGGGCTGTCTCTGTTTCGTTCCCCTTTCGTAGTCACTTTGTCACTATCGCCGATTGCATTTTGTGCCGATCGCGTGGAGATTTATTTTTCTTGACGACACCACAATCACTAAATTGAGTACGTAGATTGCAATGGAGAGGTTTTCAGCTTGCGATTTGGATCGCAAACAAAAATAGAATTTAATACACATGAATTGACTACTCACAGTGTGTAGCAAATTCTAAAGTGTAGTCAAACGTTTTTAGTACTCTCTGTAATTGACTACTCATAGTGTGTAGCAATTTCTGAAACGTAGTAAAGTTGGACTTTTCGGTCCTACTAGGAGGGAGAACGTAGTTGGGTGCTGAAATATCGATTTTGCGAATACGGGAATTATTTCCAGTCGAAAGACGCCTTAAACTCCTAGAAAAGTTTTTTGGACTTTGTCGAACTGACAAAATTTTAAGTTAGAGTTTGGAAATCGTAGTCACTTTGTCACTATCGCCGATTGCATTTTGTGCCGATCGCGTGGAGATTTATTTTTCTTGACGACACCACACAGTCACTAAATTGAGTACGTAGATTCCAATGGAGAGGTTTTCAGCTTCCGATTGGGATCGCAAACAAAAATAGAATTTAATACACACGAATTGACTACTCACAGTGTGTAGCAAATTCTAAAGTGTAGTCAAATGTTTTTTACTACTCTCTGGAATTGACTACTCATAGTGTGTAGCAATTTCTGAACAGTACAAAAATTGGGCTTCTCTGTTCTACTGAGAAGTTTGTAATGGAACTGTTAAACTCACATTGCAGGTCCTCTCGGCTGCAGTTGTAGTCCCGCAGTAGACAATGCAGCTCGCTGTCGCGAACTCCCAACGTTGCAACTGCCCGAGCAGAGACATCACAATGGAGTCCGTCTGCTCCACTCGGATCTTGATGTTGGGGCGCGCAGCGCTCGTCCTGAACACTAGCAGGTCGGTCTGCAGGTGGAGTTTTTTCTGGATGTAATCCTCACCAACTGGCGTAAGGGTAGCCGTCAGGGCCATGCAAGGAACCGTTGGGAAACGCTGCCGAAGTTCACCGAGGGCTAGATAGGCGGGTCGAAACGTTTCGCCCCATGCCTTAACGCAATGGGCCTCGTCGATGACAATGCGTTTCAGCCGTCCGGCTCGGAACAACCTTACAAGGAAATCGGCAACTTCGTTGGACAGTTGAGCCTTCTCGGGTGTGCAGTACACGAGGCTGCACCTCCAGGCCTTTTCAAAGTCGCTCTGTCCGGCCGAGAGGGAGCATGCTTCCACTTCAGCGGGAAGATTTCGCAGTTGGTCTTCCATTAGGCTGACCAACGGCGAGAAGACAATTGTTACACCGTTAGCAAGAACGGCCGGTAGCTGATAACACAAACTTTTCCCACCACCCGTCGGCATGATGGCGAGGATGTCGAAGTCCGTGCAGACGGCTGACAATAGGATTTTTTCTTGTTCTTTAGATTTGAAGCCTTTGTGGCCAAATGTAGTCAATGCTTCTGCGATTCGCATCATGTTTGGGAAATATGCCCGAGGGAATATTTCGCAAATCTTAATGTTGCTAGTGGGACTGCAAGAAGGTAAAAAGTCGTCACTTGAGGCGGGGAGCTCCTTTTATACGCGCTAAAGTAAGAATTTGCTAGAATGAATTTCATTGGCTGAGAGATTTTAGTACGTTCCAGAGTGTATTTAAATGTTGAACTACGTCTTAGAATTTGCTATACACCGAGAGCAAGAATTTTGATACCTATTGATTTTGCTATGTTAACAGTGTAGGTAATTCCGAAAGGTTTTGAAATTACGTTAATTAGTTAGGAGATATATTAGCAGAAGCAGCAGCAGGCTCAATGAATACGAGGGCTACTAGAAGGCGCGGCAAGACGGCTGCTACGGGCGCCGCCGCTTCCGATTCTGGTGCGCCGTCTTCCCCGGGAGGTCGTACTGCGGAGACACCGGCCGTGCCTTCTAAGAGTGCTATCGATGTAAGAGACTGAAACTCGAATTTTGCAAGATAATAAATTTAACTACGTATTGAAATTTCCACACGTCTGCAACGTATGTAAATTATAGTGTACCAAAATTCAATATCCTTTATTTTTTAGTACGTACTAAAATTGAATAATTTGCCACGTTCGGATTTAGCTAGCCTCTATTTTGCGTACGTCATTTACGTATGAATTTGTTAGTACGTACTAAAATTCAATAATTTGCTACGTTCGGATTTAGCTACCCTCTATTTTGCGTACGTCATTTACGTATGAAATTTTTAGTACGTACTAAAATTCAATAATTTGCTACGTTCGGATTTAGCTACCTTCTATTTTGCGTAGGTCATTTACGTATGAAAGTTTTAATACGTACTGAAAAGTAATAATAAACGTAGAGGAATTCCGTCGTTACCTAAATTATGGGTTTAAAAGTAACAAATGTTGGAGCATATTATAAAGTTTTAATTTTTTGATGCCCTTATTGTTTTGTGTCCATTTTTTACTTGGTGCTAAAATTATAGACATTGTTTGTTGAAATATTTCGCGTTTAAATCGTAGTTGCATTATTTTTCGCTTTTGATGTGCGCTGTTCGCTGGTGCCCGTACTCTGTTGACAAATTTGCTACATGTCTCACAATTTTGTGAATATTTTTATTAAGGACTGTCAGCATAGGAAATTTTATTTTCCATACACACTAAGACTGTATGGAACAAAACTATTAGAATTACAATTGTGTCAAGTTTGTGATATTGTATAACAATATAGCCCTTTAGGCACTTTTCTGCAGTGGCTAAAAGTTAGGACAGCAAAGATATATCTATAGATTTATATATTTATGCTATATAAAACAGGTTCACCTGTAAGAAACCTGGCACTCAGTTTTATATATGGGTTACTGTGTATGAAAATAATTTTTTCATACACACTATGAGTATGACTATTGAAATTACAATTGGTTTGAAGTTTGTCATTGTCATATTATATGACAATATAGCCCTTTAACCAACTGTCTGCAATGGCTAACAGTTAGGAGTGCAAAGATGCTTATATATAACATACAATAGGTTAAGCTCTAGCAAACTTGCCAATTAAGTATTAATATGAAGAGAGTGTATGAAAATTTATTTTCCATACACACTAAGACTATTGAAATTACAATTGGTTTTAAGTTTGTCATATTATATGACAATATAGCCCTTTAGGCACTTTTCTGCAGTGGCTAAAATGTAGGAGTGCAAATATGAAAATTCCATTTATGAATAATTGATTTTAATCGTTTCCAATGCCACGCGTTTCCGTGGATTCAACAGCACCAGGGTAGGGGATTAGGAGGGCCGCTGTATTAATCAATATTTTGCTACGTTCGGATTTAGCTACCCTTTATTTTGCGTAGGTCATTTACGTATGAAATTTTTAGTACGTACTAAAATTCAATAATTTGCTACGTTCGGATTTAGCTACCCTTTATTTTGCGTACGTCATTTACATATGAAATTTTTAGTACATACTAAAATTCAATAATTTGCTATGTTCGGATTTAGATACCCTCTATTTTGCGTACGTCATTTACGTATGAAATTTTTAGTACGTACTAAAATTTAACAATTTGCTACGTTCGGATTTTGTTACCCTCTACTTTAAGTACGTTTTTGAGGTATGAAAATTGCAATACGTAGTAAAGTGACAATATATATTTATTAATATAATAGGCCTATTACAACTCCCAGTTGATTGCTACATGTTTTGCTATCTAAAAATTTTCCAGACTTTGTGCGTATTAAATTTACAAAATGAACCCTTTTATATCTTGCAGCCGATCGGTCAAGCCTCGCGGCCGAAGGTCGACCTAGACGCGGAAACTGATTCAATGTCGGAGAAGGACGACGAGCTCTACAGGCCTACCAGGGCCGATCGCCTCCAAGAGCAGGCCGACCGTGAAGACACTGAGGAGTATGAGGACGAAGACGACGAAGCTTACCGATTGTGTCTCACCTTCCCGAGGTGGCAAGCGGACAGGATGCGGTCACGCATCCTGGCAAAGAAGACACAGAGGGAATCCGGCACGGAGCCCAGCCCACGACGCAAGTCGGAACTGTGCAACCGGCCCTTTTCAGCAACGGCAGGTAGCCATGGCCGACCTAGCTGCCGCACAACACCAGGCCAACCACAGTCGAGACGGGGATGAGAAGAGAAAGAGAACAAGCAGGACCAACATCAAGAAGAAGAAGAGACACCTTGCAGAAATAATAAGAATAAGACTAAGAACTATTGAAAAGAATCCGGGACCGAGAGCACAGGAAGCACCTAAAAAACAAACAAAAACGAATAAAAACGAGCGCAAACCAAAAAAAAAAGACAAGTGAATGGAAGAAGAGGAGAAATGAAAGACGGAAAGAAAGAAGGACAAGAAGGAAGCAAAACGAGAAGAACCGCAGACAGAAGAGACTTGAAGAGGAGACTCGAATCACAACATGGAATGCCCATGCCACACGGCGACAAAAGGGAAGAAGAAGAAGAACTGCCTGCTGAAGACCGCGCAGCCCGCCCAAGAAAGTATAAGCCGCGCAAACAAGACTCAAAAGTGGCTATAGTAAAGAAAGGGCCAGGGCTCCGTAAAGTCCGCCTCACATTTGAACAGCCGCCATCGCTGGAATGCCCGCCGGGCCTGTTCGCCCAGTGGGTGGAGCTGAATGGCGTAAAGAGCGACGCCCGAAATTTGTGCCCATGCTTCCGATTGGCCAACCCGGGAAGACACTGCTTGGCGACTGGCAGTAAAGTCTACTCGCTGACGGCGAACGCTGCCAAGCTTATTTACGAAGCCAACCGGCCCTACGGCGTCTTTTTACACGGCTTTCAAGGGAAGGCCCAAGATAACTTGATCGAGCAGACCCTCAAAGAATGCGAGGAGCTTGAGGGCTACCTGTATGACTACCGATTCTTCCTTTGCCGACAAATCACTAAAGATCGAAAAGAAATTTTTACGGAAACAAGGCAATAATCTCATCTTCAAAGAACTAGCACTTTACTGGCTGCACAATAATACCCCAAGATTGTACCTACCATACAACTATCGCGCCGCAATCCTACATGAACTACACGACACACCCCTAGCCGGACATTTATCTGCCAAGAAAACAATCCACGGAATAGCCCAGTTCTATTTCTGGCCAACAATGAATGCAGACATCCGCAAGTGCTGCCTACAATGCCACTCATGTGCTTCAACAAAGACTGGAAGAAGACAAAAACCAGAACTTCAATCCGTACCAAAGACAACCACATGGGACATTGTATCACTTGATATTACCGGACCACTACCGTCAGCTCGACAACATGCTATCGATTACACTTACATTCTTACCGCATTAGACGTGTTCTCTAAATTTGCTGTTGCCATTCCACTGCCTGACATTACAGCCACTACAGTTGCTATGGCCTTCTACAATGAGATTATCTGTAAATACGGAACTCCAAAGACACTAACCTCCGACAATGGTACACAATTTACGTCGCAACTATTCCAACAGGCTGCTAAACTACTAAATATCCAACAAATTTTCACCTCCACCTACAATCCAAAAGCTAACCTAGTAGAACGATTCCATAGAAATCTACACGAAATGTTGACACACTTCGTCTATAAACAACCTGAAGATTGGATCATATACCTGCAGTCAGTGACAATGGCCTACAACAGTGCAGTACACCGTTCAACAGAGAACACACCGTTTTTCCTTATGTTCTCTCGAGACTTTCCGCCACCAAGCCTACTAGTTCAAAAACTATTACCTTCTCAGTACGTGGAAACGCCAACAACACTACAAAAGTTTACTTCGCAGCTACACCTGGCATGGCAAATCGCGAAACACAATTTAGAAAATCAACAGGCAGTAGTCACCACCAGCAATCATACATCTACTCTACAAGTCGGAGACATCGTTTACCTACATTACCCTGCGCGACATACGCATAAACACGCACTTAAATACAAAGGACCATTCCGAGTAACGGCATTGGTATCGGCAACAACGGCACGCCTCGCTAATATCCAGGATCCACATCAACCTCAGTTCTATGTTCACATTCAACGTCTAAAACGTATCACTAACGACACTACATTCCTCCCAGACCTACAAAATCCAGACCACACAAAAACAACAAATAAACACATTGCCACTGCACACGCCGAAACACAAACAACAAACGCACCACCTGTCGGTCATACGTACAACCTAAGACCTCGTTAAATTATTCGATTCATGTCCCCGTGTAGTGACCGGGATAAAGAATAGCACTACAGCTTCCTCAAGCTTGTCGTAAGAGGCGACTAAATCCTTGTTTTCCTACAAACACTCACACAACTTCGACAAACACGACAATGGATTGTCCTATCTGTCTCGGAGAATTTTCATGTAAACTACCTTGTATATGTGTCAATAGACACCAGGTGTGTGGTTCTTGCTTAAGCCTTGCACATTACAAAAACCTTTAAAAATTGCCCTATGTGTCGAGGTAATCTCCGTCAATGCATGATATGCAACTCCTGGCGCACTGAACAATATTGCTTAAATCAACATTTTATGTGCACACAATGTATTAAGAAGCTTGCTTATCGCTCCATTTGTCAGTGTCCTATATGCGAAGCCGACCCTTTACCTAAAGTTAACAACAAACTTGCATGCATTCAAGCAGACTATAACCTACAGCTTCACCCATTCACTTATGCTCTTTTTCCATCACATGCTATAATTATCCGCCTCAGATCATGGCCCATACCACGTGTTGCTCATAAAACACGTAAATACCTCGTTCGCTATTCCTCTTCCTACGGTTCTAGACTCCGGCAATTATCTCCACAAGAAATTGAACATAAGCTGTTTAAAATTGTTAACGATATGAATTTTCACCCATGCCCCATCCTCTGTACAACTCTACCTGCACTCATTCTGCGTAATGAGGACTTGTCTTATATATTACCACCCCAAGAATCATATGACTATAATAGTTCCGCTTCAGAAATTGATTAAAATACCATGCACCCACAGATATTGCAACCATTCTTGCACAGATATTACTTATCACATTGACCATTTTTCAGACATGGATTGCGACGAGTGCATTGTTTGTTATGAAGACGCTGAACAGTATGTCTACTGTCAGCATGGGCATAAGTTCTGCTATAACTGCTGCACAACGGATAGAATAGACAAATGCCCGCTATGCCGCGCACAACCTACCCTGTGCCAGGTATGTAATACAACACCGCAACAACGGATGTGCGCTTACGGGCACTGGGTCTGCCGAGATTGTGCCCTAAAAATTCGGTGCCGCGACTATAAGCATTGCATAACTTGTGCAGCGCCAATATCCAAGGAAATTTACGCCGGAACAACAACATTACCAAAGATCTAACTTACAAAGGAGATCATGGACAGTATGACGGCCAAGGAACTAGCAACAGCTATAAGAACCTGGCCAATACCATTCAACAAGAGAGACAATTTGGAATATCTTTTTGACTTGGTACGTCAATATGCGGCGCATCCAATAAATACTACGAGTACAACTGAAGAGATCTACCTGGAATTCCTCAACGCCACCGAATCAACACAATTTACGCCGATACAGCACTTACTGTGGCCACTCGCGAGATTGACAACCAAAGTAAACGATATACTGAATGATATGCTTTCCTATTAACAATAACAATGCATCCTGCCAAGCAACAAATTAACAATATGCTTCCTAAAAAAATCTTTCATCACAAAAACTACTAATACCTACCTATCTACCTATCCATCTACTATATTACTACTTGTTCAACATTTCTAATCCTTAAATACATTTTCATGTTTATTAGAAGTATAAAACCCCACTTCACCGTTTTAACTTTAAAATTCGGGACGAATTTTTCGTGAAAAGGGGAGATATTGTAGAGAGTTATTAGACCATACCGTAATGCTCTACTTAAAGTAATATTCTAAGGAAGTCAATTTCTTTCAAAATGAGTAATATCTATTTTAGGAACCACGCGCATACAGAATGATTTAGAACCCTACATTGTTTGATCAAGGAACCGGATTTCAACAGCTGTATTTGTTTAACTCCATATATGGTAATGCTCAAACATGCATGACCGCTTAATCAAACATTTTTGACCTAAGTAAATACCCAATCCCAAACCGGTTTTTCTCCAAAATTTTTCTATAAATATAAGTCAAAATCGAGTCAAAAATTCAGACTCGGTGCGGTCTCTAAGAAGACTCTGAAGAAATAAGAAGACCAATCTCTGAGGGACCACACCTGTCCAATTGGTAAGCGTTTACCCGATTTAGTTATTTGTTACTAGCGCTAATAAGTTGGTTAATTGAGTATACGAGAGCAGTTCATTGTCGATACATTCGAGAAAGGCCTCCTTGTTTCCTAGGATATTCCTAGAGGATTTATTGATTTAATTGAGTTATCCGTTACGTTTCGGACGTAACGAAGAAGCCGCCCTTCAGGAGGACCTATCACAGAAAATTAGAGAATTCAATTGTTCATTAGGGCGCACGTTCTATTGTGAATTCCGAGCTCGAGGACCGTCAAGAATTCTGATTCGCTCTCGTTCTGGTCGACCCACAGATAAAGTTAAGGACACCAAAGAAAAACAGTTGTTCACCGGAACCGGTCGCCGTAACCGCTCAGCAAGCTTGCTATCCCGACGCGCCACAGAACTCCACCGGCTGCCGACCCCAAGAGGATCCGTTGCAGTAAGTTGTTTGAACTGGTAAATACCTAGGCACTTGTTCCCCAGTGTCTAGAAGTGGGAGTTTTTGAGTGACTGATCACCACTCTTAAACTCTTCATTTGTGCCTATTAGCGAAATTCACACTGCCCCAAGAGGAATCTACCCCAACGCGAAAAACGTGAATTCCGACAACAAAACGTAACTGATTTCTTTAAGAATTACAATGGTTTTTGTAATTACTATAAGAAAAGATATAGACGAAGGATAAAGAACAAACAGCAGGAAACTAGAAATGTTCTGTTCTACGAGGGGTGCGCAAAAAGTCTTGAAAACTGACTGATAACTTTTTTTAAATAAACGTTTAAATGTAACCATTCTTTAATCTCATAAATAAGAGTATATTTTGCGTTTGTTCATAAATTTTCAGGTCATTGCACTGATTTTTTCGCTTCCAAGAGCATTTTGATTAACGTACAGTCTAGTTTTCAGCCTTCAAACGGGAAATAGAATATTAGTGCTGATCAGTGGAGATTTTATGTTTTCATGCGATCGCAGCTCGGTGAAAACGCAACCAAAATTCATGCAGAGCTAGTCCACGTTGTAGCAGATCAGGCCCCTTCGTACCGCACCGTCGCCCGTTAGATTGAATTGGTCAGTGCTGGTCGACGATCCATGACCGACAGCCCTCGTTCTGGGAGGCCAATGACATCCGTGACCGAGCAGAACATTGTAGCTGTGCGACAGCTGGTGGACGAAGATCGCAATATCACCGTTGCACTACTTAGCCAGACAATCGGCATTTCTGATGGCAGTGTCCGAACCATCCTGCATGACCATCTTGGCCTCCGCAAGGTCACGGCCCGTTGGGTACCTCATGCACTCACAGCAGAGCAGAAGCAGGAGAGGGTTCGATGCAGCCAAGAATTTCTGCGATGCTTCGGCGAAGGTGGCACTAAACGATTTACTAATGTCGTGACTGGTGATAAGAAGTGGTTTTACTACTTCCAAGTGCCTCACAAGAACCAAAACAAGGTTTGGATTGGTTCTGATGAAGACCGTCCAACTGTTCTTCGCCCTGGGTTTCGCTCACGGAAGCAGATGTTCGTCGTCTTTTTCAACATCAATGGGCCAGAGACAGTTGTTATGGTGCTAAATGGACAGAACGTCAATGCAAAATTCTATACTGGCGAGGTTTTGTCGAAAGTCGTGGCTTCAGTCATGGAAAAGCAGCCAACCCGCCTTCAAAGTGGCAGAATTCACTTGCACCACGGCAACGCCTTCAGCCACACTGCGGCCATGACGAGCTTTTTGGCCGATAACAAGCTCAAGGTGATACCGCACCCTCCATACAGTCCTAACTTGGCACCCTGCGACTTCTGGGCCTTCCCGAAGCTGACCGAACGCATGGCTGGATGCCATTCTCAGCGGCCCCAAGACTTGGCTCGCCGCATCAATTCATAGCTGAACACCATGCCAGCTTCAGAGTACCGCGCTGCCTTCGAGGCATGGATCCGCCGTCACCAGAAATGCATAGAACGTGGCGGAGATTACATTGAAGGACTTTAATAAAGTTTTAAGATTTACTAGCAATTCATCTGCAATTGGGAACCCAGTTGCCATAACTTTTTGCGCACCCCTCGTACTGTGTGAAAAAATAAACGAAGATGTTACGAGTATCAATGAGATTGTATTGGCTGATGATGAATAGATCTTATAGCATCCGAATAAGATATTTTATCATCTAACGGACTCGTTGTTTGTTTTATGATATCGCGAGTGTATATTTTTTTTCTGAAATAGTCATACTTTACTTCTTTGAATCTCTTTGTAATCTGTCAATAGTATACCTTTTAACGTTTTAAAATTTGTTACAGCTGCTTTTATCAACACCCTTAATCTTAACACGCTCACCTGAAACTGTAGTAAATGCATACTCCTTTGACCGTAGAAATACAGCTTCGGAAATTATTGAGCCATTCCTTTCATCTTTCATCTTTCCAATGACTTTCTTATTCTTCTCGGAGTATAGTGGATGCTCTGTTGGATAATCAGATGTCTAAGTGTTCTTTAATTTTTTTCCAGATCCTCATAAAAATCCTGAGTAATCACTGAGAATATCAGCGAATCACAATCAGAATAGTGCAATTGATGACAGCTGTTCCAATTCTTCTTAATAACATTGTAATAGCAATCGTAAATGAGTATTTTTGCATAATCCAGAATGGCCATTCCTAAATAAATGGTTTCGCGTCGGTCAACAAACGAGACACCTCGAGCCTTTGACCCTAGACAACACAATAAATGGGGAGTATGGTATGTATCTCTCACTATATGGCTAAAGAACGTAAAAGGATAATTAAAAAAGTACTTCAATATTTGTTAAACTTAAATCAAGTCAAAGCTGTAGTCTATGGCTAAGCATTTAAACAAGGTACAGGCTGAAATCACGTATATAATCATGGATGTTTAATGCGCATTCTAGGGTTAGAAAGTCCGAGGCTGCATTTGATGGTCTCGAGGCGAGCGAAGCGAGCCGAGGACCATTAAGTGTGGCCGAGGACTTTCTACCATAGAATGCGCATTAAACTACCGTGATCTTATATGAAATCCGAATTGCTTATTTTTGTAGCTTTCTCTTGAGCCGGGCCGAATGCGGTGCAGCCAGTCGGCAAAGACCCGATTGGGGTGTGGGGGCGAAGCCCCCACATTGGAACCATAGACAACTTTTCCATAAATTTAAGACAGTACTAGCTAGACGAAATCCGAATTACTTTCTTTCGTAGCTTTCTCTTGAACCACACCGCGATGGAAGAAGAATTTGATAGCGACAACTTTTTTAATTTTTTCGATCCAGCCCCTGCTGGAAATGTAGTTCCGCCGTCCCTCGGAAACGCTAAAACACTGCCGACCAAACCTAGCTCTCGTTTCGGTGAGTTGCTTGATGAGACCGCTTTGGAGCGCAGAATGCTAGAGAGCTCACCTGAGTCTACACTAGCAAGAGAAAAGTGGGCGATGAATGTGTTCCAGACGTGGAAGGAGAATCGTGTCCAACTGCAAATGCAAGGCCGTCTGTCAGGACTCGCGGTGATTAAGCCTGTCGAAGAGCTTACAAAGAATGAGATCAACGAACTGTTGCACTTCTTCGTTTTTGAGGTGAGGAAGGGGAATGGCGAAAAATATCCGCCGGGAACTCTGAAAAACTTGTTATCGATGATCCAACACTTTTACGTGAGCCTGTCGCTTCTGGAGATTCCAGCGCTTCTATTACTGACCACGGTGTCAAGTCTATCATCATTGATGGAGCTAAAATCGAAATTCAGTTTAAGTGAGTTGGTGAAACGTTTAATGCATTGCCTATTATTGAAAAAACTAAATATGTTTCCTATATAACCCTACCAATTGTCCATGGCTTGGCTGGAAAATTGTTTTTTTGTTGCTTCGTTATACAGTATATAATAAAAGTTTTTTTTGTTGCATCCAAGTACACTGTCTAGTTCTGTTTAGTCTATGGTTCAAACTGCTTTCATTTAGGGACCATCAAATCATTTGATGGTCTCCATTTTGGAGCCCATCAAATTATTTGATGTGCCTGGAATTATAGCACTTTAAACCATAGACTAGGCTTTCCTGGCTCAGAATGAGCCCAATAAATGTCAATAAAATAAGTAATCGGATTTTATATAATGACTAAGAAAATAAAATTTTTGCAAGTGAGCAAGCGAATAATTATAAATATATAGATTTTCACGACATGACTAGCGAACAGTTTGAAAGTCTGACGGACGTTGAAGTAGTCGCCTTGATTCAAAGTACTTTTCCGCCAAACACAATAAGAAAGTGTGAGTGGATGATCGCTACATTTCGTGAATGGCATCAGTTCAAGAAGAACCAGTGGGCTACATCAGGCGGACTATTATCAATGGTATTGAAAGAGATGGAGGAATTCACGAAGAACGATTTTAACTACTTGTTGAAGATGTTTATTCTAGAGGTGAGAACAAAACGGAATTAAAGATATTCGGCCGGCAAACTAAAGGACTTTTTTCAATGCTCCAATATCACATGCGAAACGTGTCCGGCCAACAATGGTGCTTATGGACTGATGTCGAGTTCATCGAAAGCAGGAAGGCTTTAGACTCAGCAATGAAATTATCAACAGCTGATGGCAAGAGCAAAGGCCTAAAGGCTTCCCTGCCCATTCCTGCGTCTATTGAGATTGACTGCTGGGTAAATGGCGCATTGGGTGCTGACCGCCCTGATCAATTAGTTCGCACTGTTGCCTGGCTTGTCGGAAAACACTTTGGGCTTCGTGGAGGGGCGGAGCTTCGCGACCTTGAATTCGGACGGGAAATAACACTGGATGGCTAAGGAGTTGACGAGTGTCTAGTGTACACGGAGGCAAAAAAAGCAAGACCAACCAAGGCGGACTGAAAGGGTTCAACGGACGCCCAAGGTGGTCAAGGCATTTTCATGCAGTCGATGCAAGCAAGTTGCAAGCTGGAATTACTGGGTATAGCTCAACTAAGGCGCTTGAGCAGTATATCCAACAGTATAAAGTGCCAGACACCACATGCAGAGTGCCATTCTCAGCGGCGAAGGAAAGCTGGTCTTTATCTGTTCGCAGGTTACGACGGAGTCAGTGGCTGAAACTAGGGTGCAGCGAGATGCGGATATTCCTACTAAAAAGAAGATGCGGATTGATGTCAACGGTGAGGCCAACAGTGTCGTTATTAGTTTCGAGTAATTATCCTAGAATTAGGATTTACTATCATTCGTCAAATCAAAAGTAACTTAACATTAACTTATTATTGACAAATTCACGTAATTGTTTTGTTACTTTTCCTTGTTCAATCTGTGTAATTTGCGGTATATTTCGATTTTGTCTATGACCAAATATAAAGTTTGTTTATTTGCCCCTCCGACAAGCGGGAAATAAACTCGTTTATCACCCGGGCAAGATAAATTTATGCATTAAAACATAGACTAACCAAGCGGGCAAACGGGAGATACACTGGCTTGTCACGCAATTATCTTTTGTACATTTTGATACAAACTGCATCCTCACTAAACACAATGACATTTTTGAAATTTGGTTTTGAGAAATGACGCCTTGAAACCTCTGCTTCAGTTACAAGGTGAAAGTTTGATCTATTCTTTACATTTTCGATTGCTTTACCGCTGAATGAATTGTTTAGTTGCTTCTACAAGTATTTCTCAAATTTAGTTTTTGCTTCCATTGTCCGCCTAGTATTAAATTCGATGTATTTACTCAACCAATTTGACTCTTTGAATAAAATAATTGCATGCACTCTCGTAACTCGCATGCCCTTATTCTCATAAAACTCAAGTAGTATGATGTAAGACATATTTCTCCTTATTTTAAAGTGTCAATATTAACTTGGATTGAACAAACTTTTTCTTTTCGACTTCAAGGTATTGCTTCTGTATGTCAGATAAATCCTCAAATCTAGTTCGTTTCTCAGGAGCAAGTGGATATTTACTTGTAGCTTTCTTACACTCCTCTGTATATTCAAGGTCAACTTCAAGAAAACAACCGCTGCCATCAGGAATATTCTTGTGATAGTCTAGATCATCTTCAAACTTGAAATCTCCAACAGTAAGATTTTTCATCAGTGCTTCACCATATAAATTATTCTTGTCTAGGTATAGCATGTACGACGATTCTGAATTGCTGTCATAATTTTCTAAAACTTGTCATTCATTTTTTATATCGATCTCCAAGAATTCCAGAGAAACCGCCACGAATGCCACTTTCTATCATAGATATCATTTCTTTATCACCGAGTAATTCCAATTTCACATTAGTATATTTTAACCTACATGCCCACGATAATCCAGAAAGGGAAAAGCAATACGCAGGATCTATCTTGAAATAACTCAAGAATGTTGACTTAAACTTCTCAAAAGCATTGACAAATGAGTAAACCTTTCTAATTACTGCTGTTGTACCAGTATCACTGGGGGGGGGGGCAAATATTTTATTTCTTCTTCAGAGAGTGTAAATGATGGTTCCAAAAACCTAGATCCATCTAAAAACACAACGCTACTTGTATAATTCCCCCACTTAATTGCAACATGGTCTTCCGATGTTTTAGAAATGAAATCCAATTTATATGTTGTATTCCTTATTCGTGTTAATGGAACTATCAAATAGTTAGGGTCTTTTCCAGGTTCATTCAGGAGAAACAACGGTACGGTTTGATTCGCCTTGCCCTCCTTGGTATTAAATGATTGACATGCTGCGCCACGATACGAGTATTTACTATTGTAGTGATTATGCTCTCGAATTTTTTTGCTATCTACAAATGGCCTTGAGCAGAGAAAACAATGTTTTGCCGCTTTTTAATTTGTCACTTCGTCATCACTATCTTTGCTAATTTCGTAAAATAGTAACCCGATCCTTCTTTCATTAAAACTATCCTTCCATTCATCAAGTTCATCTAGAACATCCCTGATTGTACTTTCAATACTAGCTTCAACTTGAAGCAGATTTAACAAAGTTCGATACTTTGATTCCTTTATAAAATTCTGCAACAAACAAAAATCTGTATTTTATTGAATCTCTAGCCATCAAATTTTTGCAAAGAATTGTGGAGATTAGACCGCGAATTTCTTTAACGGAGTCGAAATCAAATTCATAAGAGGCCGCTGGTATTTTCCTTTCCATTTTTAAGAAAAAATAAATTGACTCAAGCATGGGGGCGCACTTGAAGCATTTGATTAAAGATTGAGCGTTTGCGGAGTACTCTTTTGGCTTATCAGCTAGACCCAATTTTTCTCTCAGTTTTTCTCCAGCAATTCCTTTTTAACTTTTTACTTCGCTGAATGACCAAGTCTACTACTCTCTTTGAGGATTTTATCAACGACTTCAGAATGGTTAACTTCTTCAGGCACAACACAGGCATCTAACAATTGGTCTCTTTTTCTCTATATTCTGAATAAATTGCAGTAGCTGCTTGAACCTCTTCAAGAGTTATTCTATAATCATCGACTGCTTTTTGGGAGTAAATATATAATCCCTTTATTGATTTGCCAGATCTCTGAGAACAATGTATTTTGCCTTCTGCT
This sequence comes from Macrostomum lignano, assembly GCA_002269645.1. Classification (NCBI taxonomy): domain Eukaryota; kingdom Metazoa; phylum Platyhelminthes; family Macrostomidae; genus Macrostomum; species Macrostomum lignano. Next base: position 37,477 of record NIVC01000538.1, on the reverse strand, counting down.
TTTGGCAATGCATTTTCACAGTTGCAAACAATGACATGGATTTACAGCTTCAAAACCACTCATTGCCCCGATTACTACTCCAATGACTAAGGGATTCAATGTCAGTACCGATGTTGCTATGCCAATTCCTGTAGCAGCCAAGAGACTTACATTTCCTGTCACAATGTTGATCCAATTTATCCTGCTACTTTGTCGTTTGTACTTTTTTTTACCTTTTTTTATAAATTGTAAGATATTTAGTAATGCATTCAATAAAGCCTTTCATTTCACCCTTTGATTGAAATAGTCCCGCTCCCTCAAATCTGCTTCATGCAGCTCAACCACAGGATAGATGTGTTCATTTTCATCATTCATTTTATGTGGCAATTATGTCTAAAATCGGATAAAGTTGAAAGCCTGAAACAATAAGAACAGTTGATCCTTCAGTGGCTAAATTAATACACAAAACGGTGCAAAAACAACCCCTACATGGAATCATACAACAGCAAGCAACCCTAATTATATCAGCTACCTAGACGCAAACAATCTCTATGGAAGGGCGATAAGTCAGGAGTTACCTGCTAGAGATTTTCAGTGGCTTGAAAGACTAAAATAGGACTTTTCAGCACCTTCAACTTATGAGGTAGATGTAGATATTCCATTTGAATTTTGAACTGCACGACTACTTTTCTGAATTTCCACCTTTCCCAGGAAATACTCAATGCCCAAAAATAATTGAAACTCACGATGGAACATGGTGCCTGAGGGGGGAAATAGGGAATAAGAAAAAGAACATACAAAGAAACTCACACAGAATCTAAACAAGACACGGTATAAAATCAATTACAAACTACTACAGGACTTTATTTCACTGGGTTGTAGGGTCACCAAAGTTCACAGGGCTCTCAATTTTACAGAAGAAGCCTGGATGAAACATTACATTGATAAGAACACCCAGTTAAGAACAGAAGCAACTTCTAACTTTGACAAGGATCTCTTTAAGCTAGCCAATAATTTCGCCTATGGTAAAAGTCTAGAAAATGAGCGGAAAAAGACAAACTTGAAGGTTGTTACATCATCAGAGTCTGATTTCATTTTGAAGAATATATCAAAACCTACTTTCAAGGAACTTCACAACTAAAATGATCACTTGGGTGCAATCCTATTCTATAAGACCAAGAAAAATTAAGCAAGCCAATCTTTACTGGAGTCACTATTCTGGAAGAATCAAAACGTTTAATGTACAAGTTCTTCTATGACATGAAGCAGTAATACAAGGACAAAAAAACTTCTGTATACAGACTCAGACAGTTAGATCCTGAACCTTGAAACAGTACTTTTATCAGGATCTTTTGATACAGAACTTGTATGACCTATCTGAATACCCAGAATCATCAAAGCGCAGAATGGTAATAAAATGTTTTACGCTAATAACAAGAAAGTAATTGGGAAAAGAAGGATGAGATAACTCGGGACATCACTGAATTTATCGGGTTGAGAGTAGTCTTATTTTGTAAAAAGTGAGACATCAGATTACATTAAAAATCGAAGGGTGTTCCTGAACATGTAGCTAGGAATGAGTAAAATGAAGCCGCATACAGAGATGACCAGTGTCACAATAAGAGATCTATAAATTCTCGAAACTGCAGTCTAAGAACCACATTTATACTATACAACAGAAGATTGGCCTGTCAGGTGCGGATAATAAGAGATTCATCTTTAATGGCAACATTAAAAGTCTGCCATTTGGTCATTGTATATTGCAAGAAATAGGTTCTTAATTAAAAATTCTAAAAAATGATGACGAACACTTTTCTTCAAAATTTAGCCAATGAGTTTGAGATTCCAAACTTCCGAGGGGTCTTCATGAGAGATACACTACCTAAATCAGACAACACCATAAAAAGGAATGCGGTATTATTAACTTTGATAGCGTTGCTAAACCGGGTTTTCATTGGGTTTGCTGGGTGATTGATCCTGACCGTAAAAAATACTACTATTTAGATAGCTATGAAAAAGCTCCACCTAAAGAATTAAGAAATTGAAAGGGCAGAAAATTTATCACTCATAATTTATCCTTCAAGAGCTTAGCAGTGATATCTGCGGTGAGCTGCGTATGACTTATTTTGTATGCAATGGTCAAAACCCAAAAGAGCTACAAGAAAAAAATTCTAGGTTTAGGTTTGAATTTCGGTTTTGGGACATTTAGATCAGTAGTTGTAAGTATTGTGTTGCGATAGTTGATTTTAAACTCTCTTTCACTTCACTTCATCATTCTTCTCTTTTCTCTCCTTTCTGTTCTCTTTCCTTCGCACTCCCCACCCCTCTCCTCCCCATCTTTCATGTGATTGCATGTTCCTGTGCGAGGCACTTAAATTTTCCCCTAGCTAATTCAATACATGCAGTCTGCGGTGCTGTGCAAGTAACTAGCAGCAATACATGCATTTGTAAATATCATCGCCTCAATACAGTATTGGATATATATGACGACGGCGGGTTAATTTGGGCTACTGAAAAGCGGCATTTCCGAGATTGTCCCCCAGGGGCCCCTGTTGCCCCCCCCCCCAGGTGGCCGACTAAAGTACTCGCCAAGGGGATTTGCAGGGGCCCACTCGCGAGTGTCGCCAGTGGCCCCCAGCTGTTTTCCACCGGGATACCTGGCAGCTAAGGCAATACATTTAAAATGGTGAAGATAAACGTAACTGCATAATTTATTGACTGACTCACAGGTGGTTAATAATTTTTTTCTTCAGACATTTAAAACCGTATCCTGCTATGTGGACCTTTCAAAACGACCTCTAAAAGGGTCTGATAGACACTGGGGACTTTTAAAACTGTCCCTTTATAGACCATGCAGTACGCATTTTGTTAACGTATTTTCTTTCCGAAAAAAAATTCAGATAGTCATGCGTTTTCTATAAAATATGTCAACTCTGCCATTTAACTTTTTTTCTATTTAGCCCGTTAAAGCTTGCTGCTGATGTCAAAATATGTAGCGCTAATGTTTCTTATGAGTTTGCGAGTACAAACGCACCTATTTCAAAAATATGTACAACTGAAAACATTAAAGGTTATATAATTATCGCTGCCGAAGCAGCAACAATAAATCAGACAACACATAAATCTTACCTTAACAAGCGGAACAGCACATAAAATAGTTGATTTATGTCGCGTACAGTGCGCCACGGCTCCCAGTTTCTAATTAAACAATAGTTTGTTGATCCTTATTATACTGATGACATTAGCAAGAAAACTTGCAGGACTTGCAGACCAGAACAGTTTGGCCGCAAACCTCTAGAAGTACAAATTCGTTTTTCATGGCATGGCTCACAGAAAGGCTTTTATGCTGCTCTGAAATTTTATCGAACAAGAATTTTTTGAGCTGAATTTTTTCTTTCGCTAACAGTACCACGAGCATGCAAAAGTTGTCACTCATTATGGCATCCTGATCGGTTGATGAACTATTAGTGCAGCTGCTGCCAGGGACGATTTCATGAAGCAAGTACAAGTGACAAGTGATAGCGATTTCAGTTTCATGAGAATTTAGCTACCACTTGTCAAGTTTAAAAATAGGACCCTATAGTTGCGCAGTCTATGGGTCAACCTAGGTCTTACAATCCTTCTTCTAAGGCTATAAATTTTGGCTTAGAACCATAAAATTTTGAACTCTGAGCTTTTGCTTATAAATAATTAGTATTTAAATGATAAGATAAGTGGCATTTTATTTGGTTTCTTTCAGTCTGTATCTCTAAGCCTAAAATGAAAGATTACTTGTGAGAAGAAACTATTTCTTCTAGAAAAAGTTGATTCGTTCTTTAAAGATCCGCGCTGCATAAGCTTCATTTAGAAGAGCATTTTCTTCTTCACTGTCGCTAAACATGCTTTATTTTAAGTGGATTCGAAAATTGAGGACGGAGGAACGCTGTATGTTAGCAATCATGTTTGTTTCTCTATCTAAGTAGACTGTTGACAAGAGCTTACACCACTCGTAGACATGGATGAAGGAATAGAAAGGATCGCTCATCTGAAAGCGTCTATGGCTAAGACTTTCTAAAAATTGGGATATTCCCCCCATGAATTTCATTGGTTGTTTGAATTTAATAATAGTAGCCCCTAAGTTCTTAATAGCTGAAGCTTGTACGCGAGGGAAATTCACGATTAACGCGCATGCTAGGCTGTAGTATTAACATAGATCTTTTCTCTTGTTTTAAATGCTAATTTCTTTCCCTTAAGCCGTCGTGGCCCAGAGGAAGAAATCAGATATAGATTTCTAACGTTAATCGTGACTTGGAATTTCCCCCGCGTACAAGCTTCAGCCAGTAAGAACTTGGGGGGGGACTATTATTAAATTCCAGCAGCCAATAAAACTAATGGGGGGGAATATCCCAATTTTGAGGAGGTTTTGGCCATATCTCGATTTCAGATGAGCGATCCTTTCTATTCCTTCATCCATGCCGTAGACTTGTCATTGACAAGTGGGACCTTTTGATAGTGCTCAAGCTAAACCTGTGTTGTCTATGGCCAAAAGAACGGCAAAAACGGCTTGACAAATTCACTTATCACTTTTAACCTGTTAAATTGTCATCCTTCTTCTTGAAATGCAATAATTGTGATATTTTACACTTGTAACTTGCAAATTGTCAACTTGTCGCTTGTACTGGCTTCATGAAATCGGCCCCATGCATTCAAAACCGCCAGTCACAACTATTCAGCACTCTGTGGAGCGCCCTGTTGAACTCTTAGCTTTACAAAGTTGCAGACATGCTCGATAGGGTTTATGTCTGGAGACTCTGACGGTCAGTTCAATGTGTAAATTCCATTGTACAACACGACACCGAAGAACGGTTATAGAATTTAGCTATCCAGTGTAAAGCTATTTTTTTTTAAAATTATTTATTTTTATAACTTTGAGTTTGTCAAAAAAGGTTGCATTTCGCCCGGCGTTGTCACAGCCTGTCAAAATTAAAAGCAAGTCTTCCAAAATTGCAATTAAAATAGTGCTAGTCGTGACATCCATCTTGTGACTGTAGAGGATGAGTTCTTATCCATTGGGATAACAATAAACTACTTGCCTAAGTAAAAAACACAAACAAGAACGAGGCGACTTATCCAAGCTGGAAAAAGAAAGAGCCTTTCTATCCATGCATTTCACTTTATTTATTCATCCGTTATGCCAGTCAAGCGCATCACTGATCCCCAGACAATGCAGGGAAATTCATCGTCACTCATCCAGCCTAAAACTGGATCATCTGGCCCTTCTTTTTCTTGTCGCCGCCAAGCTCGAAGTGCTTGCACCGCTTGATGGCCAGCTGCTTCCTGTGCTTGCACTCGGAGCACTCCATGCGCAGCACGATCTTCTTGGTGGTCTTGGCCTTCTTTCGGAAGATGGGCTTAGTCTGGCCTCCGTAGCCGCTCTGCTTTCGATCGTAGCGCCGTTTGCCTTGCGCGTATAGAGACGCCTTGCCGGATTTGTACTGCGTCACCTTGTGCAGGGTGTGCTTCTTGCAGGTGAACTTGCAGAAAGTACGCCTGGTCTTGGGGACGTTCACCATTTTGCCGGCATGCATCCAAGTGGAAATCCGGAATTTACGGTTCTTCAATGAAAAAACTTTCAGCTACTAAGTCGCGATGGGGCTTTTGGGCACCTGCAACAAACCCGCAGCCGACGAAGAGCCATATCTACCCATTCAGTAAATTGGCGCGCACAAACACCGTGCGCGAAATCGAACCCAGGGACCCAGAGAGTCAGATACGTTACCGCTCTGGTACTCATCCTACTTAAGGAGGCTGGTTCACATTTCCTGCAGTAGCTCTGCCGATCAAAGATTACTCAAATCAATGTAGTTGGTAGCGGAGCTACTGGCGGTAATGTGAACTCACCTTTCCACGCACAAACTGTTAGCGAACTTTGCTAAAAAATCTAAACATCTACAATACCAGAACTTATTCATGAATGGCAAATCTTGAATTTAAATAATAATTTTTGACGCAAAATTTTACCCTTTAAACTAAAACTATTAACTTTATATTCGGTAACTGCTAACCCTATCATATGTTTGACAAATTTAGCGTAGCTCCTAATGTTAATCCTATATACTAAAAATATAATCTATATTTCGCCAAATAGTAAAGATAATTTTAAACTTTAAAAAAATTATAAGCGCAACATCTTGTTATTCAACACAGTTTTGCAGAGGGTTATACACTCAGTAAAAGAAAATAACAGGATAGGCTAAACGTGGGTCCGAGACAGAGACTAGTATAAATCGGCATATAATATATAGAGACAGCATACTATTTATTAACAAATACACGAAATAAAAACTTACAGAGAAAAGCCTTACGTATTGCTTAATAAAGTTTGCGTGTGTCGGCATTGGCATAATTGCCACTGAGATTGCAAATCATTTGTCATAATAAAGCTTATAAAAATTAAAAAAGCGCTTATTGCAACAACTGAAACAAAAAGGATTAGACACGAAGATAGATTTAAATAGGTAATCTAGACTAGCGAAAAAGACTGAAGCTGTAATAGCTGTGGTAGTAAAGACAGTAAATATTTTCACAGCGTCGCTTGCTTTAACTGCTATAACATCGATAAAATGACAACAGACAAGAGTAAAAATAAGCGCTCAACTTGCAGAAACCTCAGTCGACAGAGTGGCCACTTATCGCATATTCAATTTCAATTCAGTAGTTTAATCATCTTCCTATACTACCGATTAGTTCAGGATGGCCGTAGCAACTGGTCATGTGCCAGCGGCCCAGGCTCGATTCCAAGGACAGTCACATTAATTTGGGGCTGAATTGGAATCACGGCTTGGCTCTGCTCGTGGAATTGACGTTCTTGAGGGCCAACCCCCCAAGGCACAGTGAAGTGTACATGCCTAACGATAAATAGTCAGGGCCGCTGTACACTCCTGTGTGAGTGTGTGCCTGTGCATATGACTGCGTACGTATCCACGCGCTTGTGTGCCTGCTCAGGGGAGTCGGCGGAATGGGCAGCAATGCCTCTGGCCGGTTGTGTTGACAATGTCGCTTAAAATGTGCCAGGGTGCACACAGCCCCCTCCTGACTTTAATCATAAAACACATCTTGGTTCACTACACAATATATTGAATTGGACTTGACATTTTAGTAATCTTGGCGGCCGCGTCAAAACTTGATCTATTTAGAAAGCCCTTTTGTCAAGGGGGGGGGGGCGTGGCCCAGCAGTCTAGCGCAGGCTCTGGTGTGCCAGCGACCCAGGCTCGATTCCAAGTGCAGTCACATTGATTTGGGGCTGAATTGGAATCTCGGCTTGGCTCTGCTCGTGCAATTAACGGCCTTGAGAGCCAACCCCCAAGGCGCAGTGAAGTGTACATGCCTAACGATAAAATAAAGTTAGGGCCGCTGTACACTCCTGTGTGAGTGTGTGCCTGCGTACGTATCCGCGTGCTTGTATGCCTGCTCAGTCGGCAGAATGGATAGTAATGCCTCTCGCCGGTTGTGTGCCTATGTCGCTTAAAGTGCGCCAGGGTGTACACAACCCCCCTGCCTCTAATAAAAAAGCCCTTTTGTCCGCTTTGCTTTCCTCAGGAAGCGAGACTGGGCTACACCACCCTAAAAGTATACATGCTGGTCTAACCTTAAATATTTCTTTCATTTACGCACAGCAGATAGGTGAGTTGCAGAGCACTTCTCTCAATTTAGTATAACTTCGGTTGCATATTTTCGGTTAACTCTAGAACGATTCCTTTCTTTAACTTTCTAAAACCAAATAAATTATCCAAAACTAACTTGAACGTCATAGCAACTAAGACAGTAGTTTTTGTATAAGTCTTTGCCATTTCCTAATTAACAAAGACAGGCCAGTGTCGCTTACTATGAATAGGAGGCGAAGCGAGCAAGGGGGCTTTAAGATTGACTAGAAAGTTAAAACAACAGCGAGGTTAAATTATTTGGTCCTATAAAAAACTTGTCATCTACAATGTTGAAACGCAAGATCCAATCCAACTGTTAACTGATCGACCAGTCCGGGAGCTTTAGTGCGCCAGCAGCAGGGTGGGGTCAGGTCCCCTAGCCAGACTGGCAGCGGGTCCTAGTCGCAGTTGCGGGTCCGGGCCGCTGAGCAGCTCCGGGTCGGGGCCCTGGCGCATGGCCGGGTCCGGGCCAGCCCGGTTGCTGCTGCAGCTGCCGGCTACAGCCGTGACCGTTCCCGGCTTAGCCGTCTGCTTTGATGTCCTCTTGTTCTTTTTAGAAGCAGCTGCTGAAGCAGACGAGCTGGTGGAAGCTTCAGCAGCGGAGGCCGCCGGTGCAGCAGAGGCTGAGACAGCCGGGGTGGCGGCCTCGGCGGCAAGAGCGGCACGCACTTTGTCGGCATCGTCGGAGTACCGTTGAAGCAGCTCAGTGACGCCGCTGACGCTGGCAACGCCGGGGAACTCAGCCATCATCTGGTCCACCAAAGTCTCTCGGCGGGTCTCCGCCTTCGCCTCGGCGGATTGGCGAGAATTCCGCTGGCGTTCCTCGGCATCTTTAGCCACGACGGCGGCGGAAGCAGCAGCCGAGGCTTTGGAGGCGTGGGCGCCATCGCCAACAGGAGCGCTGGAGCCGCTTCCGGCGCCAACTTCGGCGCTACCTGTCGCGGCCGAGTTGGAGACGAGATTTTTTAGTTCCTGCCGAGTTTCGTACATTCGCGACTGGCAGGACAGCAAAGTGCGCTTGATTTGAGCCTTGCTCACGCTGGGGAAAGCTTCGTACAAGCATTCAATTTTGGTGGCGAGTTCCTCTTCTTCGTTGCCGTGCTGAATCTGCATGGACTTCTTAGGCTGGTGATGCTGCGCAGCCTTCGGCGGTGGGTGGCTCGAATTCGATGACGAAGCGGCTGGTGGCTGCTGCGGCCGCGAGCTCGAGGCTCCAGTCCCGGAGCTGTAGCCCATACTAGCCAGCTGAGCTTTCACTTTGGGTACAGAGCTATTCGACTGGTTTAGCAGATCCTTAATAACGTCCAGACTGCAAGTTGGAAACTCAAAATGTATATTTTTTGCCTTAACTAGCAGTTGCGCCTCGTGCTTTTTGGCCTCCTCGGCGGCCTTGGCATCGTTGAGCCACTTGGTGGCGGCGTCCACGCTGCTGTGACAGGCGGCCAAGGCCTGGCGCAGTTTGGCCACGTCCTCATTGGGAAATCTGAGCTGCAGCCTAGTAATCTCATAATCATCGCTGGTCACTTCGGCGGTGAAACTGTTCCGATCTTCGCTGCTGCTGCTTTCGCGACGACTGCGCTGCTGCTGTCTGTGCTGCTGCTGATGCTGTTGTTGCTGCATCTGACGCTGCTGCTGCTGTTGCTGTTGGTACAGCAGCTGCTGTTGCTGCTGTTGCTGCTGCTGCACCGGCCTTGGCGACACCGGTCGAGGCGACAATCGGGCTCCAGATGTCGATGAACCGGCGGCGCCAGAAGAAGAGGCCGCGCCGGCAGCGTAGTATTTCTGGCGCGGGTCGTCCCAACTAGTAACCTTGTTGGTGTGGTCAATGTAGAAGTAGCGCTTATTAGTGAAATCGTACTTCATCTCCCAGCCGGGCGGCATGGGATACTGAGCGTACCATGGCTGCGACATCATCTAGTTAGTGCTTTGAGACAGCAAGTGAAATCCAGGTCAGATGACGTTAACGTTATGCAACAAATGATTATAAAATAGGGGACTTCTGTGGCAATTACAGGTAGAATCTGGAGTACCAACTCTTCCCCAAACTCTTATTGTCCTACAATCACAGCTATTTTTTAAACTACAAACAGCAGATAGCCCAGTACCTGAGCTTAATCTGTATTACAGAAGTAATTAACGCCCATGTACTAACACATATAGCTAAAAAGCCCACTCCCATGTTTAAATTGAATAAAATTGTTATAAACTGCTATCTAGTTTCGACCCCAAAGCTACAATAAACTCTAGGACCACTCAAGCAACAGTTTCTCTACTTTTAGTTCAGTAGCAAGGAAGAATGCGTAAGCTATTTCATAAAAAGAAAGGCGGCTGGTGTGACTTGCAGGCGTAAACAACTCACTATTGGTGCAGTCATAATGTACATGGCCAGAGCTACTGACATGTACACGACAGGCAGCTTTAGACTGGAGCACCGAAGAAGGCAATAAAAATGGGGGTGGGGGTAGAGATTTTGTGCAAAAATGCGCGGCCAGAAAGCGCAGCTGAGGGGGGGGGGTGAGAGAGCCAATAAACTAGTCTATATAATGTACATAGCAGCTTTAGGCTGGAGCAAAGAATGGCAATAAAAAATTGGGGCGGGGCAGATTTTGTGCGGAAACGCGCGGCGGGGGGGGGGGTTCGGATATATTAACGGGTCTTCTAAAATACAATAAAATACCTTATTTAGCTTTCTACTTAACTGAATTAGGCTTGCAAGCTCCTGTGTGAGCCATCTAGTTAAAGTTACTTGTGAATTCGAGTGTCGACAGAAGTTTTTTTTATTTTTCCAAAAAAGTTTTGAAAGATAATGGAAAATGTCAATAATACGTATTTTCTGTAAAAACTAAATCGTAAGCTACGGCTTATTCTCGTAATATTCGCTACACTTTTTTGAAAAGACACAGCCTTATTGCAACAGCTTATTCTTCAATTTGACTGTAGAAAAAAAGATGAAATAAAAAGAAAAAGTCACACGGTTTCCAGGCAAACTTGGTTGCAACTTGAGCGCAACTAGCAACGCAGAGGGTTCCACTTTTACTCAGCCAACTAGCTTGCAATCAATCATTTCAGATACAATCATTCAATCTTGTTCCTTTGAAGTCAGCCAGAAGATTCTTCAACCCTCGGTGAGCTCGCGAAGACGCCTGATTGCAGCCCTGGTGGTGACAGCGGCGGTGGTGGAGCAGACGTAGGCCCCGCCGGCGAGGGTCTTGCGGCAGCCGCGGCAGTGCCAGATTCCAACAGCCTGACGGCGCAGGGCGTCTTTGCCGCAGAACGAGCAGGTGTACTTGCTATGCTGCTGGATTTCAATCTTTTTCACAGTCTTACGCAGGGAGGCGCCGTAGCGGGTGGCGTACTTGCCAACAATGCCGACCTTCTTTGTGCGCTTGGCCATTGCATGAGTGAAGCAGGTTTTTTTAAACAATACGTAAAATTACTATTTCTAAATATTGCAACTTTTAAGTTATTTTTAAGAAGTTAGTATAAGTGGTAGTTAGTATAAGACTACATACCATTTCTTGCTTCAAAAATAAAACCTCCATAGACACCCTGGCTATATGCTTGGTTTGTATTTGTGTTGGTTCATATACATTAGTATGCAAAAAGTATACTTACTTTAGTTTATTTGAGGAACTAGGTTGAAATAAGAACTAGTAGAAAAACTATATTATACTTTATTTCTGGGCTTAAATAAAGTATAAGTACAAAATAGCTACAGCACTATTAAAGTACAAAATAGCCTTCAAAATAGCTGTAGCAGAGCTGTTGGTTATATATCTACCCATTAAAGCAGGTGTAATCAATTTTCATTTTTATTATATCATCAAACACACAGCAAAAACTGATAGTCCAAAACATTTTTGGCATATGGCCCAAGAAAACAAAAATGCTATAGAAAATTTTGGTATAAGCCTTGACATCTTTTTGACTATGGATTAGGCTAATATGAATGAAGCTTAGAATAAATCAATATAAAACTATTAACTATACTCTGGAAAATGTATTATATGCCTGAATTTTCTAGCATATATTGTAAAACCTCAATATGCATGGCATGCAAATGAAAAATGTATAATTGTCAATATGCACAATTGCTATATACTAGGCATATCACAGTATACCAATGTATTGCATGGCACACATGATTGCTAATGATTTTTATATCTTCATTATTGTTCTTTTACAAAAGAAAGTTAAACTTTGACAATTCGAATATTATTTAATTAATTAATATATTAAAATATGTCTATATCTATTAATATATCTATTTTCAGTAGCTATGCTTTATCTGTTGCTTTTTGTGTTAGTACTTTATATAATATTCTTCAACTCTATTCTTTTTTGTTTATCTAAAAATGTGATTATAACAATGTCAGTTTGAGTTTGAATTTATTTGTTCACCTTGTTCTTTTTTTAAAAGAACATATGATAAAAAGGATCTTTTGTAGCACACTTGTCAAGCCTATCATTTGTTTATTGTTTTATGCCAATACTTATATGTACAAACAAGCTGAAAAGGGCTTATGCACTCACTAGACTTTGTGCTCAATTGTGATAATTCTAATCAAGATGCATCTTTTTGCTTTAAAATCAGTAACAATAATAATAACCAATCTTTTATAGATAATAAATTCTTAGCAACAACAAGGGAGGCAGTCTAATCATACTATCTAGCTCTATTTTAAGCTGAAATAGATGTTGTCACCCAGTGGTCCTAGTGGGCCACAAATTTGTGCCTGGCACAAATGAGGCACAAATGCGCAAATTTTATAGCAATGGCGCGAATTTTTTGCCACTGATTGGCCCAAAATTTTCAAAAGCTCATGCTTCTAGCTTTTCTTGGCAATGCAAGATCAATTGTGTTTATGTGTCTAACTAAAAATACACTTGCAGATGTCTTTAGATCAAGCTTTTACTTTTTCTGTTACAAGCAATCTTTTGTGCCTTATTTTTGTTCTGTTGCATTTCAAGCCTATTTTACATAGTCAAATAGCATTGAGATAAGAATTTTTTTAACTTTGCAATTTGACAGTGACATGCAGTTTCCATTATATGTGCTGTAAGTACTTGTAGTGAAAGTTTAGATACCAGTTTCAATATTACAGAGCTCAAAGCTGCATGTTAGAAAAGTCACTGAAATGTTTAAGTATAGCATATGCTTTACTTTTTTAACTGCTTTTTTCAGCTATCAAGAAGCCCATCAATGACATCTATGAAAAAGCCAAAAATGTTACATGGAGTGACGATTAGCTGAATGAGACAAACAAAAATGGGGACAAAATCTTCCTATGGGCTATTTGATATGAAAGAGATGCAAATGCAAAATAAAAAAGGTCAACTGCAAATGGTGCAAGATGGATTTTTTTTACAATAGTGGCATAATGACTCTGAAAAGCCAAGCGAATTTCTGTAGCTCAGATGAATTGCATGCCCTTTCCTATACAGGTTCTGCCACGTGACTCTGAAGGACCTTCAGGAGCTGGAGCTATTCTTGGAAGTGCAGCCAGAAGTTTGGAGATTTGCTATGTTGACAGAATTGTGCTAAAGTTGTATAGTTTTCTCTCTGAGGACAACTTTGTGGATGATTTGCATGTGATGTGCCCTGACTCGAAAATTCCAAGTCAAATACAACTGGGTACCACTAAAATTACCTACTTTTTGATCGATGCGCTATTTTCATACATCAGAGAATTTGTGCTCACTGAGATTTGTGAAGCCAGTTTTTTTTCTCTGCAAGTTGATGAGGTAAACAAAGGAAAGAAATTTCTTAGCATCATTGCTTGGTATCTTCAAAAAGAATTCATTCAATGTCAAGGTTGTTTGCCTTGACCTATTGCAGCTGCAATCAACTATGGTGGAGCAGATTACGATGACAATTTCAAAGGCAATTAATTCCACAGACCTGGTGAAGGCAAACTGTCTGTCTGCTATGAGCAATAACTGCAATGCAATGCGTAGATTGAAGAATGGTGTTGAATTCTGGCTTAAGACAGATGCAGGTTTCTCCAACATTGTTGACCTTGGCAGTTGTTCCCTTCATCACATCACTAACGTTTTGAAGCATGCTTGTGCTGCTTGAGCTTGGTATTGAGACTGAAAACCTAGTTAGAGAAGTTTACTGTTTCTTTGAGTTTTTGGGGGATGTGGATCAAGGCAATTTGAAATGCTCATTTCTGACTTTGAGGGAATCAAAAAGCTTGCTTTTCTTTGCCCTATTGGCACTTTTGAATTGACTGGGTAAGAAGCATCCTTTGCTAATCCGACTTGTCCGAGCAATTTTGATCCTTCCTCATAAAAATGTGGAGGTTAAGCATATTTAGCACATTGAATGACACAGTCACAAAGAAATGCTCAGTTTTAAAACCCAAAACAATCAGGGCATTTATTGTAACATGTTCCTGCCTTCAACTCAAGCAATGGACTGCTGCTACTCTACCAGTCATAACTGGTCTGCTAAACTTATGCAATAGCACCTACGCATAATACTGCCAAAGACTCAATGACAAGGCAGCTGCTAAGGAGGCATGGCATTCAAAGGAGCTAGCCAAATTGCTCACTCTCAAAGTTCAAGCCGAGAAGCAGGCCAGCAAGGTCATTTCAAGTTTTCAGGAGAAAATTGTCAAAAAAGAAAAGGAGTTAGAGGCTAAGCTTAAGGAGAAGGAGATCACCCACCAATTGCTATTAAATGTTCAGAGAGCCAAAGAGAAGTGGCAGCATGAAATTGAGATAGTAAGAAAGGAGCTTCACAAAATTCAGTAGCTCAGATTGAAAGAAGTGGAGCATGTGACCAAAAATGTGATCAAGCGAAAGGCATCTGAACTAGCACTGGCCAGCTTAGAAGCTGCAGGCACAGTGCCAGTACAATTGCTGCCTAAAATCCCAAAGCATTAGTAATTAGCCTTCAATGATAGTGAATCACCGACATGTACATTTAACCTATTTGGCTATATTTATAATGAATCTATTATCACGCAGAACTGTTCTTTAATGATGCCAACTGTCTGCAACATGGCTTAAATCCCATTGCTCTGTTCAAACCTAGATCTCATATTCTGAAGATGGGCTACAGTCTATAAATTCAACAGGAGCAGAAAGGTACTGATGATGTGTTATCAGCTATGACTGAAAGTTACATGTATTGTTAGTTTATAGACGAAAACAGTTTCTTGTATCTTTTTTTCTTAAATATTCAGCAAAGGTAGTACTTGTTGCTAAGTAGCCTTTGCCTAGATCTAGACCGAATGCAATCTAGAGTTTATATTACTAAATTCTATTTGTTACTTACTTCACTTACTTAAAATGAAATGCAAATAATATACTCATATTATGTACTTAATTCTTTTCAATCTTCAAATGTTACATTATTTAGTCTTGTGCTACGTAGGCTATTAAAGTTGAATTTCATGTACTGGCTGGAAATTAATTCTGTTTTATTGCTAAGTTAGTAGTAGGTCTTGTCTAACTTCCTGCTGTTTTTTGTAATCCTTTAAATTTTATTGTTATTTATAAACTGGAATAAAATAAGAAAACTAAAATGCTACAGATATTTTGTTTGTAATCCTTGGTTGCTGGAATCATTTCTAAAAACAATATAAGTGGTAGACTAAAATTGACTATCAGGTAGTTGTAGTTGCATCAAACATCAACACAGTTTGTATTTTTGCTGACATTTTTGTCACAGTGTACCGCATTGAGCTAAGCGCAAAAAATAGAATGGTGTAAAAAATCAGTGACCTACTTGCTAGGACCACTGTTGTCACCCCTAGGAAACAATGTATATTAAATTTCATAGACATGCTTAGCATTGGTATACATCTGCTTAGTGTCAAAATATATTTGTAAATTTAGTTTGGGGCATTCTAATATATATTCAATATGATTTAAACTATGCCTAGGTTATTATCCATTGTTTTTAGGTATATATATTATAAGTTTTGATTATGACTAGGGCTTTTAAACCCTTTGGTAGGATTTTTTAATTCTATTTGATATAATCTATTTGCCTAAGTGCTAGGCCAGGGGTCCCCAGCCTTGGACCCTGGCGGCAAGCCACATTGACAACTAACTTGGGATATATAGGCTACATGCTCTTCCCATCTCTCCCTACCCCCAACCCTTTTAACCCCCTAACCCCCACCTCCTTTGCCTTGAACCTTATTGATATTAGCTAGTATTCCTTCCTATTTTTCACTTCAACTCTTGACTGCATATACATTTGTGCACTAGGAGTGCTAAAATAGCAATCCAAATGAGTTGGAGGCAACATTTTGAGGGCTGCAGTAAAATCTAGTAATAGACTTGGCTAGCCACATGTAATGCAAACTACTAGAAATTGCCACGGGCTGCACAAAAAAGGCCCCGCGGGCTGCAGGTTCAGGATCTCTGTGCTAGGCCTAAATAAAAACATTTTTAAATTCTGAGATAAGAAAGTTCATTGCTAATTGATTTTTACTTTTAGATTCAATGACCAAAGAGAACAGGCATACTTTATTTGATAGTTTCAATTGCTCCATTATAAATCTACTAAAGGCTCTTTCCTCCTATGCAAGTTAAGTTACACCTAATGTATTTGCTTACATTCAGAAGCAACACTCATTCTTTTTATCAGTTTATCTGCAAGACAACATTGCATTTTCTTATGAAGGACTGTTGTCTATAAGCAAGAACTCATACAAGTGCTTGACATTCCATTATCTTAGTTTTCCCTGCTACCATATCTTTAAGTTTGGGGAAACAATGGCTTAGCTTTATTTGATGTACTAGTTCACATTGTTAGACTTATGAAGTATAAGTAGTGACTTTGACTCATATCTTGATTTAGAGTTGATGGCCACCAGCGACAAGGACTAAAATATATTAATGGCGAATGCATAGCATTCAATCAAATCTGATAGCTTCTTGGGTCAGCTATTAGCTGATGTTCCTTACCTAAATCTAGAAGCAACTAAACATTAAGCTGAGGCTGATTGCCTGGAGGCAGAGTGTCGAGCTGAGGCTGATTGGCTAGAGGCAGAGTCTTGAGCTGAAGCTGAGCATGTGAAAGTATTTGCCTTGAGCCTTGAGCCTTGAGCTGAAGCTGAGCATCAAGCTGAAGCTAAGCATCAAGCTGAGGCTAAGCACCAAGCTGAGGCTGATTGCCTAGAAGCTGAACCTCACACTGAGTCATTTGATCCAATGGCAAAACTGTCTTTTCCAAAGCCAATAAAGCAGAGGAGTTGACCAAGTGGCTTGGGTTATACAGTCATTAGCATAAAAATATACATTGAAGGACCACGTGCCTTTTCAGAATTTTACAATCAATCAAAGCAAAGTAAAACATGAATGTCATACATATTTTAAGAACTATTGACAACATATAATCTATTGCCAGTGTTTTTAAAATTACTGTGATGAAATTCTAAAAACATGTTTTTTATTTTAATGTTTGATTTTAAGTATGCTTATCTGGCTATTTGGTGCCTCACTTGCTTCTAAAATAGTGCAAGGAGCAAATGTACAAGTGAATGACACCCTTTGTAAGCTGCCACCTGTCCTTAGTTCATCACATGTAAAAAACCCTAAAGCAAAATTGACGCAACTTTGGGTAAATGGTAGGAGTAACTATTACTGTCTTATTAAGCCAAAATGCCTCATCAGCTACTTAGTACTACTACTTGGGTAATTTTTTGGGTGGGTATTTTTGCGACTTCCTTGGTTGGCTGCCAAATTGGTCAGTTGGCCAACTTGGCCAACTGTTGTGCATATATGGGCATATATATAAATGTAGGGTCTGATAGAGCTTGTTCTATAGTTGTATAGAGATAGAACCGATTTCTGATAGAGCTTGTAAAACACCAAAACCCTGTTGGCTGTTACACACATATGCTAGCTTTGGTTCACAATGTCAATAATTTACATGTATCTCTTCCATTTAAATGATCGTAAACCGAACTGGATATATAGGATCATCTTTGGATTCTTGGAACTGTGAAATGGATCACTATAAACCCCTTTACCTTCTTTTTTCATTTGAACATGCAGCTAGTGTTCCTGTTATGATGGATAAATAAAAAGGATTGGAGTGCTTATCTACTGTTTTTTTGCATTTTGATGAAATAAACAACAATTGTGTATCTTCCCTATCTCTCCAATGGGGATCGTCACTAATTTCAATGATTGTAGGCCTAAACTGAAGGAATGCCAGTTAAAAATGTGCAAAAACGCATAAATATATGTGAAATAGCAGTTTATCAAATGTATTTATTAATTAGTGCATTTCAAAATTAGCGGCACTAATTGCGCTAAATTGAAAGTAGAAATAGTGCCCGCTATTAGCGGTTGCTAATTTTTTCTTCCAACAGTTGGCGACAGCGCTAATTAGGCCCTAGCAGCGCTAAAAATAATAAATTTAGCGCTGCCCATCACTGCTGATTAGTGATATAAGTAATAAATTCTTTATAGTCAGTTAACAGTCATGACAGCTGTCCAAAGGCTAGCTAGGCCTGGGCCTAGGTGGCCCTATAAAGTATATATAGATAAAAAATTAAGAGAACAAACACATTAATTAACACAACACAGTCAGCCATTTAAGGCTTATTTACACTGCCATCAAATGAGCCACCAAATCACACGAACAATGTACAAAGGAATCAACTCTGATGCACAAGATTTGTGATCAGCCACACTTAACACCATTAACACTAACAGCTCGATCGAGAAGGAGCCAGATTTACTAATTAGACTTTGGTCCGGTCGGTCGGCTCCGCGGAATTTGTTAGCTTTCTATCATTCAATTTTTTTGCAGAGCGTTAATCTTTTTAAAAATAGCCTAGTAATTATTTTGAAATACTATATTTATAACTAATGAAATTAATTTATATATTCTCTGAATATCCGCTTTAATTTTAGAACAGTACTTTTGTTTTAACCACAGACCACCCGTAGGAAAGTCAAGTTTTTAAAAAACAAACTACAATATTTTCCAGAACTCTTGTATATGGACAACAGCATAGCCAAAGAATCAGTCAGTCCCCTGGTGGGCTTTTTCTTCCTTCATGTTTCTGCCTCTGCCCTTTCTGCCTTCTGCTAGATGTAACAGACGCAATTGTCATATAAATATGTACAGGGGTGTCGGAACCGGAGGGCATTGGGAGCTGGAGCCCCCACCTTTTAGCATGTGCCCTTTTAGAATTTTAAACAAGTGTTGGAGTTTTGGACTTTGGCTTTTCTGAGTCTTGGGAGCTAATGCTGCAAGCTGGAGCGACGAGAGGGCACAGTTGCTATCCACACCCTAGAGATCAATGTAGTATACATGTATAAGAATAAATAATTTCCAAGTGGCCAATGGGTAGGGGTATGCACATAGACTGTGCTCCCTTCCTCAAGCGGCAAGCCTTCCTTCCTTTCTTTTTCTACCCCCCCCCCATCACCGCACGCTTGCATGGTTTTATAGGCCCCGCTGTCACCATCAATGAGGTGTGGAATATAATATATCATTCTCATTCCACTACAGTTTTTATCTAATGTGCCTAAGCCTAGTTCTTAGTGTTTGCCCTTTTACTTTATAGCTTCTCTGATCGACATTCTGAGTCTCCCGCAATCCCAAGATTTAAACTTCTTCTTCCTTGCAATTCCCAGCACGTCTGGGCTAGCGCGACGGCGCGAATAAAGATGGGGGCCAACGCCCCATGGCACGGAGAAGTGCGAAGACTTTGGGCGACGGAGGGTCCAGCAGGTCGGCGTACCGTCCCCCCGTGGACAGAGCCGGAGTAGATGCTCGACAGTGTCAGCCCGAGACGGCACCGGTGGCGCCGCAGAGCAGGCTGACCCCAGCACGGAGTTGGTTAAGCGCCACGACTTCGGCGCGGTTACCGCAAGGGGGCGGCTTCAGCGCCGGGCCCAGAACGTGGGCATCGAGGTCACGGCGGTCGCGACGGATAGCAGTGCGGGCGGGGCGAGGTTAATCGGGGCGTCGTGCTGCGGGAGCGAGGCGGCCTCGGCAGCGGCGGTATCGGCGGCCTCGTTCCTCCCCAGGCCCGCGCGGTCAGGAACCCAAACGAACTGGATCTTAAAGCTCCTGGCGAGGTCAGCGATGGCATGCCAACAGGCGGAGCCCAGCGTAGTGCGCTGCTCAATGGGCCCCCGTTCGAGCGCGGTGAGGGTGCTAGCTGAGGCTGTCGGTGAGGATGGCGAGGCTGCTGGGCCGATGGGCCGCGTTGCGGCAGTGCTCGAGGGCGGCGGAGATGGCAACCAGCTCGGCGGTGAAGCTGCAGCAGTGTGCTCCGGCCGGACGGCGTATGACGGTACGGATGCCGTCCTGGTCGATGACAGCCGCGCCCCCGCCGTTGCGAGTCCCTCCAGCCGCCGAGCCGTCAGTCCAGGCGACCGCAGTGCAGGTGAGAGCCCTGGCGATGGCGTCGGTCGCGGCAGAGGCCCGATCAGTGGTGGGGGCGTCGCGACGCACGGTGCGGGCAGTCAGATCAAAGGCGACGTCCGGGTTGCCGTACACGTCCCAAGGGCTGGGCGCGGTTCGCGCTCGCGGCGACGGTGTTGGAGGTCAACTGCAATGGAGAGCTCGGAGGCATCTCTTCTCCAGTAGCCCCTGAACTGGCGCGAGCGGTCGAGGTCCAGTCTGACAAGGTCGGCGTCCTCGGCATAAGCAGCAGCCTCGGCAGGACGGAAATGGGGGCTCGTCGTGGATGCGGTTTTTTAGCCTGGGTCAGCAGGTTTGTGACAGGGTCTTGAAAGCTGGGCAGTGGGGCGGAGCCTGGCGATCCGCTCTGCGAGGTTAGCCGCGCGCTCGATAGTGACGGTGCTGATGGGCGGCAGTCCCGCAAGGCGGACGGAGATGTGATTCGGCGTGGTGTTGCAGCAGCCCGTGATGAGGCGGGCGCAAATGGATTGCTGTTGCTTGATAGAACGTTTGGTAGACGGTGCGGCGCCGTTGAGCCAGATGGCACTGCCGTAGTCGGCGCAGGCGCGGACCGTGGCGATGTAGGCGGTGCGGAGGACCCTCTGGTCGGCCCCGGAGCTGCGGTGGGCAATGGCTACCAAGGCGGCGCGACGGACCGCCATGCGGCGTCTGACTTCGGCACCGCACTGCGCGAAATTCAGCTGACCGTCCAGGGTAACGCCAAGTAGCCGCGGGTTCGGGTTTAAACTGAGGTCCCGGCCTTTAATGTTGAGGTTAAGTCGGGCTTTCCCGTTGGTTTCCGACGGGCACAGGGTGAAAGTGGCGTATTTGTACTTCTCGTGTCTCAGCAGGACCTTCCACCGCTTGCACCAGTCGACGACGGCGTCGATGGCATGCTGGAGGATGTTGGCACATTCAGACAGTTTTCGATGCGTGGCAATGAGGCTGTTATCGTCGGCGTGAAGGTTGATTTCGCACAGAGGACTGGCGAGGCCAACTGCCGCCGGGAGGTCATTAATGTAGAGAAGCCACCAGAGGGGGGGGGGCAGGACGCTGACTTGGCGAAGGCCGTCTTGGACGACCCGCTCCCTGCTGAGGCTGCCGACCCATCTGACGGAGGCGCGACGGTTGCGAAGAAAACGGTAGAACCGCGGGGGGACCCCGCATTGCGGATCTTAAGACAGAGAGCGCGAATCCAGACCCTGTTATAGGCCCTCTTAAAGTCGAGAAGAGTCATAGCGGATCAGAGGCTCTCCAGGCCGTCGAAGATGCTCTGGCAGACATGAGCAAGGACCTCCTCGGTGCTGCGCCCGGCTCTGAAGCCCGCCTGTTCGGGCGTGAGAATGCTGTTCTGTTCGAGCC
The DNA here is from genome assembly GCA_002269645.1 of Macrostomum lignano. NCBI lineage: Eukaryota > Metazoa > Platyhelminthes > Macrostomidae > Macrostomum > Macrostomum lignano. The sequence continues at coordinate 16,063 of NIVC01000538.1, read as the reverse complement.
AGGCGCTAAGACGTTGCTGGACCAGGCGTTTCGCGGTTTTAGCGATGCAGCTGTTTAAAGCAATCGGACGTAAGGAGGTGGGTAGCGAATGGTCCTTGCCCTTCTTAGGGATAGGGACGATGGTGGCGCGCCGACACCCGGCCTGGATCGCGCTGCCTCTCCAGACATCGTTCAAGAGATCTAGGAGACGTAGCTCTGCGGCGGCGGGGAGGTGCTTAAGCATTTCATTTGCGACGCCATCGGCGGCTTTCCCGGATTTGAGACGGCGGAGGGCGGTCCTAAGTTCGCCGGTGCAGAAGTCACGTTCGACCGGGGAGTCCTGGGCCGCCCTGGGGTAAATTTTGAGGTAGCAGTTGGCTTCCGCGCGGACTCGCCCATCGTTCTCGCCGTGCTCGAGTCTGGATTCCGAAGCATAGATGCCCGCGAAGAGGTTGGATTTTTCGCGATCGGTGACGGCGATGCGGGTGCGTCCAGAGCCGGTGATGTACGTGATGGCGGCGCTCGATCGGGCCGCGGGGCCGTCGTCACGGATGTTGCGCAATATGCGGAAAATGTCGGAGTTGAGGTCGAGGTCATTGCAGGTCTGATCCCAGAAGCTGCGCTTAGCTTCGTATATTGTCTTGCGAAACGTACCGCGTGCTTGTCCGAAGAGCTCAAGGTTGCTATCCGAAGGGGTGTTAGCGACGTTCTTGCGGGCTTCGCGGCAGTTCTTTTAAGCGGTGTCGCACTCTTCATTCCAGAAGGATTTCTGCGCGCCAGGTCTGCACCCCCTGGGGATGGAGGCGTCAGCGGCGCGCAGGATGTCCGCGCACAGGAGGTTATAGGCGCGGTCGCTACTGCGGCGACAGTGTGGGTGCTGCTCGCAGGTCCTCTGGAGCGATATATTTGAAACTCCCCCATTCGGCTCTCTTGAAAGACCAGCGAGGGCGCCGGGCTGGGGGTCCTCCGACGCTTCCTGACGGTAAAGCAGATCGGCAGGTGGTCGGAGCCGAGGTCCTCGTCGACGTGCTAGGAGGAGCGCACGGACACGGTAGGAGGGCCGCGGATCCTGGTCGAGTCCGGGGCGGACTTGCCGCCGGTGCTAGGGTTAATGCGGGTGGCGACGGCCGGTTTGTTGGCGAGGGACAGTTGCCAGCCGGCGGCCCATTCCTCCAGGGTGGCGCCGCGATCGTCGCTGGGCGCGTCCGCATCCCAACTGCCATGCGCGTTGAAGTCCCCGCCAATTATACAAACTTAAAACCGGGATTTCGTTGAAGTCCGGGGCCCACGTCTCCCCGGGCCGCTGGCTGCTGGTGGGTGGGGCATGCACACTGGCCAGCCCGACGTTACCCACGTACCCACGGGCCGTGCACGTGGCGAGGTCAAGGGCACCGTGAGTGGAGCCGCGGGGGTTGCTGGAGGCGATGTCTTCACAAAGGAGAATGAGCACGCCGCCGCGTGCTGTCGGGGGGCGGCAGCTCGCCGGGTAGGCTTCCTGAGCTGTCGGCCGGGGAGCCGCGGGCGAGGCGGGACGGTCAGTCTGCGCAGTGCCAATCGGGACGTTGGTCCTCGCGTCCGCATCAGCACAGCAGGGCGCTGGGATCTTGGGATCCCGGGATTGAAAAAGTTTATAATCTTTGTTGGTGCAATTTTGGTTTACGAAAGCCATCTAACCTGATTTTAAAGGGCTTTCAATAATAAAATAGAACAGAATAAAATATTTTGTAAGTAAGAAACTTGCAAATTCGAGTGTATTGTACGGGCTATAAAGTAAAAAACGTGCTTTTTTACATGCCAGAGCATCAGCTCAGGAAAATCACACTTGATTGTGACCTGGGGATCGATAGTTACAGAGCTATGGCCCGAGGTACTGTACGAGGGTAGAAGATCGATCAGACCTCACCCTCCCAGGGTCACCCGCCCTAGAGGGAGAATTGGTAGCTTGGGTTGTGGGGGGTCCGATAGCAAGGTCCCACTGTTCTAAACCCAACTACGGCCAAGGAGTTTTGAAGGTAGGGACTGCTTAAAGTAGTTCCGCCACCACCCCTATGCTGGGCATCGAAAGGGTGTCCTGACAGTGCTGAGAATGAGGCTTCCGCATAGGAGGCTTCTGATCTGATCTGTGCAAGGTCGAGACCCCTGATTTTAGCTGAGTTTGAGATAGCTCGTCGAGGGAGAGTTCAAATGAACATTGATCGGAAACAATGAGGACTTGGCTTCTGTTGCTTTAGGCTCTGTGCACAGGTTTTAGAATAATAATTACATTTGTCTGCAAGTACCATATGCATACAGCTGCACGCACATAATTACACCTGAAATCTCCTTACGATCTGCCAACAGCTTTAGTTTTGTATCCCTGCAGCCTCAGCCTTCTCACTAGCCTGTACGCTTAAAAGATTAATAAACCAAAGCAGGACAACTGGGTTTTCACCTGACAGTAGCTCAGCTGCAGATACTACTGCTCGAGATTCGAGAATGAATGATTGAATTATTGCGAAGCGGGATCGGGATCCCGATGGTCAATGCCGGGATTATTGAATCCCAGACAATTGTGATCCTGGGATTTGGGGCTTTAGGCCTAATCGAGTCGCGCAATGTTTGAGTCAGTTGAAAATTCGAGCGTTTTCAGACTTTTGACCACTTACAACACATTATTGAAATTGAAATATTGGCCTGGTTGTCACAATGTCACAAACTGACATAACATCAGGAGTTTAGGGTGCCCTTATATTACAAAAATGTATATGCAATGTGCCCAGCTCCCACCAATAGCCCCCCCCCCCACTTTGAAATATGTTCCGACACCGCTGTACATCACCTACCCCCACGAAATAACACTAGAAATATGCAATAGAACGTATGGAAAAACAAGAACTGTCGATTATTCTATAAAATATACATGGCTCTATTTATTGATTTTTCGCAATTTGGTTTTGACCTGCGCTCTCTTTCGGGACTCCTTGGAACAGAAGTTGAAAGAAGTTCATTCGCGCGAGCTCATCAACACCAAAGACAACACAAATCTATCAGCATGGACAGCCGCTACCCATGTCCCACTCACCAATCCATTCGCGCGAGCTCAGCAACACCAAAGACAACACAAATCTATCAGCATGGACAGCCGCTACCCATGTCCCACTCACCAATGCATTCGCGCGAGCTCATCAACACCAAAGACAACACAAATCTATCAGCATGGACAGCCGCTACCCATTAAGCTACTCGCTTTCAAATCAGCAGCCCTCTGCCCAACAGTTTCTATCTATCAGCTATTTATCAGCGACGAGAAATTCAAGCTTGAAAATTGGTGGCCAATCGTGCAGGAAACTGTGCTCGAATCTGTGGCTACATCACTCAGCTCACTTGGTTCGGGCACACTACCAACAACCTGTTGACTGATGCAGCTGAGTTGATTGCCTCGGACCTGGCGGTAGGTTGGCAGAAATTTTAACAATCGCTATCTGCAATCGACAATTCTGTCATTGATCACGGGATGCCAGTTGGCGGAGATGCAGGACAAGGCGAATTCGCTGACAGCCGCTGCCGAAACCGCCGATGTCAGAGCAGGTGCTGCAGACGACATC